>VXBJ01002555.1:141293-225757 GCA_013400055.1 Nycticryphes semicollaris | reverse complement strand
ATGCAGCGGCTGGAGAGACTCTGTCGGTGGCGGCGGCGGGGACGAGGCAGGGACAGGGGGGGCGACGGCAAAATGAAGTATCAGAAATACCTGACTGTCTTGCAGATGGCCATAGGGGTGACCGCCTCCAACAGGGGCAGTCTGATGCCCTTAAAGAGGAAGCTGTGGTGAGTAGGCACAAACGGGGCTGGCGGCACTGCGGGCCGGGCCGCGGCGGGACGGGTGGGGCGGCGGGGGGCTCCCCTCAGACACGACTGCCGGGCCGGAGCGGAGCGGGCCGGCGGGCATCTCTGGGGCGGAAAGTTCCCGGCGCATCCAGCGCCAGCTGGGCGGGAGGCGGCGGTGCGGCGCTTGGGGAGCTGTCCGCGCCGGGCCCGCCGCTGCCCGCTCATCCCCACCCGCGGGCGGCTGAGGGAGCGCGGAGATGGCAGCTCCGGCCCAGGGGCGCGGGAGCGGCTCGGACGGGGTCAGCCCGCGGCCCCGGCGTCGCCCCCGGCTGCAGCGCGGTCCCCTCCCGTCCCGGGCAGTGCGGGAGGCCGGGCCGGCGTTGCTCGGGTCGGGGTTGGGCTGGCAGGTGGATTCGGGAAGGGGAAAAGGGAGATACAAGTCTATCGGATTAGCGAGCGGCATAGCACTGCTCGCAAATGAGCGTTTTTATTCAAAGCCTGCCTTCCCTCTGACTTATTTCCACTGCTTTTTGTGCTCGCGGATTGTGTGCTGAACTGATTTTTCTGCATGAATCAACACTATGTTATGAAAAATGTATAACAGTATAATGGTGTAATGTGGGTGAGTAGGGCACCGACAGGCATATGGCAGTGCAATACCCAGTCACTCCTGGACTTGTCGGAGCCCACTCTGCTCCATTGGAGCAGTGGGACATGTGTCATCATCAGGACAAATTATAAGGAGGAAAAATCTCTGAACATGTGAAGTCGGATTTTTCTGGGAGGAAACGAGCAAGAACAAATTTGTACATTGAGAATAACTTATCTAGAAAAGTTACTTAGGTGGTAATGGTCATACAGTTTTCTTTCACTGTACTTACGTGTTCCTAGTGAAGGAAAGTAAAGTGTCACAGGAGGCATGGCAGGTCATTTGATTTAAAGCTAGGTAGTTCATAAATAGAAATGTTTTCATGTCAGCAGTTGTAATGAAAAGGGGCCTTACATGAATTGTAGAATGTGGGTTTTTCTAGTGTCCCCCCCTGTCAGCTAGCACAGTGTCAAGGAAATACTTCTCTTGAAGAAACATAATGTGGAACTAGTCAGCTTTCTGTCATTAATTCCAAATGTTGTTATTCCTTGCAGATAGGAACACAATTTGGCAAATCTGTTCATTCTAACTCTAATGTACAAAATCAAATATAGTCTTAGACAAAAATATGTTGTCTTACAGGAAAGCTTTATTGCATTTAATAAAAGATTTTCATAGTGTAGTCAGAGGTTTGGGTTTGATTATGTAAGTTACATAAAGTGTACTGTACCTCTGTTATTCTCCCCAAATGCCATTCCTGTCTACATATAGCTGTGTATGTATTAGTGTGTTGCTTCTTTTAAGAAGTTCAATTATGGATAATATAATGATAGCAATTGTTCTATTTTGTATTTCCTGAGTCTCCTTGGAAATGTTTTCTTTGCTGGCATGTTAAAGTGAAGCTATCTACATTTGCATACTGTAAAAGTAAGTTTGAAAGAACCTGATTCAACTTCTACATTATGTCTTCAGTTGGAGTTAGATCAGCTCTGTATTGCTTAGTTTCATGGTGAAATTCTGTGCTTTTTGAGGTATAGCAAAACAATATAGTGGATGCCCACTAATAGATGCTGTAAGCATTGCATTTCATAACATTTGTAACTTGTCATTGTGTTGCTGCAATGCAATGCTGTGGGGAGATTTAGTTGACTAAAATGTTATGGCAAAATCAGGTTAATTTTTTTTTTTTTAGTTACATGGAGATGTATGAATTGAGCATTTGAAAGCATGTCTCTGAGATATTCTTACTAATAGGCAACATGATATTATGTATTCACCTTTGAGAACTTTTAATAGCATTAGGCATTATCTGTATGGATAGAATTTATGCTTATGAATAAATTACTATTTTCTGATGCATTTGGCAAAATGCTTAAGGATACTTTGTCATGTTAATTTTTTCTTCTTTGTGCATGGTCTGTATCAACTAATGCCTTAGGAAACTGACTGTTGGAGAGAAGGGTGTGTTGGTGTTAGTAAAATCAATGCAGTATTAGTGTGTATTTCCAACATGTAAAACAAAAGGGTATTCCAATACCATATCGCTTGAAATCAGGAATACCTAAAGAAAATGTATAAATTAAGTCAGTCTGTAATCAGAGGCTGCCTTTTCGTCTCTTTTTATTTACTTATTTTTAAAAACTTACAACATTCTTTTTAACAAATGAGATTCATAAACTATTGGATGTGTTAATACATATTGTAAGTGGAAGACATAATTCAATAAAAAGGGTTAAAATGCTCATCCGTCTCTTGATAATCCACCTGAATCCTACTGAAAGAAAATGAAAAAGGTAACAGCAATGTTTTATTTCTTTATAGAGCATCTGTCACTCCAGCTTTTTCCTGGTTTCCCTCCCTTCCCCCCTCCCCTGTGCCCCCCAAAAGTCAGTCCTATTCTGTGATGCATGAAGGCAGGGCCACAAATGAAAACTAGAAAGGTGGACACTGGTGTCTTATGGTGGGATAAGACTGAATTGTGATAAACCAGCTGAGAATAAAATGGGCAACTGGGCAAACAGAAGGAAGCTGTGCCACGGGGTTGCAGTGGGAAGTGGTGGAGCCAGAAACTTGCTTGTGTTTAATGTGGAGCTTGATCATTTTGTGATGAGGGTTACTTGGGGCACTGGAGTTGTGGGCTCAGTGATGGAGGAAGTTGCTGGAGTCACAAACTGCTGATTCAGACCCTTCCCTGTGTTTGTGCGGTGTTGTAATCTAGTGCGTAGGAACCTAAATGAGATGAGTAGGATGTTTTTGATGATCTTGCTGGGGGGACAGTATCTGGATAGTAAGCCCACCATCGTAATGCTGCTAGAACAGGCAAAGTGCAGCAGGGACTGACATCTGCTCAGGTGCTAAAGAAAAACTAACTGCTGACCTGGGCACACCTTAGAGGGGTAAATTGATATAAATATTTACTGAAATCCCAATATGTGCAACCTCAATACTTTTACAGTGGGGAAATGCTAAATCACGTTATTCAGGGGAACTACATGAGTAGACCATGATTTCTTGTCACACTGAATATTAGTAGTTTCTCTGCTGCAAGAAAAAACAAACTAACAGCAGCCAAAAAAAAAAAAATAGGATACCCTTGGCAACTCCAACAGTCTTTCTCACTAATGTTCCCTTCTGTTTCTTGCAGCATTTGTCTTTATTTTGAAAGGCTTCCCCTACTTTGGCTTGCTCCCCCTGTGCTCCCTGTGGTGCAAGGGAGTGCAGAGTCACGAAATAAGGCAGAAAGCTCGGTTAGTGATTAAGTTCTCATTGTGAAGAATGTTACGGAAATGGCTGAGGCTATTCCCTGTTCACATTTCCTGCACCTTTTAAGAGTGATTGGTAGTTGTCTGAGGCAATCTAGGTTACAGGAAAGAATGCAGATGCAGTGCTACAGAATTTGATTTGTGACACCATCCAATTCTCCTGTTCAGTGCTGTTGTTAAAAGAATGTGTGATACAGAAGCCTGGATGTTAAATGATAGCTGCTGCCTGTAAGTTATTGCACAGGCACATTTATTTTCAAGCATAGGAGTCAATCTATTTGAAATCAGTGAGGAGTAACCAGCGTGTCTGGAATTAAGCACCAATCTAGAAGCTTTGTCGACTCAGTCTTTGTATTCAGGCTGGGGCTTGGATGTAGAAGTCCAGGATTATAATGAAGGATGCCTGTTTTATCATTAGGCTTCTCCCTAGGGAGAGAAGTGCTATTGTTTGTTTATGTTCTAAGTAGAGTCATATTTAGAATAATCAAATAATGGAAAATGTCACTTTAGGATAGGAGAAAAAATGCATTAAAGGGTGAACCTCTTGAGTGTCTCTACAGAGCTATGTGGAAAAATACAGATCACCAGAGTGGATGTTTTCCATTTTTGATTACTGGTTCCTGTTAATATTTGTTTGAAATGGGGCCAATAATTTCAGTTCAGCCCATTGTAAGGATTTATTCATGTTGCATTTAATTAATACTTTTTTTTTTCTTTTTTAACCCCAAGGAAGGCAGGGTACAATGCTTGGAAGGGAAGATTTTTGCAGAGGTGCACAAGAACTTACCATAGCAGCTGACTGCCCAGTGTTACTAGCTGTTTAAAACCGAGCAACTATAACAGTTAGGTCTCCCAGTCTCATCAGTGGGAGTAAGTTCCAGCTCTTCCACCCCTGTGCTTGAGCCAGAAGGCTGATCATATTCAGCTGAGTCCAGCTGATGGTCCTCGCTTTCTCTGGTGTTGAGGAAGCCTGTCTTCTGATGGGAGGACATGTCATTATGGAAATTCTATACCTTTCTCAACTGACATCTGTGTAACTAGGGGAGGTAGAAGTTTCTAAGAAGTTGTCAGCATTATAAGTCTTATTGAGGCTCTGTAGCTGCCAAAACTTGTCCTTTCTGCATAAAGGATTACTACTACACTCAGAAAACAAATACAGAAAATGTGTCATTTCAAGAGCTGTTCTTAAAATATTCTGATGTCTCTCATTCAGAATTCTAATCAGTAAACGCAAGGAGAATTTTTTTAAGTTCTTAAAAGGTGTTCAGTGTAACTAGTCTGTCTAGAAACTGTGATATTAATTTAGTCATATCAGAAAAAATGTAACTACAAACCCACGTTAGGTAGTATTGAAGGTTGTTATAAATAGTAATTATGTGCAAGTAAAATATAAATACAGTTTTTATGAAGAAAAAAATGTTATGTTATATGCATTCCATCTAATTATGTTACAATGTGTATTAAGTCGTTAGCCCTTGATGTGATGCTGCATCTTGAAGTCACTGTTGCATAGTGTTTTGTTAGGCTAGCATGTTCATCAGTACAATACAGATGCAGGAAGTTTAAGTCAGTGTTTGCTGATTTTACAAAGTAGAGAAATAATTTAGAGTCATGGTTATGTAATGTGATATATGATCGGGAACCAGTCAAGGTCAATGAAACTGTTGTAAGAATTGTGGATAATAAATAAGGGCCTTGGGCTCCAGGTAGGATTTACAAAATGGTTCAATTTTACCGCACTATTATTTCCAAAAAGTCATGAATTGGGGTGCCTTAATTAAGGATTCCTGTGATTAGTTCCATTAGAAAGGCTTTATGTGTCCAGAATATTGAACATATTCGTTGAAAGAAACAGCACATTGCAAACAAGGCATCTGGAATTGTTCACTCCCTTCAAAGATTTTGATGATATTTTGATACTTCTTAAAGCTCTAGGCTGCCTTGAACATACCTTTCTTCAGCTTTGATTCAAGAGTACTTGCCCTGAAGTAGTCGATGAGTTGCAGGCATTTTAAAAGGGCCCTTAGAAATCTTTTGGCTTTAACCTGTGATAATTCCTGTATGCCTCTGATGCATGTACTACAGCCAATCACTTAGCAATTCACTGATTAATTAACTATAATTAAGCAATACAAATAAAAGATGAAAGGAGATAATCATATATGGTAAACTTCATGGATAATTAGGTTTTTTTTAAACTTGAAGTTCAGATGCCAAAGAGCCATGGAGTGTTGTGTTGTAGTTCTAGTACTTGTTTAAAAAGAATAAGCTCTTTTTCTCTGATTACAATGAGCTGTTTGAGAACACAAAGCAAGAATCAAGAGCGGGGAGGACTTTCAAAAAATATTTTTCAGATTTTTGAATAACTTATTTTCAAGTCAAACTCAAACACTTTGGCCCTTGTCTTATGAATTTGCACTCAATGAAGCTGATGCTTGTGTTTATCTTGCAACTTCATAGCCTTGCTTCTTGAGTTGTATTCCTTGTGGAAATTTCTAGTACTTGAAAGTATTCCTGTTGCAGTTCTGTGCAAGTGTTACTGGAAATGGATTCTGGGGAGTTTCATTGCTGCATCCAGCATTCTGAGAAGATGGGGCAAAATAGATCCCGGTCTGTCCCAGGTCTGTCATTGCTTCTCTTTGCTAAAGCGGTAGCAGAGGCACTGGGAAAGCTGATCTTTAATTTCATTGCACTTGTCCCAGAGTTTCCTTATCAACCATAGTCAAATACCCATAATTCTGTAAATATTGATATCTTGCCTCACATCCTTCCTTTGATGCCCAATAGAGTGTAAAACTTCCAGGTTGCCAGTAATGATATTGATTGGATTTTTCTTTGGTTGGTTAAATAATGCTTTATTTTCCTGTAAAGACACCTAGAAATCAATGATTTTTGAAGAGGTTGAAGGGAGTCTTTCAGTTGTGATATTTCTTCCAATAAAATTATATTTTGGAAGCTAAATGTGATTTTTAAAAGCATTTTTCAAAATCTCGGATGCTAACCAAGTATTAGCCTAATTTATTCTCCAGCAGAATGAAATGATGGATAGATTCCGGAGGCAGCAAATTCATTTTTTCAACTGGCTGGAAAGGGTGGAGCTCCCAAGTGGAAGGGCCTTCAAAATATATTGTTAGCTACCATTAGCTTAGTTATTTGGTAAAACTATGTAACTTTGATTAGCCCTTTATTTTTATTTGCTTTTTTTTTTTTCCCACATATGATTTATCTTACTTTATTTTTTATAAAGGCTTCTCAGTGTCAGAAAACATTAAAACCCTTGCAATTTAAAGAAATGTACATTTATAGGTACATTTATAGGCCCTAGAATAAGTGGTTTGAAATATTTTTCAAAATCAAGAAAAGCCCAATGCACTTTACAGTTGTTGAAAAAATTTTCTATGAAGTGTAATGAAGAAGTCTAACATACCAACCACTTAAATTTTCCTGTGCACCTCCAGTACATTATTGACCCAAGTGATAAGTAATGAAATAGGCAGCCCTCAAAGATTTTTCTGAAAAGACAATATATACAGCCCTCTAGCTCTACTGAAAAAATGGATTTCTCTGTGGACTCAGCATATGTACGGTTGCATATGTTTAGATTAACTTTATCAGAGTGGTTTGGAGAGATTGGTAACAGAAGATACATTTGTACAATAGGAATGTGCTATCACCATAAATGTCACTGTCTGTCTCTGACTGAGCAATTGTCTGTCTTTGGAAATTTCTCCTGGTAATTCTTTAAGACGTTTTAGCAGGGAATCTGTGGAATTTTTGGATTTTCTGTTCTGTGAACACATATGTTACTGCAGCAGCCAGGCATGTTTCTCAAAATTTAGTTCAAATATAATTATACCCAAAAAATATGGTGCAGTTTCAGCAGGAAGTTTATAATTAAAATGTCTGAATATTATAGTTATGTTTTCAGTTGGAAATTTTTATTTATCCTTGCAGTTAAAAGTTGGCAGTGGATTAATCCAAAAGGAAAAGAACATCTGAAACGGATAACTGTATTTCAAGCTGTTCGCATGTGTATAAAACCCAAAAAACTCAGGCATCTGAAAACAAAATACTGACTTGATAATCAAAGTAATTCCAACAACAAAAAAAGGGCTTTATCTTTATAAATTGAACAAGAGATTTGAAGAGATCTGTTCTCATTTTCAAGTTTGGTGACTGCAACTTTTTTTCCTCGCTGGCCTCTTAAGAACATGCATTTTTTTTTTTGTCCTGGCCACGAAGCTGTGTAGACTTAAGAGGCTCATAGTCAGACAAGTGTGTTCAGCCTGTGGTTATTGTATTTTGTACTTTTAATTTTGTATTTTGAGTGTTAATGTGGGTGGCCCACTCTATGAAATGTCCTTTTTTGGTGATGCATATGTATAAGATATCTCTGCCTGCCTTATTTTTTTTTTTTTTTTCTGTGAAAACATCTGTATACATACCCAAGCTGTTAATTCTAAGTAAAAGAACTGAAAACATGTACTTTTGTGAGAGAAATCTTAATGGTTACAGAGGAATACACTGAGTTGCTGTCCAAAGTCTTGGGAAATAAAAAAAGATATATATTATTTCTCATTTCAGCTAGTTTTTGAAGTCTCCTATGGCTGCAGTTGAGAAAGAACATAAACCAAGGGTAAATCTGCACACTTAGAATTTCAGGTTTTTTAGGTGATTCTTGGTGAGCGTATTTGCTGGAATGCAGTTTTCCTTTTTCTAATGGGGTGTCAGACTGACTAGAGACTATTCTGTATTTAAAATATTGACTTCACAAACCTCAATGCATTTGGCTAATTGTTAACCCCACTTATTTCTACTCATTAGCAACTTCCAACAAGCTCCTTGAAATACAAATTGCTTACTCAAAATGTTCTAGCTATGGACTCCCCTTAGGAGAGTAGACATGTAGACTGCAATACGATGTAAGACCTTATAAAGTGTAGTTCCTTAATATCTTACTCCTGTAACTTTTAACAGATCCTATTAATTTCATTATTGTTCATGTTATTCATTGCTAGAATAGCTGAAGTACCATTAATGCTCAAACTGGAAAGGGTCAAAAGCCAAATACTGCCAGGATCCTACTGATTTAACTGACAGCCATTAACATGTATCACAGGACTCAGCTTTTCACTCTGTTAATAGAGAAAGGTATTCTTTCATCCTTTATATTTTTTAGAGGTCATTTTTCTGTAATTTGCCTTTGTTTCTGATACTTCTTACCTGAATACAAAAATTATGACTATGGTATGGTTTTGACTAAATCTGCAAGGAAGTGGTGGACTTGATGGGAGCTATATTTCTGTGTACTCGTGTGGTTTATTTTGGCACTTACTGATTGAAAACCAAAACTTGGAATGGCACTGCTTCTTTATGTGGCATGGAAATGTTTTTTTCATTGTAAATTTTTTACTTCAATCAAATATATTCAATAAAAACATATATTCTTTGTCTGATATGTGTCTCTTTTTATTTGACAGGGTAACTCCATCTTCTGAAAATCCCAATGGTGCTACCTGTAGTGTAAGTCAGGGAAAGCCCTCTTTAAGAAGAATAAAAGGGAGAATACACAGAAGCAAAAGTCTCGATAGCATTGATTTCTGTGAATTCACTGTAAGTACCATATCTTTTACATTTATCCTATATGAAGTTAAGAGAATCTTGCTAATAAAGTGATTGTCCCTCCTGTGTTGGGTTTCTCTCTGTCAGAATTAAAAAAGGTATTGTACTTGATGATGTTGTAATTGCAGTTCTACACTGCCAAGTGTTAAAAACAGTGGCATTGCTTGTATAATTAGTGATTCATAACTATGTTTTTGTTCTTCAGCAACCATTAGACATAAATTTTGATGTCAGATTTTAGTATTGGTGCCTGCATAAGATGAAGACATTAACTGGAGAAAGAGTAAACATGTAAAATGAAGTAAACTTTCAAATTCTGTTTTTATATTGGAGTTGCATTTAAAGTAGATTATTTTTTTACAAAACCCACAAAATTATTTTAGCTGTATATGGCCATAATACAGTACTAGAAAAAGAAATGTATGTTCCTGAAAGATGTATGTGCATTTAAAGGCTAGTATCACAGATGATATCTTACTACAGTTAAGCGGTACTGGTATATACCTACTTTCTTTTCTTTGGTTAGGGTGTGGATATTTATGTCTTAGAGTTTTGGAAAATTCATTGTGATCGTGTTTTCAAAGAATTTATGTGGGTGATGCTTTTAGTATTTCACACAACTTTTAATTCAGGATGAGTTGTTTACATTCAAATAATGGAAGAAAAGAAATTGTTAATGTGAAAGTGTATGGGACATGGAGGTAGACTTTCAGCTAGTTGTACTGTTCACAAAATATTTGAATTAGTTGTAAACATAGTATGTCTTCAAAAATTCTTTACTGAGAAACTGCTAAAAGCTACACCTCTCAACTAACTGGGGGAATTCGGCCCAAACTAATTATATTCTGATAAATTAATACCATGCAGTTTAGAAATACTAAAATAATGTCAAAGAATATGCTAAATTATAAACTGGCTATCAAATATGAGGATGAAAGAAGTAGCTAGGAAATATGTGCTGTCTTTGCAACGTACAAACCAACGGTGACGTGGAGGTACTGCCTGACGCTACTTAGTAATATAGACAATGTAACTAAAAAAACTCAAATGCTATTTGGGGAAACATCTTCTCCCTAAAGCACAACTATGGTTTGACTATGTTGCATCATCCGGTGTGATGCTTTTAACATATGACGGTGGTACCGTAATTGGTATTTTTTTTCTCAGTACCATTTTGTTTCTAACTTTGAAGTCTTGTGGTGCTGTCTTTGGGCCAAAGAGCCTCTTGTTTGCTGCTTGGAGAGGTCAATGGAATGGTTAGAGAGGGGCTGAGGTTTAGTGTCCTGTGTGGTGCCCAGATGCTTGCAGCCACACGGGTGCTGTGCAGCCAGGTCCCGTGGCTGGGGAAACACGTGGGCAGTAACTCACACTGCCCAGTTCAAAGCTGGGTTTGAGGGGGTCCATGCAAACAGGTGTCACACCAGTGATATCGGTGTAATCATTACCTTACTGAAGGCTAAAAATTCCCTTAAGGAACGAAATTACTGAAACAATATTTTTAGCTTGTGCTATATGGGTCTTTGTCTGTGTGGTCCTATTAAGGAGTTTTAGCTAAATCTGTCTCTGCTCTTGGGGCCTTCAAAGAAAAAAGAGATTATAGCCAACGGTAAAAAGAGTATCTTGCATGCCATAGAACCTTGGCAAAGAGATTTGAGGCGGATAATGGAGCATGTCCATACCTGTAGTGTGCAAGTGTGTGTGGAGTATGTACAGTTATAAATTCATACATTAATGGCTAAGTATTGATAATTAGGATCAGGAAAGGAAACTCACTTCTTATGTTGACATCTGATGGTAAAGGATGATACACGTTTAAACAGCTAAGCACACAAATCTGTTATAATACAGATTTTCTTGCTGCTATGTAATTTAGAATCACACTGAAATATTGCTTGGTATTGTGTTATGGTACTTATATTTGTTTTAAAGTTGTGATTAAAAATACATCTGAAGAAATAATTGAGGAAAATCTGATGCCTTAATCTTTCCAGAGTGCTCCCAGAACTGAATCTTTTTCATGTTAAGCATCTTTTTCTAGTAAGAAAGCTCAGGCACTGGCAGATGGAATAAAATTGGAAATAAAATATTTAGTAGAAGTGAGAAATTCTACACAGTGAGGGGAAAGATCTTTCTAAAACTTTCTCTCTACAACTGTTTCATGTTGTGTTATATCCATTCTGGGCATGACAAAGATGAAAAGTTTTATATTTAAATACACAGATAACTTACGTGCTGACAAACTCCAAGTAATTTGAGCGTCCAGTGAACTGTTGGTTTTCTTCATCATGTAATGAGATTGAGATCCATTAATAAAGTGAAATCAGTAACATTTAGAATTAAGTAATGTTTACATGCGTTACCAATGTAAACATTTTGTTCCCTGTCAGTAAGCAAATTCTTACTGAGGACAAATTCTAACAGCAGAAAGATGAAAAAAAAAAAGTTATAAAAGTTATGCTTTCTGTTCTCCACGTGTGAAGACGTGTCTTTCCCAGTGGGAAAGTTCTGGATTTCCATGCAATCTGGACGTACCAAAAAATCAAGATATGGAAGTACTGTATTTAGTCCTGTAGTGTGACTTGGCTATGGCAGGGGATAAGCTGTGGCAGCCACATTAAGCTGGGAGGCTTATTTAAAAAAAAAAAAAAATAGAAAGAGGTTGTTATTTGCAAGGGAGGGAATAAACAGCAAAGGGCCTATTGCACAGGCAAAACACCAGCAGAGGCTGAGGAGTGACTCAAAGGGACTGCCATGAGGGGCTGGCTGTGATGAGGTGATGCTGCCAAGTTTCTGGTTTACCAGTTAATAAAATGTGAAGTTTGTGATATTAATGACTTTTAGTTATACCTGTAGCTCTTAATATGGATGATATACCGAAGAATGCTGGGGGGTCTTTGCCTATAGGCCCTCATTACTGGATGGGCTGCTGCTGCAGTGGCTTGGGGCAAGCCTTGGGTGTTTGTGGGAGACCCTCTGAGCACGCAGCTCCCAGTTGGTGCACTGCAGATTTGTGTTACCATCCCATAGCTGGCTCATGCTATAGTATCCTTAACATCCTTTTAAGAGGTATAAACTTTCCCTTACTAAAGTGGTGGGAGTCTGCAGGATTCCTGACAAAACCCAGGGGTCATTTCTTGGTGATGCGTTCGCTGTCTTAAGTGGATAAGATATTGGGGTTTGTAGTAGTGATGCCTGTCATTACCATTCTGCTAAGACAGCAAGCAAGAAGATAAAGCAGTGAAATAATGTTAAGCCACAGGGTGATAGTACAGCAGCTGCCTTAAAATGTGCATCCGTCTTCATCTTCTTACACCCTTTTTCTTTCCTTTAATCCTCTCCATGTATTAGTCCTACCACTTAGTCAGATTAGGACATTTTCCTGCAAAGTAAGTAAAACCTGTTTTATTGTGATACAGTTCTTTAAAGGAGTAGCATCATGTTATGCTTCCCCAGATATTAACCCTTGAAATACTCAGCTTTAGTGGTATGTATTTAAAAAAAACAAACTTAAAATTCTCTGTATTTTTTGTTGGGTATTGGTAAATGGTTATCTGCAACACAAATGTTGCAGAACTCCTACTGCACATTGCAGAAAACTTGAGGGAAAAGAGAAAGAATATTATCAGCTCTTGGGGAAAGATGTGGAATACATGCTGCCTTGTAGAACGAGCTTGTCGTACTAATGTTCATTGCATCTATATTTTAATGTTTATTACACCGAAACAAACTCTGGCTTTGCAAAAGCTACCCTGCAGAGCAGCAGCAGTCCGATTCATCGACAGGGATTTTGTCATACTAGGCATTGTGCAAACACAAAAGTGTTTACTCTCAAGGATCTTGCAATCTATTTATAACAATAGGTAAGATGTGACTAACCTTTGATTCTTTAGCTGCATATGGCTCTCAAGCTGTTCAAGTGCTGCACCGGTGCTAGGGCTTCTGAAGGTCATGGTGGGATGCGGCTGTGTTTGGGACTGCCCCAGGTGTTAGAGTGCTGGGGCTGCCTGAGAGTTGTTGTTCTCGTTAGTGTGTGAACTGCCCTGGGAGCCTGTGTGACAGCCCCGAGGTGTTTGAATGGATCCTGTGGTTCCTGACCCTATGACAGATTCTGTACGTGGTTCACAGCATTGCAAACATTGAGCACCCCTACCACAAGTAGATACAGAGACCTTCTTTCCCTGCGAGACCTTGCTGATATTTTGTGCTCAGTTCATGAATTTTAACGGAGGTGGAATGTCTAAGATATTTTTTCATTTTTAGTATTTTAACTCTTTGATTGAACTTGAAAAATCAGTAAAATCAGCATCTCAATAACTATACGTTTGACAGAATGGGGAAATAACACTTTCCTGCAAAAATCAGTCTTTGTGGACGAAGGAGGAGGTCTCCTTGTAAATGGGAGCGCTGCAGTTACTTACAATATAAACAAGTTCCTCA
This sequence comes from Nycticryphes semicollaris, assembly GCA_013400055.1. Lineage (NCBI taxonomy): Eukaryota > Metazoa > Chordata > Aves > Charadriiformes > Rostratulidae > Nycticryphes > Nycticryphes semicollaris. The sequence continues at coordinate 212,180 of VXBJ01002555.1, read as the reverse complement.
TATTTTCTGGAGGCAGCTGGTGCGAGTCTGCTCTCAATACACACAGCAGTTTCTCAGGTAACCTACAGCCATGGTGAAGCAGATGATCTCCAGCGTTACTTCCACTTGCATCGGGGTGGAATTTCAAGGAATCATTTTGCAAAGTGTTATAAAAATGCCAAGTCTCTCTTTTTTTCTTTTTTTTTTTTTCTTTCTTTCTTTTTTCCCCCCACTTTTCCATTCTTTTCTAGTCTTACTTTTCTTGGATGCGTTATTTTGTCTCTTCTTGCCATGAAGTGAATTTGGCTGAAGTGGCTGTGTGCTGCCACTTTGGAGGGCAGTGGGTGTCAGCGTGCAAAGTACTGAAGTAGCACAGTAAGGTGGGAGGTTACCCAAAAGAGATAAGGGAGGCATCTAAGAACAAAGGGGTGTCTGTGCACTGTGGAATGCACAGCAAGATGGAAGAGACAACAAAAGAGTCGATCATCAGAAAGTGAGAATTAACTAATGCCTGATTGCCCTATTTTTTTAGATAGAGGAGGTGCATGTTCACCTGGAACTTTAATTTGTAGTTCACTGTAGTAAGCGTAGTGCCGTTCCATGGGCATGGCATCTTGTAAGCTTTCTTGCAGAGGAGATGTAAAAACTGTGTTCTCTCTGTGCCTGCCCGCCATCGTTAGGCCGTTCCATGATTGTCCTGGGGTGCTCTCCCTGGGGATGCTCCGTGTGCAAGGGAGTGCTCGGGCAGCAGCTGGGGGCGAGTGTCCCCACCTTACTTTGCTGTGGCTGTTGGTACCAGGAGTTTCACCTGCTTTATCATCTGTAATGAAGTGTCAAGCTGTTCAGAGTTTAGTGACTGACTCTCATGGATTTTTGTGACAACACCCTGATTTTGCTTCCCCAGTCTTGCTGGTAGAGTTTGAAAGTGTGTGGCAGGCTGAAGAATCAATTTGTTGTTGGAAATACCCTTACCAGTACCTTGGGGAATTGTTGCTGCTATCAGCCTTGCTTCTCCCAGTGAAAAAAATCTAGCGATCAAAGCAGGATACTGGGCTACACTGCTCACCTACTTCCTACACTGCATTGCTGAGCCAGGCAATCTACTCTGTAGGAAGAGCATGGATTTATTGCAGTTCCTATTTTACTTAACCCAAGCTCATCTTCCCTTTCAATTGTCTTATAAATGGCTTTGGAAGTGGTAGATGTTATTGTGTAGTTTGATTTGTATATTTTTTAAATTTTTATTTTTAAATAAGATTGTCCTGGTTTTATATTTCCATTTGTCTTGATTTTTCCTGCTGAGTGTTTTAATTTGAATATTTGTCTGTAGAACTAGTAAAATGATAAATGAATAATACTTATCATTTGTATTATTATCAGAGTTACTTCTTATGTCTCCATCCTAAGAACACTGACATTCTTTAAAAAGTCCTGCAGGTATTTTGATCGTATCTGTAGATGTGGAAGGAAGAATTCATTAGCACAGCTGGAGTCTTGTGGATGCCCTTAATTTGTTACTGTTCAGAGAAGTGTGGTTGTCTGCAGCTGTTTCTGAGAATTAAATCTGCTATAGTAGCTTAGACTTGCTTCACAATATTTTTGTTGTACTCTGACTCATTTATCATAATAATAATTTCATTTATTCATGGATATATGGACACAGCACTGACCTTATACAGTAGAGCCAATTTTGGCTGGTTTGTTTTACCTGGGGTAGTTTAAATGATAAAAAAAAAAAAAAACATTAATTAACACATTTTACAGTTTATGAAAGTACATCATGTGTTTTGTGTTTTATTTATTGAATACATAGAAAACAATGCAGAAAAATACATATTAGTGGTTTTAACTTATATAGCTAATATTTTAATTGGAACAATTTTTGAAATATAATACTGTTGGAAATAAAAAAAAATGCAGGCTTTTGATTCAAGATTGCAACTCCTCTGGGAAAGAGGAGTATACTTTTGGCATTGTTTATTTTGTCATTTTGTTTTTTGTTTAAAAACAAATCCAAAGTTTTATGTAAGAACTATTCTAAATGTCAAGACAAATTCTTAATTCTTGAGGATAATAGCAGGTGAAGTTTATGCAGCCTTAAGATTAACCTAAGGATGATAACAATTTAATTTGCTAAATTCTAAGTTGTGATTGACCTTGATCTGTTTCTGAATTGATTCAGACTGATTGATTTATGTTTCTGAATAAATTCATCACTCTGGTTTAAATCTGCCAAGGATACCAGCTCCATAATACTCGTTATACTAGCGACTGGGTTTACATTTAATTTTAATTAGAAATGTATTTTTGAGTGAGTATGGTTTTTTAGGTTATTTTTATTTCTTCTTGGAATGGCATTATGAATTGGGGCAGATAGAGCTGTACTGAAATACTCTTTGGCGTTTATTAGAGTAATACTTGGTTGATTACTTCAATACCATCATTCTTGGCGTATGGTCGTGACTTGTCAGGTCTCTTGTTTCTTAAGAAAATGCCGGAAGATATGTAGGCCATTGTGTAGTTTCTCTTTAAATTATATAATGTCACATCCCTTTTGCCTGGTTGTATAGGATGCAGTAGAACGTGTTCAGTCTCTGTATTAGAATGCACATGCAGTTCCCTTCCAGTCCTCTGAAGCCCCAGGCAGGGTGAGGGTCCAATCGTTTGTCCTTCAGCCAGCCCTGGGATCCAGAGAAGCAGGGGGATGACTGAGAATGACCACTGTCTCTGATCTTGAGGCACCTCTCGGAGCTCCCTGGAACTTCTTGATTTCTGAACTGGACTCTGTAGGCATCCACATGACGATCAACTTTGTATTAAAGCAATTTGATGGGATGACTCAGGGAAAAGAATAACGTTCATATAAGTATAAGCTTCTTATGTAAACGCTAATATAATAATTTTTTTCTGAAAAATCAAGGTTTCTTCTTATAGATCAGATACCTTAACGTTTTGATAGAAATTAAATATTTATGTAGTAAATAATTGTTTGCGTCTAAAAGAATTTTATGTGAGTGAATCTAAACTGGTTTTGAGCTTAAGTCCATTTATCTTTCATGCCAGAAATTCTTCACAGATTTTTTTCTAGAGTAGAGGTTAAGATTATATTGCTCAATCTATTTTCCTGTTATTGATAGATTTTATTTGTTTGACCTTTCTCCGCTGTTGTGCTGGAAGAGAGGCAGACTGGCTATATATGAGGAAGCTAAGACTGCAACAATTTCTGTTGCAGGCTCTCAGCTTTGTGCTTAAAAATAGCAAATAACAAGAGTGTCACTATGAATGGCTTTTCAAATATATCACTAGAATATATATGCTGAGGATCCAGTAGCATATCTGTTTTAATATTTTTAGTAGGTGGTTGGCTTTTTGAGGATTTGTTTGTTTGGGGTTTTGGGTTTTTGGTTTTTGGTTTTTTGTTTGTTTTTGTTTTGTTTTTTTTTTTTTTTGCTATTGCAAAGTTTTTGGCTTTACCAAAACTGTTTACCCTTGGAAACTAGAATTTGTGAGTGACTAATTCTAAAGGTATTTAAAATTTGGGGTTTACTATTAAAGTGTTGTTTTTGTTTGCAAAAGCCTCCTGGAACTTCCCACTGTGAAATAAAAGTCTAAATGTGGGCACTGTTAGCAAGTCTGCAAAGGTATAGTAATTTCATGGAAATAATAATGATCCTGTAATGCAGGTACCGTCAGCCTCAGCATGTGGTCTTTGGTGGGGCAGAAATTTTTCTTGTCACTTTTTCCATCAAAAAAATGGAAATATTTCCTGTGACCTTCAGGCACTTACCTTCTGTTACTGTCTTAGGAACAGGATGCCTTGGTCTGTGCCTGGCAATACTGCAGGACCCCCTTCTGGCTAAGGATGGCAATGCTAGTATTCCACACACACTTAAAACTTCTTTATGCGTTGAAATGAACAGAAGAATATTTTCTTCCTGAAGCATGGGGATTGATCTACATGGAAAAATCAGAGTATCTTCATAACTTATGCAGAGAGACAGTAGCCACAGTTGAAGTTAAGGTCTTTAAGTTTTCAAGAGTTTTTAAGCAACAAACCGTTCATTGAGTGGGATTCTCTTGAAGTGCCTGTCTGTTCGTATTCTCGCCAAGACAGGCCAGAATGCTATGGAGCTACTTTTGGAGTTTTACAGAGGAAGAGATACAGACTTATTTGTAAACGATGCAGACAGTGTCTGGGAATAGTGCAGCCATACCCAGTTTTGTTTTGATGAACCCAAAGACCCACTCTGTCAAATACTAAGGAAGAAGCTGAGAGGCAAGCTGGGTAAGATCCTGAAATATGTTTGGCCTCATTAGAAGGTCTTTGAATTACTCTTTTTCTTAAATTATGATAGAAGAGCTATTAAATTAAGTATTCCATAACTGTGATTTAGATACTCAAGTTGCAACCTGAATGCTCCGAAAGCGGCTATTTCACAGCAGTGGGTTATATTTCTTTCTTTATGCTTTGAAGAAGGTCTTTTTAGTTACACAGAGAGATGGGAAGGAAATGTGGGTTCCTAAGCAGGTGCAGAATACCTCTTTGTAAACTCAGCCATGCTCAAGGTTATCTGCCACTATCCAGATGCCATTGTGCATATCAGTATATATAAATTATATAAAAAATATATTTGTGTCTATTTTATATGTACACATATGTTGCATTTAATATACAGAATTTTACTGGTTAAGACCACTTTTTATCTGCATGTTCTCTACAATTTTAGAGTTTTATTGACTAAACTCTGCTTGTCAAATCATACAGTCTCTGCCAGTAGCCAGCATCTCCAAGAGTAGGGCCTGACCCTAAACAGACAGTCCTTCAACAGCAGTTGCAAAATGTCATTGTCACCCTATCAAGGTCTGCTTTTACCAACATTTTTATTTTGCTCTCATAAAGTGGTGGTGGGCGCTCAGGATTTTGTCATCACTCCAGTAAAATATTGCTTTTCTAAACATTCTTTGCCATTCTGAAATAATTCTCCATATAGCCCTTTCCCCATCTTTGTCATTGGAATGGCTGAGGAGTGTGCCCAGGCAGGCAACAAAGGAATTTGCCTTTAGCAGATGGTTTATTTTAGGAGGATGCACCAGTACTGATGTAGAAGAATTGACAGGGTAGTCTCAGCGATCCAAAAAGTCTTTGAAATATGGGATGTAGCATAAGGTTTTGCTGCAGCCACTGGAAAAATATTAAAAAGAAAGATGTTGCTAAAACAATGGAAATAGAATTCTATGCGTTTAAAGTTGAAAATGAAGCACGTTCCACCCAAGCCTCGAGCCTTTAACCTAAATGCGGGGTAAAATAAGAAAGATTGATTGTAAGCACCTTGGAATTCAGGCAGCATGAATTTGCAAAAATAAGGTAGCAAACTTCTAGGAGAATGTTAGAATTATTCAGTGCATAGAAATTTTTTATTTTTGAAGTCTCAGGCTGTGAATGGCAAACAAATTGTTTATAAGCTGTGCTTAGACTGAAGAAGGTGTTAGAATGCGTTAATGGAATAGGGCAGTTAGCGTGGGCTGGCTCATCGTTCTTACAGCAACAAAGATGCTTTTAGTTTGCAGAGATTCTGGTTTGTTTTGGCACAGATGTCCTTTTTGTCCTCTGGCACAGATTTCCTTGATTTTTCAAAGAAATATTGGATGTTTGTTGCCCGTCTATATCTAAGAAGAGCAGCTTGCTTCTCCCACTGGTATAATGTGCCTTTGCTTATTGCTCTGCAGTATTCCGTGAGGGAGCATACAGGACTGGATAACCTCTAAAGAGCAGCTGCCTTTGGATATTTGGCACTGTTATTAGTAATATACTATTGGGATCGCAGGCTCCTGTAATAAATTTAGCAATCTTGGCTGCACTATCCTTATACTTATCTAGCACCCCTCAGAGCTAGAGAATTTGAAAAGTACATATCCTATTTTCACTGTGGTGAATGCCACTGCATGAATAGGAAGCAAATAATAAGTGTTTGCATTTTTATTCAGATTTGACATTTAACTTTTGATATCTACTGACTTCCTCCAGCTGTATGCTGTGTTACCTTTCATTGCCCTTGAGTACAGCCCTGGGGGAAGGAGGGCTGAAAAGTTGTTAATGACAAAGAAGGGGAAAAGCCAACAAGGAGGAGATATGTTCTTGGAGCTGTCCAAATGTTCAAAAAGCAGAGAGTGCTTTCTGAACCTGCTCTGAAGGTAAGTTAGGAATAGGCAATACTCAGGTCAACAACAAAGTTGCATACTCCAGTGTAACACAGGGACCATACAATGTGAGCTAACTACAAACACAGTTAATTTTTTCCCATTTTTAGGAAGCCCAGTGTGTCTTACTCATTGACCTGACTGATGAATGTACAGTGAGATGATTGTGAATTTACATACATCAACATTGCATGCTGCCTGAAGTGCCCAGACAGCACTTCAGCTGCACTTCTTAAGGTGTATTTTTTACATGTGGAATGTAACACACTACTTTGGGAAATCACGATTTGTTTACTCAAAGAAGATAGGGAGGTGAGCTCCCAAATGAACAATCCCTGAATGGCTGCATGAGAGCTTCTCACAACTAATAACTTGATATGCAGTCTGTATTCTTTTATTCTTAAACATGTGATTCCTGTGAAATTTGGCTGACCAAATTAACCAAGTTGGGCTTAGTTAGTTATCTGCCAGCGCTTGCATAACCAGAGAATACATGGCTTTTTCTTGCTTTATCTAGAAGGTAACATAGGGGTGGCCTAAATCAGACTTTTTCATGTTGCACTACCTTACTAAAAGATCTTTCTAGTAACAGCATGCAGTATTTCCTTTGCCTTCCCTGGCAACAGTTTGAGCTTGTATAACAAAATAGCTTTGGATACCTGGATGGTTACTCCCGAATCAAGTACTCACAAAGCACTAGCAATCCAGGGATGCAAGTACTCAGAGCTGACCTGCCTTCATTTCTCCATTCCATAGCAATTCTTCTATATGTTCATAGGCAAAGTAGAATGGTGCCCAAACACGTGCCCAAAAATGTGATGCATTAATCCAAAAATTTTGCAGCCAGCACTTTATAATCTCATATTTGCGATATTAATCTCCTGTGAAATATGTTTCATGGATTAAGATCTGCTGCTGTGCATAGTGTGAGGGAATTTAAGATGGGTGCATGAAGAAATCCACTTTGGGATGGAAACAGACAAATTTTTTAGAAGTGCAAATCCAGGAAGACAATGGATGAGTCAGGAGGATTTGTTGGACTTGATCCCAAGCACCTAAAATTCCCTGACGGGAGCTTCATTTTTTCTTCTACTGCTGCAAACTTTTCCATTTAAGACAGATTGTAGAATGGTGCCTTCATAATGCGGGGTGCTCACAAGAGTGGTAACGTACAATGTGCGTTACATTATACATCTGCTGCTGATGCATACTGTCCTGTGAAGATAGACCACTACGGGCAGCAATTGCAAGTGTATGTTACCAGCAAAGCACTATAGCAGAATCTGAAAGTTTATAAGATTTCTGCTGGCGGGTAGCTACTTAATCTGGCTTTTTCAATATGGAGATTATGTTCTTTTCAGACCATACCTTTAAAAATTATCTTTGGTCAATTGACAGGACTAAGACTCTCTGCAGGTTTGGGCATTGGATGTCTTTCACTAGCTCATACTTCGACTTCCAAAAAGACTGGCTGAAGGTCTGAGTTATATTTTATACCTTAATGATTTTCCTTATTTGGGGATTGCAGTGGCTTTTCCATTAATGTTTATGCAGCTTGTCTTCTCTTTCTTGTTTTCATCTTCAGCTTTTGTGGTTATTATTTATATTTCAGTAGTATTAGTGTCAGAGTCCTGCTGTACTAGATGTTTACAAAAACAGAAGAAGATTTAGTTCTCTATGCATCAAATATGTTCATGAGCTAAACACTAGTGCAGATATATCAATTAAAATTTATAGAGTACATTATTATTACCATAGTGATACTTTGAGTTCCCCTAATTTTATCTGAAGCAAAATACTGCATATAATTCTTTTAAATGTTTGCTCTTCTGCCTCTTCACTTTCAGGCAAACATCCTAAAATACTAAATATTCAGCAAATTGAGCTGGATTTGTCCTGAAGTCACTTTGTGTGAGGGCCTGTAGTTACTCTGGTGTCTGTTAAAACACCGACACCCATACTGCCTCTTCTGTGGCTCCTCTAATTAGCAGTGGAACCTCAGTTACCCATCATTGGGGAAAACCATGTCTAAGGATATTAGAATGGAGCTCACTGAAATGAGGAATTGTTGGCAGACTGGAATGAGCAGAAGAAATGTGGGATAGAACAAAACTAACATGCTGTAGGGTAGCATGTGGGAGGAAATTTAACCAGTGCCTTTTCACTCAAAGGATATAGTATGGAATGTGGGGTTAAAAGCTGTATGTTCTTAGTAGAAATATGATTGAGAAAACACCTCCAGTGAGATGGAGCACATTTGAGAGGAAGAGAACCGAGAGTAATAGCTTTTTTAAAAAATATTTGCTTTTTAAAAAAAATTAAGAAAAAAATCCTGAGAATATTAGTTGTTGTCATTTTGTTTGTGGTCCATAATGTGATATTAGAGGAGAGAGCATTCTTTTTTAGAGATTATTGCAGGAATTCTAAGTCTCAGACAAACACTGTGCTCACTTGTAATGGTACAGAGAAGGCAAACAAATTACAGCAGAGCATTGGAGAATAGAAGTGGCCACCTCTTTAATGACAAGATGACCAAGAGAAGAATGAGACCCAATAATTAATAGTGTTTATGCTACCTGAGCCTGCTCTTGGTGGTGCTGTAGGATGGGACATAACTGAAGATGATAATTGAGTCTAAACATTACCTGTGGAGATGCTTAACTTCAGTAAGACTTAGCAACTCTTGTCATTAGATATACTTTTACTCTGAGAAGGGGGACATAATGGGATTCATTCTTGTACCAGAAAAGATTCTGGGAGTTTTTTAATTGAAGAGGTACTAAGGAACAGAGAGGAAAATACCAGCTGATGGACAGTTATTACCTGGCTGCTTGTGAGTAGAAGCCTGAAGAAGTACAAAAATTCAAGAGCCTGTAGGCTACTCAAGGTTTCCCTGTGTGTGCCACCTTTCCTGCAGGTGAATTGGATTATTTCCACTGAGAAGGACAAAAAATTTTTGCCTTATAGTACAGATAAAAATGATAAAATGAATGCAGGGATGTATACCTAGTTGAAGGTGCTTTTAATTAAAGCGAATGGAATCTAAAAAATAAAAAAACCTTCCTCTTAGTTAATAGAATGCATTTTCATAGTCGTTTTGGAAAAACACCAGTAGGGTGCATAGTTGGGCTGCACAGTGGTGTGGTGTTGCCATTTACTGTAGATTTAGTCCAACTATTTTGATGTATGTTGTGTGTGGGTTTTTAAAGTTGTTCTTCCTGGGGAAGTTTTTCATTGATCCTGTCCCCCATAAATGCAGAAAAAGCTTTACAACTTGCTTTTAGTATATACCAAAAGCTTAGATGAGAAAGGACAAAAAATATTGTCAGACCTGGAAAAATATGAAAGAAACCCAAGCCCCCAAATCCCATGCCTTTTAAGTCACTTATGACTCACAGTTTTGACTGACTGAATTTGGCAGCACTTGTGGTATTTTGGGTATATTTGTGAAAGCCCGCAATAGCAGTGTTTGTCATCCTTTGTATTCAATAATTCAACACAGATTTTAGTTGTTTAAATCTTCGGTGTCCTTTTGAGATCTTTTCAGGAGTGAGAGTTAGCTTTGAATTACTTGAAAAGTATTATTAAATAGATTATGTAAAGAAAGTGTGATCTCCTTTGGAGGTTTTCTATCCTTTAATCAGGGGCAGAACGCCTGGGAGCAGGGCCAGAAGAAAGGAGTTGGCAGGGACTGTGCATCCTATAGAAGAGGGAAGGGAATTTGGAGTTGAAACCCGAACAGAGAAGGGGATGGAGGAGAACAAGCCAAAAGCAGAGTGTGCAGCTTTGAGGAGAAGGGGCAGAAGTAGTGGGAAGGAAGGTGTGCTGACAGCAGCCGCTTGACCAAACCGGGCTGTACCCTCTCTCTCACAGCGGGAGTCAACCTGCATGTGGTCTCCAAGCTGCTGTCCCCTGCCCTTGTCCTGTCCTTAGAGACTGCTCTGCAGAGCATCTTGCTTCTGCCCCCTTGGTTGCAGGTCCCTTGGGACAGGTTGGTGGGCACACAGCCCTACAGCTGCCAGAGCCTTTGTGCTGCTCCAGGCCCTTTGATTAACGTAAGTGGGCTGGGAGAAAATGAGGATTTGATCTTTGTTTTGAGTGAAGACGAATCATCTAAACTAGCTGCTAGGGAAAGTCAGCAGAAATGACTAAATATGTGCAAGATTTTAAGTGTTTGGTATGAGGGTGGAGCAACTCCACAGCTGTTGAGCCCAAGAACCTGAACCCCCATAAACTGTGTTTTTATTAAATTAAACTGCAGAAATTAAAGGTTTGACAAAGATTTTAGAGAAATTTTATTCTGACACTGAAAGTTTAGACAACCATCTAAACCTGCCTTCTACTCTTTGATTAAACTAATTAAAATTCATTTGAAGATAAGGTAAATCTTTAAAGCAGATATTGAAGTATTATACAGTAATATCTTATATCACAGATGTTTTGTGAAATCAGATTGTCAAATGAAAACCTCCCAACTGTTATTTTTTATAATATCGGAGCTCAGATGGTTTTGCTAGTTGAAGGTCTGAAGAGCAGTGTTGGAAGGATATAGAAGATAAGGCATTACTAAACTCTTATAGACTGGTTCTCAGAGTTGCTTTTCTCCAAAAACCAGCCACTGAAATTTAGAGGTAAAGCTGTTTGACTATTGGCAGTGCGGTACCGGAAGTAATACAGCTGCGGTCATTTCACATGCAGAAGGTGATCTGTCCTGTGCCAGTCTCTCGATGTGAAGGTGAAAACTTGAAAAACAATATACAATTTTCTTCTTTTTGAAACATTTTTTTTTTTATTTACTCTAAATATGCTAGACTAATTTTCAGTAAACAATTACTTCATGACCCACAGGGACAGTTCTGCAACTTACACTTAGCTATGAGTTTCAGTTATACAATTAATCAAATGAACTCATAAAGCAAGTAAATAATATTATGTTGTAATGAAGCTCTCTTGACTTTGTTTTTTGATCTTTTTGGATGGGCATTTTTTCTTCAAAAGGCATGTAGAAAATCCTGTAACTGCTTTTGAAGAGCCATCCCAAGCTTACTGTCCAGTTCAGAACCACCAATATCACAGTCCATGAGGGATCATGTCAAGTAGGTTACACAGCACCTCACATCTACTGTTGCTTTCACAATCTCTCTCTGAAGGCAGTTGAGACATATGCTGTGATACTGCAGTAGTGGAGCATAGGGATTTGTATAGTAGACTACACTTTCTGGTGTCTTTTCCCCTTCCTTTTGTTTTTTAACCATTCCACATTTCCAGACTAATCTTGTTATGCTTTTAGTGGCAAGAGAAACTTCAGAACTTTTGACAGTTTCTTCATTGTGCAGTTTTGACAACTGGAATTAAGTTTCTAAATTAGGCTAACCCTCTTTTCATAGTTGTGTGTAGGCTATATTTAAGTGTGATGTAAATGGTATTGCTACGTCGGTTTGAATGCAAGGAAGAAATGAAGTATTAAGCAGGAAAAGGAGCTAGAAGAATTGATGAGACAAACTGTACCATCTGATAATTATCTGTAGCTTTGCAGACTAATCTGCTTGTGTAAGGCAGGATAACATTAAATAAGGTATACAGACCTCATAAATACTGCTTAATGATGAACCCAATTAAAAGTTTTTGAAGAGAATGCTTTTACCACAAATGAATGCCTATGTGTATGGTAGGAAACTTATTGTGTCGCAAATAACCTCCTGCCAGCACAGAAGTAGGATTTGAGAAATGAATAAAATACGTGAAGGTATAGTCAAGTGTTTTTATTAAAAAAAAAGTAGAAATATTTTTGTGGGGAAGCCTACTGGAGTTTTCTTAGTAAGGACTACTCGCTTTTCTTCTCTCGCAGTGCTGCATTTTCTCCCATTCTCCAAATCTTTTGCTAATTAGCCTCCTACCTGCTTTTTCCCAATGCCAATTCTTGCTGTCTCACACCATGTTCAGTGCTTGAATCCCCTTCCTTCTGTCTTGTGCTGGCTGGAATCCATCTCTCTGCATGCTAAATATGTTAATTAATTTTCTCATACACTGGACTGATATATAAAGTTGTTTTATCTAATCACACATATTGGTCATGTGGTTTCTTACAGAATACACCTACTTTCAGACATGTCCTGTAATAACACAGGAAATTTAACTTGAGGCCTTATCTCCAAATACATACTTCTCTGTCATCCCTAGAAACTGAAAGTACCAGTCAAGCAGAAATGCATCATGAACGGTCCATCTCTGGTTGCATCTCTGCTTTCCCTGTTCATTTTCAATGCAGTCATGATTTTCTCTTTGGAAATGGAGGAACGTGCAGGGAAGGGAAAGCTATGAGGGTAGCGTGTGATGTAATAATACTGTAAGTTAAAACTGTTCTCCTACCAAGTACATTGCAGGACAGAACAGTAGAAAGAATTTGTACAGAATATTACATTGAGTTGCCCTTGTAAGGGTTCGTTAGCAAATGGCAGCTTTGTCACTGTGAAAAGTACAATCTGCTAATTCCAAATACTCGATTTACGTAGTCTTAATATCAACAAGGGTAGAAAATGGTAACAAAGATACTTTGCTAGTATCATGCAAAGTATTATGCAAAGATTATGCTAGTACAGCTTCCTGTCTGTGAGAATGACTAGAACCAGATGCTGGAGATGTCAACTAAGCATAGGTATAAAAAGCTTTCCCCTAAGTAACTTCATGTTGCTTTTCTTTCAAAAGAAATTAGCTTAGGCCTTAAGCCAAAATTCTAATATCCTTGTCAAAACTGTTGATTGTGTGTGTATTTTTGAGATGCAAATATCCCATCTCTGCTGTATAAACAGAGAAGAGTATAAACTGCCCTGAAAACTTCCTTTGGCAATGAGTTCTGTAGTTTAACCGAATTTAAAAGATGTTCTTTTTATGATATTTTTTTAATTGTTTCTTAGAAGCTCAAATATTAATTTATTCAATCTGCTTTCTGGTAATCTGAGATAAAAATCTAATCTTTGTAGCCATCGTGAGAATATACCTATTTGTGCAGTTGCAGTTGCTTCTCCTTTGTAAAAGAGATTTTTCTGTGCAATCTTGTATCTGGTTCTGCGGTTCACTTTTTAGAAGGACTGATAAAAACCATAAAATTCAGGTGACTTCTCATTATTGATTCCTTGAGGAAATATTTACAATGGTTTTGGTGCTGTTCTCCATTCAGTTCCCTGTGTATTTTAACATTGTGTTACCTTATTTTGGCACAATGATCAGGTATTTCTGCTGAGCTTTCTACAGTTAAGTCTTGGTCACGAAATGTATTTGGTTTGATACAGTTAATTAGAAGTCTCGTTTTATTTGTCTTTGCCTGTTCAGCTTGATTGTTTAGGATTTTTGAAAGTCTTAATGGCATTTTTGGTTCTGATTTGTCAGTTGTTTCATATCTTCTGCATATATATATATATTATTTTTTTTTACTACTCATTACTGTTCCTAGTGGATTTAGGCAGAAATATGGAACAATTCATTGTCATAGTGAAAATGAACTGTTTATTTTTATTCTTTACTATGTCCAGGTTTTCATCCAATATGATAATTTGGGCTAAAATGTGCATTACACATTAAGGGTGAGTATTTTGCAAGAGACCCAAAACATTCCCATGATCCTCGGCACAAGAAGATACTACTATGAAAAGCACAGGTTTTACAAATTTGAATTATCTTGCTCACCTTTTGAGATTTATTTAGTGTTTTAAAGGATTCTATTATATATTTATTCAATATGCTAAGGAGCAATATAATGCAATATTTCTTATTTTATTAGCACCCAGCAAGCCTGTGAATGTACTTCATAAACATGGGAGCATCCAGAACTGAAGCGAGGCATGGTGCTCAGTAAGGACCCGTCACCGTCTCATTTTATTTAAGCTGCTCTATCACTTACCTCCTTGCTTCAGCAGAAAGGAAACTGCAAATAATATTTATTATTCTTTTTTTTCCCACTCTGCATTTATATTAATTGAATGGAAATCCTTTAGGTCACTTTTCCCAATGCCGCCTTCTTATCTTGCTTTGCTGTTTTTGTCTTTTTACTGCCATATAGTGTTCAGACCTCATTAGTGCTATCTTGCTTCACTTAATAGCTTTCCTTTAAATCTATTAATACTCTAAATGGGATTACTCTTTCTGATGTCCAAGAATTGGAAGGGAACCCTCCGAAGTGGAACTGTTACAATTTAAAAATCAGACTATTGCTCCCACTGATACAAAATCTTAATTGCCTCCCTGGCAGATGTGAACTGAGGTGTCTCTGTTCAAGGCTCTGGCAGGAGGTTAGAGAGCAGAGCATTAAGCCGTTAAGTGACTTGCCTTTTTTGTCCTTGTCCTTTGGAACGTGCCTTCGTGGAGGTGTGTTCTCAGGCATATGCAGAAGAGAATACAGTAAGGTAACTGGATGGGGAAGTAGATTTTCTCAGATTTCTGAGGGTGTACCACATCTGCAGGCACAGCTCGGGACTTAGCATGCAGAGCACAAGCATTTGTGTTGATGGGAGGAATGTGGTACGGCCACAGGACAGGTTCTCCTACCCTGAGCAGGTTCACAGAGTTGCTGGTGCTGTTAAGTAGATCTAGCTTGAAATCTCGTATTTATTCTGAACATATCTGTGGTACAATCATAAAGTAAAAAGATGGTCGGTTATTGTTTTATACGGTTGGGTTACAGGAAGTGCTTGACGCACCCAATGTTTTTAAAGATTCATGCGTTTTAATTGGGCCAGTTCACTTTGCTTTCCTCAGGCTTTTGCAATGTGACAAGCAGCAGATAGTAGGACTGGGAAAGACAAGAGAATTTAGAATCACAAAGCTGCTGACTTGCAGTTACTGTTTACCAGCAGGAAGGGGTTTATCTCATTACTTTTCCCTTGAGGTTTAAGCCCAGCCCACACACATACCAGAATATTTAAATATGTATGGAAACTATTTTCAAACCCTTTTGAATTAAGTTTTCTTTCACCCCAGCTCACTTCATTGCTGTGCCTTTGCCTTTGTCAGGTTCCTGTGTTGAACTCCTAATTCTTTCATTAGTGCTTCTGTAAGGAAAACTGTAAAATCTGCTGACACAAAGAATTTTGTCAGTTGTATGAGTAAATCTTCTTTTAATGTCAAATTACAGTCCAGGTACTTTATTCTCAGTATCACTTCAAGGCGTAATATCACACTGTATGCTGGGATGCATCAGAATGTCGTATAGCATGAGTCATGAAGAAAATTGCAGACTATCTTTGGAAAAAATTATTTATGCTGTGTCTCTTATTCTGAACTGTGGGTTGGAGAATGTTTTAAAAAACATTTTGAATTGTCTAAACCCACCATGAGAGAAAACCGGGGACCTAGAACTAGAAGATAAGAGTAATTTCTGTGAAAGATATTTCAGAGGAACTGCTGAATAGTCTCTAGAATATCTTTAACCTTTGTCTTCTGTCTCTGTAGAATCTAAGATTCCTGAAAACACTATTGATTTCACCAAACAGAAGTATTTGGCTTTTGAGCCAAATCTGCTGCCTCTAGACTGAGAGTGATGCAAATGATTGGTCATATTCATTTGACTCTCCCTTTCCTGTAAAAGGTGGAAGGTGCAATAATAGTTCAGTTTGGAACAGAAGCGTGCTCTGGGTTAAGCATCTGCGTAGCTCACTGAAGAATGAGGTACCATGACAGATAAATATAATCTTCTTTGGAATTTGCTGTTTCAGGAAAGCGTTTTCTTTCCTCACACTGAATTCTGTTTGGTGTTGAGGAGTATAAAGATCTCTGTGATGTTTTGTAGAGAAGACAGAATGTGTTAACATCATCTGGTGATGGTAACGTAATAGTTGTGTAACAGATCTTTCTACACTGATACATATTACCAAAATTGTTAACATAAAAGTTTTAATATTTGGGTTTGTTATTCATGTTTATACATCACTCCACTGCAGGGGTAACTTCCTGGTATATTTTGAGAACTGAAAGAGGAAGGGCAGCTTTAAAAATAGTAGGATGGGAGTGTAGCTGGGTTGGATGGTGACCAAGCATCTCAGAAGGCCTTTAGTGACTCACAGTCACAGCTGTCTTGGCACTCTGATCCCCAAGCAGCCACTCTCCAGGACAGCCACACTGCTGACCCTGTGGTGTATCTGAGCTGACTTCAGCTGCTTCAAAACTATATATGTAGCTCAAGAGCCACACATTGGTCCCTCTGGTGTAGAGTGTTCAAGTTTGTTATGTGTTACAGTTGTTGGAGATCCTGTATGGTTTGTTATGTAGGTGTTATGAGGCAAGAAGCATATCCCTGTGGTAGTCCCTGGGAAAGAATACATATGAGTGTGAAATACTTTCAATTTTTCTGAAAAATCTCTTCATGTGTCACTCTGATTCCCCAACAAAACTTGCTCTCTGAAGTTCAGCTTCAGTTCTTAATAGACATTGTGCTTTTAGTGATGAATAGCGATTAATCTGACTGACTTTCTCTGCAACCTGTTGCCTTTTGTTTGTTTAAATTGGAATTTATTTTTGTGCCTCTGCTATGTGTGTTGTATTAGACCTTTACTGCTTCTAGTTTATATCATATCACACCTTTCTTCTTTCACTGTAACAGAAGAATCTCATATTCCTTCTTCCATTTAGTGCTTTGATTACATCATAGATTTTTAGCTTGTACAGAAGACACAAGCACTGATTACTTTTCTGACTGAGAATGTGTTTTTGTCTACTGCCATCACAGTTGCCTCATGTGCAATTTTTTCGTTGATGCTGATTCTTACTGACCTTAATCCCTCTTCTGAAGAGAAATGCCTGTCGAACCTTGTAATACTGTCAAAAAGCATGAAGTTCAGAGAATCATAGCCTACTGATGGAAAAGTCCTGTTAGGTCACCCAGTCCATCTCTTGCCAGCACAAGATTCTCCACAGGGATATACTCTCTAATGTTGTGCGTCTTTGAGAAGGGAATGTAGTTCTTCAGCTGGAAGCCCAGAGACTGATCAGTTGTACACGTAGATGTTGCATTGCAACATTTCTCCTCTGTATTTGCTCAGACTTTGACTTGGAGACCATTCGAGTATTAACAGATTGTCGTGTGTGTGTGGCTGTGGTGTATCATATCCAAAAGGGAGGAACGAAAATTCACGAAATAACAAAATATTACCAGTGTCTGAAGGACACATGGCTGAGCAGACTAGCATCCTGTTTCTGCACTGGCAGGCAGTTCTTGCTAAGAAGCTGAGTATCAGTGACTATTTATTAGTTTAACAGTACGGCAGCTGTCTTCTCAAGTATCTCAGTACTGCTAAGCTCAAAATTTTACCCAACAAAGCTATTTCTTTCAGGTTACCTGACCTATAGAGTAGTAGGTAAAGCTGTACATCTTGCAATAGAAGATCTTGAGTAAATGGTTATCAATTGATATTATTGATATTATGGATTGATACTATCTTGCTGACAGTAGCCTCAAGTGCACTCTACGTACACAGAGACCGTCTATTTAGAATAAATGTCATATATAGCTACTAAAAGTTCAGAGCGTCTCAGGAGGAATCCTGGTTCATTTACATGGTCCTGGGGCATAAAGCTTCCCATCTGCTACAGACAATGTTGAGCAGAGACTGGATTTCGGAGCTTTTAATTTTGATGGGTTTTATATGTGTATTTGTAGTGGTTGTCTTTGACTAATAATGTGTTCCTGGTGGTGTTCAAGAAGCATCTGGACGAGGTGCTATGAGATATGATTTTAGCAGCTTAGTGTGTAGTATTGGGGATAGGAGGACAATTGGACCCAGAAGATCTTGTAGGTCCTTTCCAACCTTGTGTCTCTGTGATTCTGTGATGATTCTAAGGAACAGCCCATAATTCTGGTGCAGGGTTTGGAGTTCAGTGTGTTCTTCGGGGCTTGTAAGGAGCAGACCATTAGACCTCTCTGCCAGATTTCTAATCTGAATGGCCAGTCCTTAATATGTTTAGTTCATAAACTTTGTTGTGACTGCATATTAGCCAGTCATGTTGCAAGCTGTAAGGACAATGGCTGCCTTGAATTATTATGCCTATCGTTAATCTTTAAAAAAACTGTCTCTTCCAACGTAGGGAAAAGCTTTAAAGAGATAATCTCCAAGCATCTTCTGAGAAGACCATGTCTACCTCACTTTGTGTCACCAAATTAATCTTTCGATGAAAACTAGCTCTCATTAGGTCATTCAGGACTGAATTCTTTGAGTTGCTGAACGCTGGTCAGCGTAGCTTGTGAACAGATTCTAAAAAGGTGATTCATACTCAGGATAAATCTTTAAGTTTTTGTAAGGAAATGCTCGAGTAGAGGCAACTATTGAAAATGTTTCTTTTCTTAGATATGTGGAGAAATCTATGTATGCAGCCCTCTTGTGAATTTTGAGGTGTATTGTGCTATGTGAAGTACCAGCCCTAGGCTTATATCAATCTGACAGCTACTCACAAAATCCTTAATACAATTGGCATTTGAAGTTGAAATTGAAATATAAAATTCGTACAGGGAAAAGTCTCATGACATGCAGAGCTGAGAGCAGAATGGAGACAAGAAGAAGTCTATGATAAACTGCTATATCATAAGAAGCATGGAAAGATAGGTCGATGCAGAAATCTGGATTTTCTGCAAATATTAACTTCATATGTGTCATTCTCATCAGTATACTTCAGTTTGAGCCGTTGTCATAAAGAAAAATTCCCTTGTTTTTTTTCCCAGATAAGATTTTATTTTACAGTCTGTGTGAAAAATGGTGGATAGGCTTTTGAAAACTCAAGTCCTTAGTTTATTATGTACTCTTAAAACTTTGAGAGGAAAGTAGTTATTTGAAACAAAAATGTCATGTAATTTATGAAGTTAATGGAAGGTAAAACTTTTGACATTCCTTAAATTTTAATCCCTCTACTGCATGTGATTTCATGTGATCTCTCACCCTTTGAGAAACTGCTTCATTACCTTGCATAACAGTTTGGCAGATCTCCATCTTTGCTCTGCTGAATAAAGAAATAGTGTTTCTACAGAAACAAGTTTGAGAATTTACAAGATGGAGAAGGAGCTCCAGGTTTAAAATCCACTTCTTAAGGAAGCCGTTGATAGAAGCCAGGCTTTCTTACTTGTAGTCATGTTCCTATTGAATGTTATAATAGAGCTATTTTTTTAAGGAGCTGAATTTACAAAAAAAATCTTGCAAAATACTTAGAAGCTGTTTTCATTCCTAAAGTAACAAGCTGGTACTGTTTGTCTCTAAAATCAACACTTTTACTTATATGTTGTATTTTTCAATTGGTAATTTCATTCTGGTCTGTTTGCTAACTTGCGCCGGTATAAACGGGATCAGAGGCAGATCCTGGGCATCATGACAGTTTGGCTTTGTTGTAGAGTTACTGGTTTCTTTTTCATCCAAAGAGTGACCCTGTTCATATTTTGTTAACTAACCTCTGTCTTTACAGGGAATTTTGTCCTGCACACAGTTAGATTTATTTTTTTTAATCCCACAAAATGCCATGTCCTAAATTTATGTTTTAGATGCACAAAAAATCTGGACCTATAATTTCAGTTCAAAACTTGTCTTTTGTGTACAAGCAATTTCCAGAGAATGGTGGAATTCTGTGGTGGCCTTTTGCAGGGGAGGAGGGCTGCAGGAGCTGGCCCTGTGTGTCCTTGCTACGTGCGTGGCCTCAGCTCAGTGTCCAGGGTGAGGAGGGCCCACACGGACCCACCACCCGCAGAGCATAAGCAGGAGGTTGCACTGGGCTGGTGTTGGACTGAGAGGTCTGACAATGTGTGTTGGAAAAATTCTGTGTAAGGGCCTGAATCTTCCCACAGCATTGGAAATTTAAGAAGGTCCTGTGAAAAATCACCAAGGAAAGTTTCTGTTCGGTTTCTGTTGGGATGTGCAGAAAGCACTCTCTGCTTACTTCCCCTTTATGCCTTCTGCAGTGACAGAGTTAGCCAAATACAGTTCAGAAGTTCAATTAATGTCCCGTTATTGAGAATTGTAATTCTTAAATGCCAGGTCCTAGAGGAAGCGTGTCCAGTTTGCGCAGCAACTGCAAACTTGTGCTGTGACTCCTCTTGCTCTTGGGATCTAATCTGGTAAAAAGAAGCTGCATGTTCTTTAGGTGTGAAAAAGCCGAGGCAGTTGGCTAAGGGTTGTTGCGTACAGGTGTGTGTGTGCATGCGTGGAAACTAGAGGGCACGTGGATTGGCTCAAAATGCCAATTTGAAAATATTTATTTTACTAGTAAACAAATTGATAGCAATCACTAAGGGCTTTATTAGATGAATAATTTACACTTGTGTAATGCCATTGATTTAGTTATTGTGGATGCACTTAAAATCATTTCAGCTGTACGTATGTATTTTTAATTTCATGTAGTGAATTAACGGATAAATCTAATTCCTCAGAGT
The DNA here is from genome assembly GCA_013400055.1 of Nycticryphes semicollaris. Taxonomy (NCBI): domain Eukaryota; kingdom Metazoa; phylum Chordata; class Aves; order Charadriiformes; family Rostratulidae; genus Nycticryphes; species Nycticryphes semicollaris. Next base: position 191,608 of record VXBJ01002555.1, on the reverse strand, counting down.
GTTATTGAAGTTGATTGAAATGTGTCTGCACTAAACTGGACATTGAAATAGTTTAATTTGGAACACTACAGTAAAAAATTCCCCATGTGCAGCTGTAGCTGATACTTCTGTGTACCCCGTCTTTGAAGTGGTGCAGCACCCATTCTAGTGACAGTACTTTTCCAAACTTAGTGCATGATCAAAAGAGTGGACAGCTTTTTTCATTGCACAGGCATCCTACCCAAAACATTATCAAATAATTTAAAAATTAATTGGAGGTGTTCCTACTCTGATTCACTGTGTTCTGGTGTAGAAATTCTAGCACAGACATGCGTGCTGCTCTGATGGCAGCAGTTGTTCACAAAGGAGTCAATCCATTCATCTGCAATAACTGTATTCGCTATTGATTCAGTAAGTTTAGCCACCTGCATAGGATTTTTGATATCTATGAAGTAATCAACGCACAGAACACTCTTCAATTATTACTGCATTAGTGGAAATTTCATCTGCCTCTTGGGAGTGAAAATTTAAATCTTGAGAGAAATTAGGGGATTTGTTCTCCTAATTTAACATTCGTTTCCTTTGTTCTGGTAGACTACCACAGTGAGTGAGTAGTTCCTACTATGAAATGGAGTTGAAATAAAAGCCAGTGATCTTTAACACGAGGAGGCAGACAGGAGGCTTGTCTGCCATGGGCAATGGAGAAACAAGCCCTGTTAATACATCTGAGAGACGTGCATTTCTTGGCTACAATGAAGAGCTGAGCTTATGTACAGCTCTGTTGATGAACAGGTGGTGTCCTTAGGATACCAAGAAAATTTCTGTTAAGTAACAGTGTCTAAACTTGCCAACATACAAATGAAGTACTGGTAGTAAGGCTGGTCTTTTAAACCAGGATACATTTGCCATTGGCTAAAAATAAAGTTTGTAGATATGACAGAATGAGCCCTGGTGGAAAAACGTGTCATTGGGATCCAGAAAGGCTGTAAGCACTTCATGATATATGCCAACTCCATTTAGATTTTCTTTTTTTTTTTTTTTTAAAAAAAAGAGGGGACAAGTGGATACAGCAGACTGTAATATTTGATTTACACTTTGTCTAAACTAAGATTTTGTGATGGACATATACCCACTTAAAACAAATAGTTCTGATACAGTCACACTTAAATATAAGCCAAATTTGTCCTTTGAGAAAAGGTACATGGCTGTAAACAGTGAAACTAAAATTTAGCTTATGCATGTGTTACATATTAGTACAACTATAGACCTACTGAATGGAAAACTTAAAAGTTTCAAAAATTTCGTGTGTTAATTTTATTTGTGTCTGCTGAGTCCAAATGTGGTGTTTTTTTTTCACTACAGTATTTTTCCCCAAGTAAAACAACTAGAGAACAAGGTGCAGATAGTTTAGATGAGTTTGGGGTGAGGTATAAAGTGTGTTAAGCTAGTCAAGGAGGTAAACATATTCTATTATTGTTTATTTTCAGCAGTGAAATATACCTCATGAGAAAAACTCTTACATGCAAAGGAGCAGTTACGCTGGTGCTTAGTGAGCTTATCTATTTCTTTTTCTACTTTTGATCTACTTTTAATCATCCCACTTCTTACATTTACCACAAACATACAGGGATTGAAAAATGGAAATTCTTGCCAAAAGGCAAGATGCCATCCTTAAAAGTAGCTTTGTTGGATCTCTGTCAGTTGATAACTGTGTAATGTGCGATTTATTTTTTTTTTCTAGGTCATTTCAGCATGTGAGACAAAGATCTTGCTGATGATGCGGCTAGTCTCTTGTGTCCTATACCATTTTATCATTTTAAAGATTTCTCTCTTAATTTGGCTAAGGTTGAGTGAATAGTCAGGAAGTACAAGGCTTAAGATGTGTATATGGCATATTGAGGAAAAAGATTTTTAAAAAGCAAGAAGTTAAACAGTAAGAAAATGTTGTTTGGTTTTTGTTTGTTTTGGGTTTTTTTTAAATTTTTTTTTTTTTTTTAAATGAGACAGCATGGAGGAACAGACTCTATATTTAGATAGGTAATAAAATAATGCTTACAGCACTAACACTGAAACATTCAGGAATGATTAAACAGAGTGAAAAACTCTAAGAGCCACTTTTGAAAAAGCAGCCCTGATTGTAACTGCGTGGAGATAAGACAAGAACTAACTTAAAAGAAAACATGGGAGGAAAAAGTGACCTTTCTCTATTGCACATTTGACTTTAGTTGAGCAGTGCAAAGTATCTCTTGAAAGCATGCTGGAAAGTTCTTCCTTGCAGCAAGCCTTTATCCATCCTAAATATACAAAACTGGTAGAAATCCTATTTAAAAACAATTATTTAGAAGGCTGTCCTTCAGTAGAACCACTATGCAAACCAAGAAATGCCACAGATTCCTGGCATTCTCCTTCTGTTAGGTTTTGGTCACCCCAAGCTCAGCTCCAGAGCGAGAGGAGCTGGGCAGGGCTGTGTTTCGTGTTTCAGTCTGCGATGTACTTGCAGGACTTTCCATACAAGAAAGCTGCATGTGAAAAAAATTCTCCACCAGGGGACGGTGAAATTGTTATTACCCGCCTGCCAAAACGAATCCTGATAAGGAAAAGTAAACACATCCAGTGAAAGTAGAAAGGTGACTTTTTTGCTTTCCTTTTATTATTCCCAGAGGGAAGGGTGGAGTCACGGGGAATAATAGTACATGTTTCCTTTAACATTTAGAGACAAGGTGATTCCACAGCAGAGTAAATAGCCTGGGTTCCATTAATGTCTTGCAGTTTGTATTTCAGAAGTGGAGACTTCATTGAATTTTAAGTCATAGCATGTCTCTTTTTGGTCTTTCTATAAGTGAATAAAGAGCAGGGAGCTCAGTTACAGAAATTACTTTATAATCTTTATATTGTGATTGAAATTTTTACTTCAGTTTGAAGTTCAAAACCAAATTATGAAAGTAATTTTGTGACTTAATCAGTGATGATCTCTAGATACCTTTGTAAAAATGAAAGTCTTACGTGACATCTTTGAAATACAAAGGATCTGTCCACTTATTTATGCAGCTGACACCTAAAACCAGCTTCCAGGAGGAGTAGTTTCACGTAACAGTGCATTTTGGTTCTCACTGTAATTGGCTGAAGATAGTTGAATACTGCCTTGCCTATGGGCCTATGCCAGATTGCCTCTGGCTGTCACTGAGATTGTGTGCATATTGTGGATCCAGATAATTCAATCTTTAATGTAAAAATCAATTTCAAAGATAATGAAAATGCAAAGGGCCAAATTAAAGCACCATAAATTTTGGTAAAACTCGAGGACTTTTACAAGAGAGTTCATTCAGTATCTGTAAGAATGACCTGGCAACGTAGTCAAAACAGACAAGTGGGAAAAACACATTGTGCTAATAATGGTCATTTTCCTTCAGTCTTCTCAAAATGTGTCTGTAGATGAGAGGAAGTCAAGCAAAATGNATTAGAGGTTTTTAGAGCTGTATTTGGTATTCCCACAATAATGGTCTACTGTGAAGTAGTATGGTTTCCAATCTAATATAGACATGATCATGTACACTTCTGTTAGGTAAACTTTTTTAACATTTTTCTAAAATTATATGCCTTTCTTCTATTATGCTTACTTTTAAATGTAAAATGTAGGAGACGGGGCTTCTGTACTCCTTGTTTGATTTTTAGGAACCACTTCTACATTATATAGTTATTTTGGAGGAGATTTCAAAGTACCATGTTATGCACTGCAGCTATCTGAAAGAGAAAGCTGAAAAATTAGCTGGTGTCTACAGCACTCTTTCAAAGCGTTTTTCCTGTGATTTATCTTTCAATTGATTGCTCCTCTTGAGGAATTACTTTCAATAGAGGAAGAATAAGAAGTAATACCACTCTGGTCATACAGTGGCTTATTTGCTGAACTGTCACAACATTTGGAGCTTGCCAGTTCATTTGCTGGGGGAGGAAAAAGCTGTGACCTAGACGGTAGTATACTTTCTGAAAGTGACTTCATTAACTATCTACCAGTCACTCATCTTTATCTTGAATAAAGATATCTACAGATGGTGAGTATCTCATCTTCTCCCTCAGCCCAAGTATCATCAGCTCAAGAAAAACTACATCAAAATCTGTTAAACACAGAAATTGTGAAAGCACACTCTTGCTGTTTGTATGAAACCAGTTTGTTGTGTCTGTCGTGAAGTCCCTCTTCAGAGACTGCATATCATATAGCTTATTTTCAAAAGCACTGCTGAAACTGAGAGGTACCGGTGCCTTTAGGAATTTCCAACATAGTGGTGTTTATTGTTGTTTGCAGTGGTGTCATTGAGAGACCTTAGCCAGTGATACTGCCTAATTGTGTGAAGAGTTCTAATTGTATGTGTATGTAGTAAGAGGCCAGTGGTCTGTACACTAAACGAGAGTGCCTGGGGGGGTGGGGGGAAGATTTGAAGGAGTAAAGCTGCTCTTTTATTTTGAGAGAGTCAATACAGAAAAACAGATTTTTCCTAGCTTTTTCTGTTAGGCAGTTTGAAGTAGAATGTCTCCAGCCCAATGCACACCTTAGATTTAATTCCTGATGATTTTATCCAGTAGAATATTTGGCAATAAATATTAAAAAAAGCACTGTCTAGAGTGGACAGTGTTTGGATTGAGCTTTTCTGGAATGTTAGAACAATCCTCCAGATGGCAGAATAACTACTTCAGTATATATACAGTAGATGGGGATATAGTTTTATCACTCACTACAAAACTTCCTGGTTTTTAATTGATAGAGTAACTGATTTTATTTTTTTTAAAACAATTTTGATCAGAGCCTGTGGGAAATGACACAGTGTAAGTAATATTTGCTTGTGCTGACCTGAGCACTGTACCTTCGTTCTGTTCTTAAGTAACTAAAAGTCAGAATCAAACTTATTTATATGTGGAGTGGCTTAAAAGATTTCATTAGCAGTACAAAGAAGGTAGATACACTAGAAGGATGTGGGATGTTTCCAGATCACATTTCACATTACATATATTACTGCCCAGCACAGCAATAGTGGTAGGAAAGCTTCACAATTAAACAGAACTTGAAGCAAATTCCATTTTGCCACTTACCTTTTACTTAGTGTACTGTGATTGCCAAAGAAAATCAACTCTCCCCTCCCTTCAGGAGTCTCCCTTACTTAATGTTTCTTCAGTAAATTTGTGTGGAATCATAAGTTTGATACTGAATTTGTCACGTAAGCCATCTTCATGTGTTTTGACTCTTGTGACTAGCATCAGTCTCAGATTCTTCAAGACACATCTCTGGAGAATGCATAGTCTCTTTGTATTTTCAGGATTTCTCATTCATTATCCAGTAATATAGACTTACATTTCAATTGAGAAGGTCATTTCACGCTAGTATTAAATATATTCCAAGTTTCTTCTAATGCAATTGTGCTGCTGGAGGCAGCATGAAAAAAAATAAAGAGAATTTTGTAACTCTCTGAGTCCTTACAGATCATCAGCATATATGCTGCAGGTAGGTGGTAGTCCATCCCCCACAGAATGAGGGTATTGATGCCCTTTTGGCATCTTCATTTTGGCTTCTTCGTTGGTGGGGAGGCAGCGAATAGATGGATGTGTCCCTCCACTATTGCTTCCAAGTCTTGCATGGTGGTAAATGACTTCTAAAACAGTGTTTTGATAAATAAAACATGAAATACTCTTGAAAGACGCATGTCCAGAGCTCTGCCTTGTTTAAGTGCAGGGTTTGCTTTGAGAGACACGTTGACACATCTGGATGCACAGCGTGTTAGCTGAAGGCAAACAGACATGGCATTGATGAGGGACAGCTGGGTCCTGCTGGCTCAGCACACTGGGGGCTCCCACTAAAGTGCTGACACTGCATTGTGACCGCAGTTCCCAGGTGATCACTCCATTGCCTGTGACATTAGAAATCAGCAGAAAGTTGGCTGAGAAATCATTCATGCGAAGTGGGAGAAGGGGAAAGCAAAAGAGAAACCACAGCTGACTGTCTGAAGAAGAGGCAAAGGGGTAAGTTTCTCCATCCATTCCAGAAGTTTTGGGCAGCGTGTTCCCTTCCTCAGAGAAAGTTAGAGGTGAATTCAGATTCAGGTGTATACATTCTGTCAATCACTGTGCCCGGGCATCAAGAAATATGAAAAAACACACAATAAATTTTATTTAAATTCACACAATCTGTATAAATGCATAGATCTTTTTTCATATTAGCTCTCATTTTCTCTGTCCGTTGTTACCTTTTTCTGATTCCAGGGGGATCAGCAACAGGAGGAGAAGGAACACAAACTTCCCCATGGCGCTTGGGCATTACTTATCTCAGTATGATGATAAATATATCATTCTGAGGTTTTTGTCATTTAGAACACTTGACCAAATCAAGTCCTTACATAATTATTTTTTTTCTTTTACCATGGGTTTTATAATTTGACAAGTAAAAATTGAAACAAGTGCAGAAAAGAAATGTTCATAAATCTTTTTTAGGTATATGCCATTAGGCATATATCATTTAGTTAGAGCACTACAGCAATTCCAGAGGGCTTTTATTTGTTCAGAGTTCTAAGCACTGAGTTAGGCCCCAGGTCCTTGCGCTTGTAAATAGCTTGCAAACCAACAGTAAATATGATGGAAAAGCATTAATTTCTGCATTAATTTCAAAAAGGCTGTATGGTTGTTTAAAATATCAACAAAAATGTTGTTAAAATGAGAAATCAGAGACAAACATTTTTCTTTATTATATACCTGAACCAAAACAGGCAAAGTGTGTACAAATTGAAGTTTACCCTTAGAATTTTTTATCTGATGCCTTGTCTGCCAAATCACTGCTTGAACAATTCGGAATGAAAAGCTGTGAAGTGCAGCTCTCTTTTGGGAAAAAAAAATGTTTGCCAAAGGAAGGCTGTAAATGTATGCTCCTTGCGACACAGAAGTGCTACAATACAGGAGGAAAAACCAGTATATACACTGATTGTCGAAATAGTTAAAGTATTGTTCTTTATTTCACTGTCTTAAATTTAAAATGTAAAAGGCAGACACTTCAGTTAGTATTATATGGCTTTTAACTTGTCTTTAGTCATCATGACGAGCACAGATGACAGACGCAGAGAGAGCTGTGGGATTTTAGCAAAGGATAAAAGACAGGTCAAAAGAGGAGGGGAGTCAGTTGAACTGTGTTTAGGTAGGTTGGATATATTCAGGTTGGCAGTTCCTGATGGAATTTAATCCTAGACTACTCACAGAAGTAGCTGACGCAATCTCTGAAGCATTAGCAATTATCTTTGAAAACCCATAGTGAATGAGGGGGAGATGGTCTGGAGATGCACATAGTACAGCACATCTCTCCAAAAAGGAGGAAAAGAAGAGCTAAGAAATCGTAGACAGTGGAGTTTCACTGGTATTGGCAAGATACTTCACCAAATTACTTAACTGGTTTATAGCATCTTGAGGATAGTAAGATGGTAAAAACATTGACCCTGCAAATTATGTCAAGGCAAGTTCCTTTTATTTCAGTAATTAAGTAGCCAGGTAAGGCAGAGAAAGTCAAAGTGGTGTTATGTATCTGACTTCAGCAAGGCTTTGAACATAAATGCATATAACATTCTGATTAGCAGCCTAATGAGGTAAAAATAGAAATCCACTGTAAAACTGTTCAAAGCAACATCCTCAGTACACTGCTGGTTTGCTGTCAGAAAGGGTAGCGGGTTTAGAGGGGGTTCAGGAAGTGTTCATCCTCCCGTCCCTATAAGGAAAATTTTCATCTATGGCTTGTAATAGGGTGGAGAAAGCATCTTACAAAACATCTGGATGGCAGCGGCTTGAAACTGCTTCTCTACCCTTTGAGAAGCAGGATGGAGTTCGGAATGATCTTGATTAACTGAAGAAATTATCTGACATAATAAGATAGAATTCAGTAAATTCAAAAGCAGGTGACTAAGAAATCAGATGCAAAACATAAAATGAGGATTAACTGGTTGGCAGCAATAATGCCATGGATGAATGGACAATTGTGGAGGGCTGCAAACTGAGTGTGTCAACACTGTAGTGCTGTTTCAAAAAAAAGCAAACATTGTTCTGAAGTACATTCATAGGACTGGCAATTTCACATATATTTGTGAGACCTCCTCTGAGGTCAGGAATAATTTATGTGCTTTCTGAGTCTGTTCTTAGGAAGAAACAGATAAGTTAGTGTAGAAGAGAGCAGCAAATATGGTACATTTAGGAAAATTTGCCTACTGGGGTTTCCTAAACCTGGAAAAGGGAAGAATAGAAGAAACATCAGTTTTCAGATGTGTAAAAAGTTGTTGAAACACAAGCAGCAACCGTTGTTCCCCAAGATCAGTGGCTGTAGGATCTGAGGTATGAAGTGCTTTGTTTGCAGCAAAAGTGACAGAGGCAGGTCAGCTCAAACTCCCATCGTTTTGTCTTAAATCTGATTCCTGTCACATTTGAGGGAAGTTGTGAACTGTGGTTTGTGCTGAGATGCACCTGTGCAGGCTGTGTTTTGGAGATATTTGAAAACAAGTCTGAAAAACACCTGTAGGAGATCTAGTTATCTTGACTCATTGGGAGAAGCACTAAATCACACAGAACATTTTAATGAGGTAAGGGCTGGATTTTGCTCTCCAGCCTTACCTGATCGTTGCTTTGCGTTCTTGCCAGATCATTTAGTGTGATCTGGTCAGGCATGTGTGGGCCCAGCAAAGACAGTGATGGGGAGGCAGCAGCAGCCCAGAACAATTCCTGTGGCTCACAGCTCACTCCTTGGGGAAAAAAGAATGGACCTTGGCCTGGTCGAATTGTCCTTCAGGCTGTCAGTCAAGCCCTGCTGGGTTAGATGATCTCTTGACATCTCTTACAGTCTCTAGTTCTGTGATTCTCTGATTATTTAAATGTCATTTTCTGTGGTTGGACTTACAGGCTAAAATGGGAAGTTCTGTTTAGACTTTTCACTTTATGCTTCGTTGGCTAAAAGAGCCGTTCTGGTCTGTTGGTTTACTGTGGATGATAAACACGTAGCTAGTCAGTACTTGATAGGAAAAACGAGTATTTCTTTCGCATTCAGATTAATATAATTTTTCATCTGTGTTTTCATACTTCTCTCTAAAACAGAAAAAGTAGTTTTAAACTTGAAGAAGTTTGGAATACAAATTATGTTTAAATATCAATACAGTTGATGAGAGAAAAGTATGTGAAATATGAGTCTGTACAGTAAGATAAATGTCTCATACATTTTCTGTATTATTAAAAAACCCAGATGTTGCATCTTAGGGTCAATATTGGTGGTATCCACTAATTTTTAGTGGCTGACTTGCAATAATGTCTAAAATCAGTGTTTTGCTAAAAACACATAACAGGCTGTTGCATTCAGAAAGGTGTCACTTGTGAGCTGGACTCTATCCTGAATGTTCAGTTTTCACTCGCACTACTTGGGTGAAGACAGACTAGTTACTCAGCTGGTGTGTGTCCACATGAAAGCAGATGCACTGATTTAGACTCTTTGAGAATCTTAACGTGACCTATCGTAGGTGCCTTGAGTCCCTGCTGTGAGCTTTTGGTAACAGTTAAACACACTTTAATTCCTCAGGAGCCGTCCCTGGGGTTTGGTTGCATTCCTGTATGTTCAGAATGCAAGCAGGTGTACAGGTAAGTTGTATAGGGAAAACTTTTTTTTTTGTTGCTGTTGTTTTGAGTATACTGCATTGAAATATGTGAGTTGAAGTCCTTCATGTGAATGATGCATGTATCTTGAACTCCCTGTCTAGTTCCATTATAGAAATATTCCTTGTTACTATAGCAGCTAGCAGGCATTACAAGCAAGGAGTAGAAATCTTTTCCTAAAAGTGACATTAAAGCGTTTTGGTGTTTTTTTCTTTTTTTTTCTGACTACTCTTTTACAGGAAACAAGATGATAGGATGTTTGTATTCAAACTTCCAGCCTAGAATATTTTGAGGAGAGGGAGAACATCGCTGGCGGTCACAGGTTGAGAAGCTGGGTGGATGCTTTTAGTGAATGACTGCATTAGAGTATGTGGAAATACTGCGTCTCTCTGGGATAGTGTGCTTTCCTCAGTCATGTACTATTTAAAGTAAAAGGGCTTTTAGTTTAGTGTAGGCAGAGCAATTAGGATTCCCCTAGGGGGAGGCATATAATTATTTTGGAAAATCAGAAGCATCATCAAGAGGTTTCTTAATATGCCCATCCAGTTTTCTTAGTGTTGAGAGAATTTTCCAGTTTTTGTTGAGTATTCTTTAATATCAAGTATCTCTGGTTCCTATCTCAAGTCTTCTGAGGGGCCAAAAGTTCTACAGAAATGGAGACAATGGCTTACAAGATATTAAAAGCACTGATAATAGCAGCAAAGAAGCTACGTGGTTAGTAAAATTATACAGATAAAAATATCTTTGTGTGTTGAGGTGTGGGGAAACTCCCTTACTTCTTAAGGTTTGTCTCAAAGGTAAGTTCCTTCAGTGGGAGAAATTTGTTAGTGAATTGTTAAGGTATCTATTTTGGTTTTGTTGAAAAAAAGATTGTCATAAGCAAAAATATTTCCTGGAAAAAAGGTGAAATAGAAAAAACCACAAAAGTTCAGAGGACTTTTTCTCTTAAATGATGTTCTTGAAGTGCTGGTGTAGAAAACAGTTGCCTGATATGTAGTTGTTGCTGGAGTATGGCATGGTTCTCAATTTATACAGCAAGGGTGAAATGGTGCCCAAGGACAGAGAGCCTTGGAAACAGGATCCCCATGCTCCAGCCAGACTAAGGTTTAATGTATGCCCTCCTGAGGGACACCCAGCCCAATGGCAAGGGGACCATCTGGGCCTACATGGCCTGGCCATCTCTGCAGGCTCCTTCACTGCTGGTTCCTCTGCAGGGTGGTACAAGCCAGGGCAGATCTGCAGTGCAGCATGTCATGGGTGGCCCTGGCTCCTGTCATCTCCTGCTGTGGTTCCACCAGCTCCATGAGCCAGCCCTGCTGTGACTTTTGGCGGCACTGTGAAATGCAGGCTCTGCGGTGTCTGTCTGTGCCAGAGAACGGAGCAATTTTGTGCAAATTCTTGAGCAAATTCTTCGTTGATGACTGTAGTAAACCTGAACTGGGTCGCTCTAGGAGCCAGGTGAGCAGCCAGTGTTACTGTCTGTGGCGGCAGACAGAGCTGCTGCATCAGCCGAAGAGGAAAGTTTCCTGGGCTGGAGCTGGCTGCCTGTCCTACTGGTGCAGTTCTCTGCCACCGCCAGTGATGGCAAAGGTGCTTCTGCACCATACGCGAACAGGAATGGGAACGTCCTAGAGGGAGATAAGAAGATACATTTGTGATTTCTTACTGCATTTGCAGAGCCAGAAAGTGGTTTGTGGTTATAAGACACAAGCTTTAGAAGAGAGTAAAATGGCACATGGGTCGTTAGTAAAATCTGCAGAGAGCTGCTCCTGTTGGTGGCACTGAGAAATCTGAGAGAGCTAATCCAAGTAGCAGGACATCCCTGTGGTGAGGGCTCACTAAAATAAATCTGCCTAATTCTATTCCATTTTGTCTGAGCGGATGAGTCTGATTACCCTGCCCTTTGCTATGCTTTCCCTCGTGTCTTTGTACTTGCTTTCTGTTGTGAGACCACAGCTCAGCCTGTCTTTGCCTATGACAGCAGGAAATTCAGAATCCATCCCTCTGCTAAGATCAATTGAGCCAGCTCCTGTTCTCTGCAGTGGCTGTGTCACTTGAGATAATTACCTTATTTATTAGACACAAATAGCTGGGAAGGGGTTTGGTGTGCTTTGGGGGTAACTCCAAAGGAAGAAGCCTAGTGGCTGAGCTGGGAAAGAATTTTACTGGCTAGAAATGAGGAAGAAGGTTCTCTTCCGTTGAAGAAGTTTGGAAGATGACAGAGCCAAGTGTCTGGAATGCTAAAATGGAAAGAAAATCAAGTAGGCATGTTTCTAGTGACCACAAGCCCACAGCTGTCAGAAGCTTGCTGCGTACTCCCCCACTGCTTCCCCATGGTGACAGATGTCCTACTTTTGCAATTCAAAAATCTGGTCCTGCTAACTTATGAATTATACAAGGAAAAAGCACAGAAATCACTTCACCCATCACTGAAAAGAAGCTACCTTTAGGCTGCAACATTGTCACTGTTTAATGGTGCAGGACAACTGTATAGAGCACTTATGACTTCAGGAAAATGTTAAGCATAAGATGGCTATTCATTTTCTTAAAAATGACCAGGCTGCTAACACTCTAACCTTGCACGCATGGAAGCACAGACACGTATGCATTGCTTTTCCACGGCCACGCATTTTCAAGGCATTTCATCCTTTATCTGATTGAAAAAGGTACCTTAGTGCCCTCTCCTATGTTGACCTGTGGGAAAAGCTGCCTAATGAGATCATTACTGTGAGCATTTCTGGTAACACCTGCACCTTCTCCCTCCTGACTTTTCATCCAAATAGGTAGCCAAGCTAATCCTGGGTAGTTTCAAGGAAATGGTGAGCTAGTTTTCCAACAGCTTTGATTGCAAAAATATATTTGCTTTCATGTATGAAAATTTAAAATCTTTTGGGCATAGGGGATCAAATGTTGTGTATACTTAGTAGCATTTTTTTTTGCATTATTTATGTCTTCAACTGCAAACAATAGCAGCAGCATTTATACTTAGGAAATAAATTGTGCAATTAAATGTGGCCTGAGTTAATTGTCTGCAGAATAAACTTTCTGAACTCTGAAGGAGGTAAAAGCACTGAAACAAAAGAAGTTCTGAAAAAATATTTGAACAGTGAAAAGTACACAGGAGTGGCAGACCAATCCTAGAAAATAGTGCAGTACTATTTTCTAGCGATACTCCAAAAAAAATTGGCAAACATTTGGATATTGTGGCTTGAACTTGGGTGGGAATGACATTTTTATATAATTCTTTCCCACTTACATAAAGTGCAGCAGATGCTCAATGTTATGAAAGGAAAAGGTGGACGTAACCCTCCCAGTTCATTGAACATTTTCTCATTTTCATTCTGGGTAACAAAAGTCAGTTCATATGTTTGGACATAATTAACCTATCCATCGTTTTTGTTTTTCATGCAAAACACTTTTATTGTTAGTTTAAGTATCCCGGTATAGAAGTAGAGAAAATTTAGGCAGGCTCCTCTCCTCTTCCTCGTCTCCTTTGTGGTATAATCCCACGGTTACAGCCCTCATCCCACACGGTTCCACAGACATACATAGCTTTCTGGACCATAAAAATCTGAAGGCTTTGCCATAGGCTAACATTTTTGGCAATGCTCAATTGCTACGCTCACTTTACGTTTTGTATACAAGTACTACAAAATTACTGCTTTGCCCCTTCCTCCAAATTCTGTTGAGCTTAAATGCTATGCAAGTTTCCCTGCAACCCTAGTGTAGTGGTTTCTTTACCTAGGGCCTGGTGGGACAAGGAACAGTTTACAGATGACATGTATGGGATGAGATGATGGCACATGTGTAGGACTAAATGGACTTGCCAGACACTAATTGATTCACATGTTTTACGTGTCAACCTTTGCTGCGTGTGTAAAGTGGATACGGAGAATTATAGTTTGCAACTTGTCTAGCACAAAGTTGGTTCCCAGTGTTGGGATAGTCTCGGAAATCACCTCTCTGCATTGTAGGTACTGTAATAGGCTAAGAGACTAGCAAAACACTTGTTTTTAGAGGATCAGTTTTGATATGCATTTAAAGATGAATAGCATTAGAAATCTTGGTCAGTGCTACTCTCAAAGTAAACGTGTCTGCATAATGCAACAGAATATATAGCTGTAAGTGCTGTCATTGCAAACTGTCTTTTGGAGTTCCTGGGAAAGGTTTGATTAGGACAGCCAGAGCTGAGATTCTCTTCTGGGTAGATTCTGTACTTGAATAACCTTAGAGGAGGAAAAAAAAGCCCTGTCTTGAAATGTTCTAAATGTATGAACAGAAAATTCATACTTTTCACTCTAATTCCTTCAATGAACTTAATATAAATATAACCTGCCATTGCTGTAAGGTTAATGGTGCAGAGAATTTCCACTGGAGTTGGGCTGACTTGGGCAATTCTCTTCCATCCTCTTTGTCCCAGGCCACGTGGTGTTTCTCGCAGCAGAGTGAGCTCAGACTGTGTTTAGAAGCGCAAAGCTGTGGGGATGCTCATGTGCATGTGAAAGCAGGAATGTTTACTTTCCAGCTAACTGAGATGCATGAGAGGATAGTTGTGCTTTATTTTTATTTTTTTAGTATATGGTTGCATCTGCTATAGCAAGTTGATCCTTTCTTGGGAAAATGAGAAGTATGACTCTCCTACGCACTGTCAGCCCCTCTCTTTGTTCCTAACCCTGGTGGCTGTCCCTCAAAGCTCCCCCTAGAGTGCTCCCACCGGTTATTGCTGCAGTCCCACCCACTAACTGTGAAGTCGCCCAAAAGCTGTTCAAACCACCTTCAAATCCAGTCTCTAGTACATATTACACTCAGCAAATTAAAAAAGAAAAATTAAAGCTTATTCTGTATTATCATTTACATATCTGCAAAATTTGCTTTCTCAGTGCTGCGGCATGTATGGCATGAAAAAAGATGAGCTGTCGCAACTTTTCCTTTCCTAAATGTTGCTTTACGCGGAGTTCTCCTGCTATAGGATTACAAGCTGGCAGAATAATGCCTGACAGGAATTGATAAAGAATTGCAACATGAATCCCTGCAGGGCACATTGGGGCAAGTTTGTTATAGGAACAGTCTTCCTCTGTTTACATGAACAAAAGCCGGGTTTGACAGATCCACTGATCAGCAGCTTTGGGAGTGTGTGAACTCACTGTTACTCTGTGTGGCTTTTTCTACAGCTTTCTCTGTGATAGCGACAAGCTCTCTTTTTACACTGTTCCCTTTCAGAGTGTTCTCACTGCTATGCAGTACTTTCCAACGTAAAGCTTAGAGAGAGAGTATCCCTGATCAAATTAATTTGCCTTCTACATTTATTTATAAATGGGAGCAAGTGAGGAAGGTGAGTATACAGAAGGAAAAGCCCATGGTGATAATAGCTTGGTTCTCATAGGCTTTCCAGTGAGGTTTGTTTCCCCAGTTATTAGGTGACAATCCATTTGAAATGATGTCGTGCTCTGCCTGAAAGCAGGTTTCGCCTGTGTTGTTGCTGGTACAGATACAGTTCTGTTGGTAACTTCTGCTAGGGCTGAATTTCAACCACGCTGTCATCTTTGTCCTTGTGCAGGGAAAGTGATCCGTTTCAGTCATATAGCTCCTTCAGGCTGATGAATCTCTATGTGCTATTTCATGTTGAAAGAATGCATTTGATTTCCCAGAGTTGTTAGTCCAGGGTTCTGCAGAGACCCAGTGTAGCGTCTCTGTTCACAAATGACGTTGTGCTTAACTGTACTCATGGTGTTCACTGGAGTCAACGTGTAGATGGGAGAAGAGGTATTAGTTTTTAGAGGGTGCTTTCCTTCTGCTGAGCCCACCAGCCATCCTGGCTGCCCTAAGCTCAGAGTAGAAATGTATTTTGATGTGTGATACCTCAAGTGTCTGAGTAGATACAAATGTAGAGAGCAGCAGGGGTTTTTCTTTGATACTTAGATTTTGGAAACATCTGAAAGATTCTTTAAACATACAGGTTTCATTGCTTATTTCATATTAGTAATTTTGCAACTGTGCTGTAGCACTGGACTTAGAGAAATAGAATAGCGATTGTAGGTGATTTTCCTTCCCTTTTCCTTTCTGTTATTTTCTGTTTATTTTCATTCCTTTCTCCTCAGTTCAGGGTGTGACTGTACAGATGGAAAACAGAATTCCATCACAAGAGAAAATTGCAATGCTTCTGTAGCTATCCTTGATTTGTATTCTAAAAATAATACTTTTCCTAACCATATGCTGGGAAAATTTGCATCAAAATTAATGGCAAGTGCAACAGCATTTTCTGTGGTAGTATGGTCAAACTTTAAGTCCAAATTAAAAAGACCTTTTATTTATCATCAGCTTCTTGTTATTTGCTTTTCCTGCTACACCCACTTCCGCCACTTGGAATTATGATTAACAAAGGAATAGCAGAATCAGTTGTGGCCAGAGATTCTTGTGTGCCCCTTCTTGTGCCTTGACTTCCTCTAATTTGTTGCTGGCAGTCTCTGTAAGAACAATTGTAGTAGAAGTGGCTTCAGGTTACCATTTCTTTGAGAAGTTTCTGCTGCTTCTAAACTCTTCATTGTGAGAGCAAAATAGTAAAGGTAAGTCCAGCTCCTGTTCTGTGGGTGCTGTGATTTTGAGCAGCTAGGGAATTGCCAGTTCAGTTCACAAGATTAAATTCACAAGCGTCAGTTTCCTGAAGATGGGTGAGCAGTGGGTCCAAGTGAATGCTTAGACTCCATTTCTTCACAATCCTTTTCATGTCCATTATAGAGTCATCTACAACATGCATGTCATCTTTCACAAGAAAGCTATAAATTCACTTCTCTGGAGGGTCTTTGTGGAAGAATAGTTTCATTCTTTTCCTAGTGCCTGTTGTAAAGCTAGTTTGAGTAGGTAATACAGCCATAATTCCCAGGAATACCACAGGACTGCAAAGTGTGTGTCAGGGGGCCCTTCCATCCACCTACATCTGCCTCTGTTCCCTCCCTGGACTGCCAAGCTGGAGAGAGAGACGGAAGACACAAAGGAGCACTGTGTCATTCTGCCTCTGGATCTGCCGGCACAATCCAGCTCAAAGTATCCTTCAGGCTCGGGAGCAGTTCCTTACAAAGGCCAGGGAATGGCACACACCGGGAGAGCTGCGTGCGCCAAGGGGAGAAATGCCCTTTGTGAAATAGCAGAGGGTGCAAACAGCAGATGCTGTTACAGTCCCTAGACAAAGTTTTCATTAAGAACAATGTCTTCTGAAGGTTCAGTTCACTTCACTGGGGGAAAACCAGCTTTGGTCTTTGTTGAAAAGACCTTTAAATGTAGTATCGTAGCATTGTCACTGACTGAACCTCATTGGTGGTGGCTGTGAGACTGGTACGGGTTTGTTACATCAGTGGGTGAGCAAGCACCTAAGTATGGAATTAGCCTTTCTGCGTACAGAAACATGTATTTGCAAGCACTAGGTTAGGAAGCCATTTCAAAAATGTGATTAAAAGGCGAAGAGGAAATCATACCCCTTTATGAATGGTCTGCTCTGACAGTTTTGTATCTCCAAAGTCTTTCTTCTTTTCTGCTGAGCTAATTGGGATTTCATATAACCTAGTGTCATCATTTAACTTATAGGATATTCATTCTCTTTAGAGAATTATGCTATTGAAGCATGTTCTAATCAGCCAGTATTAGTCCTATTGTGTTGGGTATTAGCAGTAGAATGTGTGTGGGGTTTGGGGCATGTGAAAAGGAGTCAGACTTTAAATGCCAAACCAGACCAAGAGCCATTCTTCTGGTACTCATAACCAGGGATGTATCAACACTGTTGTTTTTTCAGATCATGCGTATGACTCTCTTATATTAACTGCAAATAGAAAAGACAAGCAAGCATTGGTGTAACCTTAGTATGTTTTCAGTACATACTTAAATTCTCTGGCGTTTGCTTAGAGATGTCAAATTCCTCATTATATATGTAAAGAAAATGAGAAAATGGTTTTGTAAGTCACAAATTAAACAATTTAGTTGAAAATCAGGTTTTGTTTACTCAATTACTTAAAAATTGTAGGGGTTCTGACAAGTCTATGACAAATATTGCAAGGACATAGTTTTTTTAAAAGTTCAGAGAATATTCTTTTAAAAATTGCTAATATATACCACACTTAGCATTACTTAGGTGCAGATAGAAATGTTAATGTGTGGAGGTTATAATGGACCTGCATTAGTATTCCAGTTTATATTACTGTTAAAACCTATCCATTTCAGCTGAAATAGTAAATTCAATTTTGTTGCCTAAAATGTGTGCTTTGGTAAGGCTACTTGGTTTGAGGGGTTTACGCATTCTTTTGTTTGAACAATACTTAAATTATAAACTGAAATACCTGTAAATAATCCTTTCCAAGTGAGAGTGTGTGAGCAATTGGCTGTGACCTGCCTGATCTGTGAGTGTGTGGAATCTGACTTCTGCGTGTTTGCGGAGGAGTTGTTTTCTTTATTTTGCTGAGCTCATTGGTGTGCACCCAGGAAAGGGTATCCTTTATAGGCATGTATCCTAATTAACTTTGCAGTGAGCTGGCTGGTCAGCCAAGGTCAAGGTTAAGGTGGGAAGCTCTTACAGCTGTGTAGGATCACTCATCCAGGCTTCGGAGCAAATAGGAGAGAGAATTATTTCCTGCAGCCTGCTGTGTTTGTAGCACATGCAGCTGAATTAATTTTCAGGTAAGAGTAATGGTATTTCTAAGGTAAGATGTTGCAACTAAATCCCTAATAATATAGCAGAACTGAAAGAGAGACTGTACTTTAATTCTAAGCATTTGCAAGAGGCAGTAGGGTTTGATGATGCTGTTATGTAGGCAGGTGTCATTACTGTGCAGGGTTCCCCAGAGGCAGCACAACAAGATGGTTTCTGCTCAGGTCTACAAATTAGGTAGGAGAGGAGAGGCAAGTGGTGGTACAGAGGGGGCAGAGTGGGGAAACATGGGGACAGCACCAGTCAGCGTGAGAGGAACGCTCTCAGCACGCCTTCTGTCTAACACCTGCCAAGGGTTTGTAGACAAAGGAGAAGTTAAGAAGAGTTTTATTGCATGGAACTCTTCTCAAGAACGAAGAAGGTACAGAAACGCAGATGTGAAGACTTAATGAGCCTTAACAGAAGCTGACATTTTGACAAATCAGGGACAAGAGTTGCTGTATCAGTGTTCAAAGAGATTGATTAGGAGGGGCTTATATCAGGGAAGGATGTGAAGACCATAGAAATAAAGGCAAACATTTTACTATTCCTTTACTGAGAGCATATTGCATATTTTTCTACCGTACTATGATAGTCTCTAGTTGTCAGTTATCTGTAAAGGGTTTTTTGCTACACGTATATGTTTAAATAACTAGAAAAAATACGGTATTTTTTATTTTTTGAAAATGCTTTTGAAAATGTTTAATTGAACAGGAAAAAACCTTCAATAACCAGAAAAAAACATGGTGCCAGTTCAGGATTCGCTTAAACCTGGCGTTCATAAAGAAGTCTCACTTACAAAGACTACTTTGAGAAGCTTGTAATAGCAGAGCTACTCCAATCATAGCATAGATGAAAGAGGTTGTTCCACTAGGAGTATCAAATTTAAACTAGTCACCTCTGGTTTGGCTTTTGAAATATGACGAGCATCAGTGATTGCTGCTGTTAAAGGTCTGAGGAAGCCTTTGGCTTACTAACAGTCTAGATATTAACAATTTTGGTGAAGTCTCTTCGTACCAAGGGACTATTAAGATGAAACAGTAGCTTTAAATTAAGTACCATCATTCCCTCAGTTTATCCTGGAGGAGAGAAGTAATTAGGCTTGTTTATCTGAGAGAAATGAAAGATCAAATTACAGGGAATGCCCCTAAACTGACCCTCTGACTAAGCTGAGTTTACTGGAGACTTTTGTCTTTTTTCAGCATTTTAGTTCCTATTCTTTTCAAGCATCTTCCCTCTTGCAGTTTAAACTTAAAAATGCCAAACCACAAACTAAATTTGTGTATTTTCCTGTTAGCAAAGTCAATGATCCCATGCTTCAAAAATCATACATCCTCTTTCTCTTCTATAAAAGCTGAAACAATATTGTAGCAAAGATTTTAAACTGTGTTAAATAAAATACAGACCACAACCTTTTTTTGTTAGTGGGGTGATATTCCCCTGACTCTTCAGTTTCAGCTGCGTCCTTATTCTTTTCCTGCTTACTCCAGGTGAAAGGAACACTTTGCTCTGATGGACAAATCCATGAAACTGCAAAAATGAGGATTTCAGGACTGTAATAAAATAATTCCTAAACAGTAGAGTGTCAACATAGTTGTCCCTTTAGCTCATTGCTACCTTTTGCCTTGCCACAGGTGATGCGTCGGCCTGAATAATTTTGAACACATTGTGTATGGGCCTTGCCAGCACTTTCCGACAGACTTCAGGATCCCCTCCTGGCAATATGATTCAGGGGCAATTCTGCTGCAGTTACTGCTAATGAGCACCAATGAGAAGGAAAGCAGAAGAAATTCTAAGGCCTTGCAAGTCATTAATACTGGAAAAAAAAAAAAAACTATTTTAAAGAGAGGCTTTCTGATTTATCTACTGGCTATTTTTATACCCGTTGTTAAGTTTACTAAGTAACTAATTTCATTGATCTTTAAGAATAAAATTCACAAAGCCATTTAAAGAAACTGCTATGATAGCTTTTCCACATTTCCCTGATGAATATTTCACACTTTCATTAGGTTTCTTCTGCTTCTATTTCTAGTTAGGGCATGCAACTCATTCCATATTTAAAGACCATTCAGTAGCATAGCTTCAAGCCAAGCAGTGCCTCTGTTTGAGATGACATAGCTTTGCTGAAAGCTAACTCTGTCTTAACCGTGTGGTACTAGGCTTTAAAGGAAGAGCATATAAATGTGAGAAAGTATAACCTAGGTGAAGGCACTGAGAGTAAAGAACAACAAACCCAGCTTTTTATTTCTGAATTTTTCACCTTCTATGCAACTTGTCCAAATGGTTGGATCTCTAATTTTTGTGTTTTCCTTCCTATTCAGATGGTAGGCTGTTTAGGGCAAGCCTGATTCTTACTACACTATTAGACACTTTGATTGTAGAAATGCAAATAGGATGATTTATTGGTCCAGGTGTCACATGAGGGTTAGGTGTGTTTGAGTAGCTGCACTGATGGCCTGCCCCTTTGATGGCACAATAAGATGGTAATTGTAAAATGTGTTGTGTTTTATATGCTGTATGCAGAAATTTACACATGCAGGCATGGGGACAAAATGGACTTGTTTGATTTATATGAGTAAAAGCACAAGAGAGGAGAATCTGGATATCAGTCTGTAGAAGGGAAAATAGTGTTTCACATATGTGTTAGCCTGGTACATCCAGCTTCTTCAGATTCCTCTGCAGACCTTCCCTCATCGCTGCTCTCCAGGCAGTCCCTGAAAACTGGTATTCCCCTCTTCTCTCTGATTGAAGGGAGTTTGTGCTTCTCTTTTAGTATATGCTTCCCAGCTGGCAAAAGAAGACAGATTGTAAGATCCTCCAAGTTAATCGTCTTTTGGATATGTACAGAATATTGCCGCCCAGGCGTCCTGATGTGGGTTTTGGCTTGTGCTTCCAGCAATTCACATCAAATGATCTTGGTAGAGAATTAATGCCTAGCTGTCGTGGTTAAGTTAAGCAGATGTCATCTACATTATGTTTCCATATTTCCATATTCTGACATTAATTTATAGTCACATCTCACCTATCACGATTATCTTACATTACCCATGAGTTAATCTGTCACGTATACTAGGTAGGTTTCTTCTTAGCATCACAAGAGAATTTAAGGAATTATAACTTCATGCAATTTCTTTGTAAATTCTTCTATTCTTTCCTATTGGACTCTAGGGTTGCTGAAGTGAGGAATAATATTGAACACCGTACAGGGACCTGTGTAACATTGCTCTGACGCCTGCTTAGGTAATCTCTGCAGCGACTCATCAGGCAAACTGAGCTATTTCAGTATATTCATAAGAAATGCTAATAATCACTCAGAATTCAGTCCAACCCTAAGGAATTAAGAAAGTGCTTGATTACTAAAGAAGGCTCCAACTTATGTAAACTTACTTTATGCAGTGTGACTGCAAGTCTCGCACATTTCTTTTTTGTTAAATCATGACATGTGGAAGTAAACAGTCCGAGAGGGAGAGAACATTTTCAGCTGAAGAGGAACCGTTATCTTAGTGCATTTCATACTCTTTCATTTAATGTGCTTTTCAGTTTCTTTAGGGGATTATGTCATTGACTTTAATTGATATATTTTCACAAACACTGTCATTTAACATCATAATTAATGCTTTTCAAGTGTTTGGAAAATAAAAACTTGTATCAGCCTAAAATTATTATAAAGGGCACTGGAAATTAACATTATGTGATGATTAATTATTGTAGATTGATATTGATCGTAGAAATGCTCTCTTGGTAGCAATTGAACATAAGAGGTAAGATAATGTGGAACTGAAGAGAGCTGAAGAGCTCTGGTCCTTATCAGAAGGTAGGTTTTGCAGGTAGTGCTGTGGTTAGTTTTCCATGCCTTTATACTCATGGACAAAGCTGTCATTCACCTGCAGTCCCTGGAGAGCTTTAAGGCCAGTCCTTGTAGACGTATTCGCAGCCTGCACCTCTCACAGAAGTTGCTGAGGTTCATAGCAAAAAATAATGCTGACTTCTTCAGTACTGATATGAAAAATTTATTCAGCCTAGAGATGTCAATTGAAAATTGAAGATGCTAAAAAACCAGGCATGACTTGACATCAGCCAGACTTAGTTTAAGGAGAAAATATTAACTTACTATCTGTACAGGAAGATGTTGTCACAAGCTATTTTGAACTTGCTCCTAGAGTCCTAGATCAAGATCCTATTTAATACTCAGTATCAAAATACACGTTTATCGTATTTAATACTCAGTAGCAAAAGTAATGGATTTGGTTTTAGCATATATAATTGTGCAAAAATTATGTAATTATATATGGTTATGCAAAAATAGAATTATTCATAAATACATAATATGTAAATACTGACTATCTGTCCTTAGAATGAGTTGTTTACTATGCACAGAAAACTTCGGAAAGAGCAGGCTTTTGGGGAAGGGGAGGTGAAATCAGCTGTTTAGAAGTGCTGCTAAAGTGTTTGGTGTATGTTTGATATCAGCAGACCATGGTTCCCCTCTGCAGGTATTCTCGTGAAAATGCTTATCTCTTCTTTTCCTGGAGAAGAGTGAATAAACACAGATAACCAAAACCTCTTGGACATGTTAAGGATGTGTCTTAAGAAGTTTGAAAACAAATCCTCTTAATTGGAAAGCGTTCTAAGTTGTTGCAGAAAGAGACTGTGCAGAATAGTTAACTGTTTCTTAAACAGTCATTTATTTTGGTGGCATTTCCTGAGTTTTAGCAGGAAAGGCAATTAAAACACAGTCCTAGAAAGCAACGACTTTCATTTATGTATTTGTAAGACTTTTTATGTGTTGTGTCTTGAGACAGCATAATTGGTAAAAGACAGTTATACGATGACCACAGCACAATTTGTATTCCCAAGTTAAATAGCAAGTCTGAAAAACATGGAAATCAGGAGCAATGGAGTAAAAATTACAAACTAGATGCTTATTTGTGCACCAGTAGTGAAGGAGAGTCATAGGTGGTGCTAGAACATGTGTTGCGTCCTGTGGCTGCCGCTTTCCAGACTTGCTAAGCCACGGTGTGGTGGCATGGAGCCAAATATGTCAGACTTTCACCACTTCAGTGTTTCTCAATCAGTAGGGAATCCCCAGTTTATTTACTGAGAAAGATCTCACCTTCCTTTTCAATTAATGCCGAAGGGGTGGAGTTGGAACCGAACAGACTATGATGTTCTTTAATGTTGTATGTCCCCAAGGCTTTCAGTGTATACATACTTGTTAACTGATTGAACGTTTCTGTGAATTTTACCCAGAATGAATGTTTCATTTTGTGGCAGTAATTACATAATTTTATAAAAATCCATCATTTAAACCCCAAGCTGTCAACGCCACGACTTTCCATGCAAATTTAGAAGTGAGTTTGTTATGTGGCATACAAAGCCAGTTTTGTTCTAGACACAGTATGTCCTCTTAGCTGGAGAGGATGCTCTGCCAAGAAATGAAATGAAGAGAAAGATACATGTGGTGCTGAGGAGGGGAGTAGGAGTCCTGCAAAATGTGTATCTTTGTTAACGCTTAAGATGTTTTTGACACAATTAAAAACAACTCTCCATTTTCTACGTACAGCAAGACGAGACCATGGGTTTCACTATTGCAAACACAGATTCTGTGGCAGGGTAAGATTTATGCACATCAAAGAAAGATGCCTGTCCGGCATTCCTCAAAGCCAGGCAAAAAGGGGTTTTGCCTGGGAGTCAGGGTGTGGCATTTTGGCCAAAGCTGGAGAATCAGATCTATCCCAGTGTGATGCACAGAAATGCCCTGGTCCCATGAAGGGATCAGTCCCCTTGTGTCGGTGAAGCACTGCCCTTTTGCCCGAGCAGCCCCGGTCTCCCCTGGGGACCATGAGGCCAGTTGCTAATTAGAACACAAATCCTTTTTAACGGTGACTTACATGGTCCCTGGGAGTTCGAGCCTACAATTTAATGACAGTTTATCTACATGCTGTTGGCACACAGATCAAAAGTTAGCTTATTATGCAGCATAAACATGTAGCTTTGTTTTGGAAAGTGTATGTCCTTTTGGGTAGGGAGGATGGGCTGCCAGGAATGGGCATGGTGGGCACTGGGGAAAGCTAGTGATGTTTACTGGGGGAACTGGAAATTAGTGATAGAATATTACCTCCTGTCCAAAGCTGTTTAATATGCTCTGTCACTATCAAGTCATGGTAATAGTTCTGAGCCAGTTTAGCAACATCTTTCTTCTAAATCTCTGTGGCAGGATGGAACCAGAAGGAAGTGAATATTTTCAAGAGGAATTGCCATGAATGCCATCTATATATATGATTTTAAAAAGATCGCTTTAGCAAGTAAATCTCTAAAACCATATTAGAACAAAAGTTACACTGATGGAAACTTTTTGATGGGAATTAAAATTAAAATCTGATTAGTGAATGGATTCCTTAATTTGCTGGATGTAATTTACTCACTGCTGTAGACACCTTGGATTAAGGCCAAGCTGCAAATGGAGTTGGTGTTGATAGGTCTCATCACCATCAATAGCATCATCTCCAGTGGAGAGTGATAGTTAGAGCACTAATATAAACAGTAAAACCGATCACAGCACAACTTTGGATTCCATCCTGCTCTTCCTGAATTCTAAAGCAACACTCTTCTTGGCTTCAGTAGCAGCAGGAATGGGTCCAACTGAATTATCTGGCAAGAAGATTTTTTCCTTAACTCTCTACTGCCTGAGTGATGTCAGCAAATTGTTAAAAGCTCTGATACATAATCCAGAAATCTTCACAATGCTGACTTAGGCACTGTCTGCTGGCAATAATAATATATTAGCAAGAGGATATGGATATTCTTGAGCTCTATCACGACAAATCATGTATGTCTCATGCAAGGTTTTGTCTCAATTTTCTCTTTCCCTAGAAGTCTTGGAAATGTATAACCTTAAAACACACCTAGTATTGTTATTATTATCTCTTATTTATTCAGATATTAGAGATGTTAAATTCACTTCTTTTTACAGTTTTTCCAAGAGTACTTAGAAGGCATTTTTTCAAGTACAGCAACTATGTGGTGCCATTTGCAGAGTTTCAGGAAAAAAATACCATGGTTTTGCCTTTTTGCTGTCAAGACTAGGAACACAGGATGTTTTACTGATCTTTGGAGCTGGTAACAACGTAAAAATGTCTGCAAATGATACCTCCAAGATTTCTAGTGTATGTATGGAATGTATTTCATACCACTGTTTCTTATTTGGGTTAAGATTTGCTTGTTTGATTGTCACTGACCACTCTGTGGAGAACGCTCTACTTTAGCACATGCCAGGAAGTTTATGGCCCCGTGCAGGAGTATGGGAGGCAAGTGAGCTGTGCTGCTTCCAGACGAGATGAAATCCTGTGTTTATAGTGGCTGCGTGCTGTGCCGTCCTGGCTGGTGCTGTGGAGAGGTATTTAAGGGTGTGGGTCATAAGTTTATGGCTCTTGCTCCCTGGCCCAGCAAAGGACCTGCATGCACGGTTAGGCAGAAATTATTTCTGGCTTTAGTTAGAACAAATTGCATGTGGGAACCTATTTTGGCTAGAATAGAAATAAACTTAATGTTGACTTTCCACAGTATCTGTGTTGCCATTTGACATTGGATTTTCCTTTTAAATATAAAGGTAATAATGTCAGACTTTTGATGAGGAACTTTATTTGGTCTGTCAGTGGAGGCTCTGCAGTACAAAATTGATTCCACGTTGTCTGGATATGGATAAAGTAATTTTTCTGTGATACCAGTTAAAATACCAGTTCTCGCTCTACATCTTCTTCATTATATATTAACACTGGATTATATGCTTTGCAGCAGAAACAAGCGAAACCTGAGGTAGGGTTCCTGAGTAGGAGAATTCTTCTGTCCTTCAGTTTTGTTTGCATTCGTGTGTGCATGTGTGTAGGATTTTACTTTAATTTGTCTCAGTTTTGGAAAAGACCTGAAACAGACTTTGTTGTTGTTACTGACCCTAGAAGAGTGTATAAAACCAAAATATTCTCCAAAAATTTGACAGCTGAAAAAAATCTTCTCCTTGAGCAGTTGAAATACTGATTTGGGATTTTCTGTGAGTTCATGCCTGACTGTCCTGCGCCTCTTACCTACATGTCCTTCCCCATAAGACAGGAGCCTCCAAATTGCATGCTGTTCACAACTGCCTTCTCAGTGCTCTTCAGGGTCCTGTCTACTGTCAGCTGGATAGAGATAGCAGGTAGACAAGATGATAAAACAAGTTTGTTTTCATAGGAAACCTAGAAAAATTCTGAACAGACGCTTTATTATTTTGAGCAAGAAGACTGGTTAAGATAATCAGCAATGTCAATCCCATTTGACACAAGCTATTGTTTAAATATCATCAACAAAGCATATTGTAAACGAGCTTGTAAGAGGAAGCAGTGTAGTCATGTTGTCATCATATCACTGGAGGCTGTTAGTGTCAGAAGATACATTCGTCAGATCTTGGCTTTTACTTTATGTGGAAAGATCCGTCTGGCATGATAATCAATTAACATTGTGTAGTTCCAGTGTCCTTCCAGGTCGCAATTCTGCTCTCTTCGTCATTAAAATATACAAATGGCTCTTTAATTTAAGTTCAAGATTTCTATACAGGTTTTCCTTAGTAAACTCAGAGTTGGCAGTGGCAGTCAAAAATGTGTGTTAAGATGAAATAAACAAAGGTTAACTGTACTTAGATGACAGAAGAAATACCCCTTCAGTACTGTTGACCTTTTTTTATTTCCATTAATATTCTTCCTACAACTTGCTGCTAAGCACCAGATTGTTTTAATATTAAAATTACAATTTTTAGATTAATGCAAAGGATGTGATGTAAACTATTAATAGGTTTAAGGAATTGTAGAAACAAAATTCCACTTTGAGCTGTTTATCAGAATTGAGATATATTTGTGGCACTGTTGATATCTGGTATTTATTTTGCTCAAGGTAAAAAAAAAAACAAAACAGTGTGAGCTTTTTGCTAGAGGGTATATCTTAAATATTACTGTTACCATGGATAATGCAAGTTGACAGGATCTATAGTTGAGGGGCAAGTCATACGGAGCCTGTGTTCAAGGGTTATATTTTGGCAGGCAGAGGACAGGTTGGAAACACTTCAGCAGAATGATGACGTTTTACTGCTCTCAGATACAGGTTGGTGCCAGGCCCGTACACAAACCATCGATAGATCCCCACTGGGCAGGTGTCTTTGAAGTGAGGTGTTAAAAAAATGGTAAAGGTGAGCTGTATTCGAAATGAGATCAGATATTGGAGCAAAGACTTCTCCAGAAGCATCCTTTGAGGAATGGGTGTGTGTATGCGTGTGTCTTTGTGTGAGCAGAGGAAAATTCTGTGTGGCAAAGGTGACTGATGGCAGTGTTGAATTTCGAGAGCACACACAAATGATTTCTAGGCTCTGAACTGTTCTTGATGTCCGATAGAGCGGAACAGCGGTCACACGTGGTTTAACTGCGTTTCCAGTCTGGCAAATCTACGGTAGAAATTTCTTTGTTGGTCTGTGTCTGAACATTGTTCTGTAACTGTTCGTGAACTTTCGTATGGGTGGGATGCTGAGCTGTAGCCAAGGACACCTGGGTTTCCCTTTTTAGCTCTAGCGTAAGGAATTAAAAACTAGCCTGCAGTGGAGCTGGGAGCCTCTCAGGGAGAGTGTGGTGGGGAGGTTTGTGTATTGCACTGCCAGCAGTAAAAGCTGGAAGCTCTTTGCTGCAGGCAGGGATTTGGTCTGCAGGGGCTGCTCCGTTGGTCCGTTCAGAGCAGCGCTAGCCAGAACCACCGGTACCAAATGCCCGTGGCCAGGCTCAACTGAACTGAGCTTTCTGTTCCTGGTTTTCAGACTGCCTTTCCTAAAGCAGTACAGGCCTTCTCCACCCTGCTTTTCATCCTCAGAGCTGGGCTCATTACTTCTATTTGCCCTTTGTTCTGCTTAAGCGATTTTTGACAGGACTGCAACATAACCAGGCAAGCCGAGTCCTAAAATTACTAGGAGGTAACTTGGTAGAGAAGTTCAGCATAGGACAAGAAGAGGGTGACTATCAAGGGTAGTAAGGAATGGAAAAGAAAGGGGGAACCAATTAGGAATATACTGATTTAAGGGAGAAAGTGAAAAGAGGAAAGCCAAGACCGACAGTGAAGCATCCTGCCAAATTTTTCCAGCTGGTGAAGCCAGCCCCTCAGACAACATGGAGCCAGTAATTATTCAGCTGCTAAATGGGAGTTAAATGTTTAGAAGGCTGAAGGAGAAAGCTCTACCTTCAAAGTAACTTGGGAGCAATAGTTTACCTGTGCCTAAAAACATATCCTGGAGCGTAATATCAACATACCTGGAAAACAGGGATTTCAGTTAGGATGGGCTTGGAACACAAGTGGATTTCTTAGCTAGTTTACACAAGTGGAAGATACCCCAATGTGTAATACTGGCACAGGACCACAGTTTGCAAGGAGCATTATATTCTCTTACTCTCCCTGTGACAGAGACCCATTGGGAGAGGTTGTAGATACATGCACAGCTTTGTGGACTGGAATTTCGTGTGGTACATTTCTTGCTGGTGCTGATGTTGCAGGTTTTTAAACTGCTTTTCTTGTATTTTCTTGAGTAAGGAGACCCTATACCTGTAGAGTTTCTCATGTCTGACTAATTTTAAGAACTGCATTAGACAGTGTACTGTGGCTGCACTTGAATAAAACATCAGCTAAATCTTTGTGCAGTCTAATTGGGAAGAGGCTGGGGAGAGATTGCTGATTATTCTTTAATATCCTAATAAAACCTTTTGGCATAACTGTGGCTTCTAGTTTCACTCAATTAAGTGAACAAGTCCTGAGCATGCACAAAGACCTGTGTTAAACTTGCGGATAAGCCTGAGGAGAAATTAAAGGCAATGAAATGAGACTAGCTACTGCCAACAAGGAATTAAAACTGAAATATAATAAACCCCACAACCTGTCAGACTGATTTTTTTTTTTTAAATTAGGCATCTTAAATGGAGTAATATCTGCTCCTTTTATTTTTCTTCTCCTCCAGCCTCTCCTTGCAGTATCTTGTTGCAGTATTTTGTATGGGTTGTGCGCCAGGCATTTCTATGCCTTCTGCACTTGCTCAAATTCTCCATCTCCGATGGAACAAGGATGGGTGTTGGTCCTGGGTGGCTGGAGGTGGTGGTGAAGAGCCAGGGGGAGCAGGCAGGGACTGGTGGCAAGCCTCAGGGAGAAGAGGGCCCTTGTCTCTGAACAGGCCCTTCTGCTGGTAGAAGGTCCCATGCCAGAATCTGGCTTGGTGGCCACTCACAGAGGGGACACCCCACAACAAGTTGTCCCTATGACATGACCAGTGCCTCTGCAGATGCTGACCGCCTGCAGGGACTTGTTGATGCTCACCATTGCCTGGGATCTGTAGAAATTCTGTGTTCAGTTTTCCATCATTTCAAGGACTTCAAGTCTTGCAGCTCCAGTCTTCCCACAACTCTATTAGCTCTTGGAATTTGGTGCCCCACTTCAGCTTTTCTCCATTTGATTTTACTGATTACTTATTTTTCTTTTCTGCAGCAGAGTAGGAAGGTGGCCCCTATCAAATGTTGAAGTGCCTGCAAAGAGAAAAGTAACAATTATTCATTAATGAAGCCAGGGGGAAATGGAGACAATGAATTTCTGCTATGCTATTTCTGTACCCTAGTGCTTGCAAGGTTTGTAATTTCTGATCTGCAGTCTCTCCCATCTGTGAGTTTATCTGCCTGGGAGTAGCAGGTGACAAATAGAAAGTTTACAGCTGAGAACACCTGGGCAAGTTGTCTTTATTATTAAAGTTTAATAACTTGAAATGGATGTGGTGTTTTACGTAGCTCTGGCCTAGTGAGGCTGGAGAAGGGCAAGGCGATTCCTAACAGACCATATGTCACCATCTTGGGTTTCATGATTGTACCCAGGCTAAAGAGCGTATCAGAGACAATTTTACTGTTTCTGGGTAAATGAGATGCTGTTGAGTGTCCAGAAAGCAGGTTCTTTAGGCTTTCCAGAGGAGTTTTTAAGTACTGTGGTGCCTGTATGGTGAACTAAGCAGCAGAAACAATGATGAGTGAGAACAGTGTTTCCCTTAACATCTAACTTAATCAGCCAGCTGAATTTCAAGTTGTATAACTAAATTTCAAGTGTTCAGTTCACAGGGAGGCTTGGGAAAGTAGGGGAAGGCCCAGAAAAATACTAGCAAGAGGTTGGTACAAGTGCTTGTTTGAATAGTAACTACAGACCAACCTCTTCAGTGGGAGGGAGTGCAGTTCCTCCCAGAAGAGCAAAAATGATCTGGTAGGAATTTTGTCACTGCAGATATCTGGATGAATTCTGTGTGCTGAAGGGGAGATTAGCACAGCAGCCTGCAGATCCTTAAGATGTTTCCCAGGGGAAAGGGATTAACAAAGGCAACTCTGACATCTGATAACTTTTGCCTGTTGGATATTGATAAATGTTAATCATTGAAGAAGCTTCCATGAAAAATCGAAGCTTTACTTGTATATAAAACTTATAAGATGCAAATCTATTAATATAGTAGTTTTATAAGTTGTGTAATGCTTTATTATTCATATAGCATGTAACATAATGGCATATAATTCGTGTAGTGTATAGCATATAACAAATCCTAAACAATTTGATATAGTGTGAAATTTTTTGGTATTTGTCTCATGCAGATGTTTTCCCTGTCAGGGAACCTGTGAAAAGCATAAGCGCAGAAATAGAGGAGGTGCAGAGAGTACTCTGTAAAGGAGAGAAGGCTACTGAGCAAATCCTTTCCTTACAGACAATACTGCATTGCCACAATTCATTAAATGCCATTTTGCAGGAGAACCAGGATGCTTTTCAATTGTGAATTTAGCCACTGAGCAGGAAATTGCCGTCTCTTTATACTAAAACTTGCATCAGCAGTAACAAATATAATAGGAAGTGCTAATTAGTTTCTAGCATTGTGTCCTTTTTTTCTTTTATTTCTGAAGTTTGGTTTGGAGTGAGGAGAGGGAGTGTAGTGCATCCTGTCAGTCTGGTGCTGAGCAGGTCTTCAGAATGTTTCCCTTGAATGTTCAGAGAGACAATTTGTTGCTTGGGGTTTGCTGGGGACAGGAACACCACTGTCGCATTGCAGGAACTTTCCCAAGGTTTTCTTTCTCCTGCTCCTCCAATAAAAAAAGGCTTCTGGTGATGAGCATCACTGGGGAAACCGGCTTCAGTGCTCAGAGTAAGTCATGGGGCGACAGCATGGAGCCTCGTGGTAGCATTGCTTCACCACTTTGGTACACACCTCTGCTACAGCTCAGTGCCGCACACACGCAGGGAACCAGCTGGCCTTAGTTGGTGCTGCAATAATTCCCTTGCTGCCATGGTCAAAATTAGAGTGTCTGAAGAATACCTTCCAGATACTCATCAAAATGTGAGCGTGTTCTTGCCACTAGCAGCACGTCTGAGTCAGGCCCTCAGTGTGGCTGAGAAAGGGTTAATCAACAGTCTGAAGCCAGAAAGTACACGCTGGGGTCTGGCACAGCGTGAAGAAAGGTAGACCAGCAGCAAGTGGGTAAGAAACGCTGTTCAGTGTCTCACTGGAAGGACGTGACTTGCAGGATGAAGGACTAGGAAACTCTGGGATTGCCCTGGATTATTAGACCCTGCTGTTCTTCATTCACGGCCATGTGGCAGCCACGGTGACATGTCAGTGTGGAGAACTGAGGGCGGCTGCAGCAAATACAGAGCAGGACTGGTGAACCCAGGCTGTATTTGCCTTGTGAGATAACGTATGGATAGAAAAGTCAAAAGGGGAAGAGGTGAGGTGGAGTCTGTGGAAACCTGGCAGTGTCAGCTCCATGCTGAAAGCACTGCAGGGCAGGAACTTGTTTACCCATAAATCCACTAAGTCTCATTGACATCCAGGTGCCGGGGAGCCCTGGTACTACCATTTGGGAGAAGAGGAAACCTTTCCAGGATTTGTTTTTGGTCTTTAGGCAAACTACTTTGCTACTCTTTCCTCAGCCCACCTACTACACTGTCAACCTTTATGTGATCCACTCAATTCCCTACTTCTCTCTGACCTATTTTTGCTCTGAATTCAGTTGATTAATCATTTAGGGACGTCTGGGAAGAAAATAATAATGTCTTGAACTATCGAGACGGTCACCTATCTATATTAGTAAGATACATAGATGTTGAATTCTTCAATTAGATGTTCTTCCCTTCCCTACCACCTTCTATTTTTCTTCAGGTTTTAATCTCTGTGGGTTAGAAAATGCCAGCAGACTACGGGGATTGCCAGAAACTAATAATAATTAAAATTCCTTGCTATAAAAAGCAGTGTATGCTGGTTGAGCTGAAAGCATTAGAACACTTTCCAAGAATTCCAGCATATTAAATTCTGCTGTGACATTTGACTTATAGCATGGTAATTTTTTTCTCTTTCAGCACAGTATAATGACAGTAAGTCCCAGTTTTGTAAATAAGTTCCCACACAAATTCCTCACGAGATCGTGTGTGGGAGTTCACATAATCAAAAAGGAATGTTCCCCTCTTCATGTTCCTTTACAGACCTGTCTCCATCATTTAAACCAATGTCAGATTTTCTGTAGAGACAGGTGTCTACCTGCTAAAGCTACCAGATCTGGGCTTGGTTACCTATATTAATGTTCAGAAGTGCTGCATTCTTAATTGACCTCATCGATAAGCAGATAAAAAAAAAAAACCTTATGTAATATTCAACAGCATCATCCAGTTGCTGTACTTGATTGGACAGACTAATTCAGGGTGCTTTGGTGGTAACTGCAACCTCAGAACTGGCTTAACTAGTTACATAGGGATTCCCCAGGTGGCGTGTTGACATAAAAGCAGTGCAGCAGTCTTCATCCCCGGGCTCTAACTGAGGTTCAGATCGTGGAGGTGGAGCGGAGAGAGCAGGTCATCAGCTCAGGTCTGTTCTCTGGAGTCTGTGCTCTGTCACATCCTGAGAAATGCCATTAAGGTCCTTACCAGTGTAGTTAATTTAAGTTGTGCTCATCTGTTTCTGAATGGTGCTGGAGACTAAACTTCAGGGGCAAAATGGGTAATTCAAGTCCACTTTCCCCTCCATCACTGATGTGTTAGCACTAAACCTATACTGTAGCTATGAATTTATTGTTATATGCCCAGGGCTCTATAAGCAAAATCTGCATCACTCAACTAATGTAAGAGCAACCGTTTCTAGTTTATCGCTCATGTACAGGACAAGAAATCTGTCCTTTTTTGGTGATCCGTCTTTGATTAATGAACATTTCGTGCATTTGTGAAAAATTGTTCATACTTGGATGTTAGCATCACCAAAGGAGAGCTGTGTTGGAAGGAAGACATTCCATCCGTAAGATGGTTCCCTTGCAGTGCTCCAGCCTTCTCAGGGCTGGCGTTACACTCTGAAATCACATGCTTCCTTCCCAGAGCCCGGGCTCTGGCCAAACTGGACCTGCTGGGCACTGGCACACTGGTGCCTTTCCAGAACGGGGTCAAATACTCTGATATCTGACTGTTGCTCTTGCACCAAGGCACTGCGGAGGTGTGTCAGGCTCGTTAAAGGGAGCGTATTGCCAATTTGGATTTGAATTATAGTTTAATGATCGTTTAGAGTCTTAGTGGTGTCAGACACTCAGATTCAGTTTTGGTGGGGTAGCTGTTCTGTCTGTTCCACCTCCACTCTGAGGCAGTTTTGTTACGTTTGCTCAGAAACGTATTAATAAATACCTTCTGAGATGGAAGTATGCTATTGCTGCTGCTGAGATTGATGTGGGCTACGCAGGCAGCTGGAGCTGGAAGGAGCCGGGGGCACTGCGGGTGTCTGTTTGCACGCCCAGGATACCGACACCTGAAACGTTAGCACCTGAGTTTCCTCCTTAAGAGTCTACAGAAAAGAAATAATTATGAAGCTTTGCACTGCAATGAAGTATGTTTAGAAGCAAACAGAAAATGTTTAAAGAAAACAGGCGTTCGTGTGTCCTGAGTGCTTAGTTGTGGTACCAATGGGAACTTTTTTTTTCTTTTTTTGTTATTTTTCTGTGTGGAGAATTCTGCATAAGACATTGAATACTTTGAGGTTAAAAGCCAGTGGGATCTCATTCTTCACCTCCTATTCTTTTTGCATCAAAGGCCATAGAATTTTCTATGTATTCCTTGATATTTTTTCAACCAATGTCTCCTTTATTAATTTTTAAGGTTATTTTATTACATCTTATCATAAGAAAAGACAAAAATAAAGTATATATCTATTTAACACAATGGAAGGATAAAGGGAATGGAAAACAAAGACAGAAGGGTCATGCTTAGCAATTAGACACCTCTTTCTCCAGTAACAAAGTAATTGCCAATTAAAATAGTGAATTCAGATCAATGGTAACGTTATTGTCAGAGCCTTGACCACATTACAAAATAACCTTTTATTTTCTGTGGATGTGTCCTTGGTAATTCTGTTGCATTTTAGATTATCATATTTAATGGCAATTCTGACGTGGTTCATGTGCTGAAGCTAACCCATCAATATTTGTTCTGCTTTTCTACTTTTTCTGGATGCATATATGCTCTACATAAAATGAAAACAAGGAGACATGCTAATGTTTCTTTTGTATTGTCTGTTCAGCTTTGAATACTGCACAAGTGTGCTATAAGGTGCTGTGACATATCAGTTACTTATAAATGACTTATGTGGTTCTGGTATTACAGCAGGAGTCATGTGGAAAATGCCATGACCATCTGCGGAGTGGAAATCAGGAAAGACTGTAATACCATGTACAGCATCCATTCCTTCCCTGTGGCACTGAAATTGGCCTGAAGGTTGCAGGTTTAGCTTACATATAGAGTTTTATTTTTCAGGTTACGAGTATAATTTTTAGAGCTTCTTTTGCTTCTGACAGTCAGTCAGTCACAGAAATACATTGCCTTACTGAGGGGTAAAGGTTGATTCTATTTTTTCACTTAGCTCAGCGGGGAATCCAGCTTCCTCCCGTCCTCCTGTCTGCTGCAGTGACACGGAGAATTCCAGAGGACTCGCCGGAGTCCAAGAGAGAATTCCCGTGATGTGCTTGATGTTAGGAGGCCCATGTTTCTCCCACTCCAGCTTGCATGGTAGGAGATCTGCTGAGGACAAGAGGAAGTATGCTTGTAGCATTCTGCTAATTTTCAGAAGGAACTGCTGTAACCTGAGGCATGGGCAGCATTCAGGCAATGCAGATATGACTTAAAGTCACTTTTACCTTCCCCGGGCTGCACCTTCCAGAAGAAATGAAGTGCAGCATCTGCCGAAGGAAATATGGACAAATAGAAACTTAACTGTAGTTACTCGGAGTCACCTGGTGGGCAGGGGACTGGAATGGAAGGACAGCTTTGAAATTCTTTGATTTTACTCCTGCACTCGGTGAACAAACTTCCACAGAGCTACTGTAAGGTTTTTCTCATGAGTACATTGCATAAATAATGAGCTGCTGCCTCGTACCTTTATTTCCAGCTGTCTGCTCCTTTAAAAGACAACTGAAAATGAGGTAAATGGCACCCTGGTAGTTTCCTACTTCCAGATAGCTGTGGTGGGTACTGTGCTGCTGCAGACTGGGGAGAGGGAGGCTGGTGAGACACGAGAGGCCTCGCTCAGAGCAGTGTGAGCAAAGGGATGTAGATACAGGGCAGAGCTGTAACTCTGTGGCTCTGAATTCGTTTCAAACAGGATCTCGCTGTGTGTAAGGAATGAGAGAACCCCTTCCTTTGAAAAAGCACAGGGACCTCTGGTTTAGAATAGAATTTATTTTCAAATGGAGGCCTTCCCAAAATACCTTTGTTTTGCTCTGGGATTATTGCCAGAAATAAGTTTTTGTGACATTTTGTAAGTGTACCTGCATCCTTAGATAACATTATTTTTGTTGTTGCTCTAAACTGTTGAGAAAAAGAAACAGAAAGAAGGAGGTATAAACCCTATCAAAGTAAGTGCAGGTAGTTACTTAGCACGACAAAAGGATGATGACAGAGATGGTGAAAGAAAAGCTGGATTTGAAACGCAGCAAAAACTGCTGTCTTGCAAAATTCATTCCAGCATGTGAGTTTGATGCAGTGGAGAAATGTGATTGAAATGCACATCTTCAGGTTCAGGTGAAGACAAGTTTACAGGCATAGCATAAAGTTGGGAAGTCATGCAATAGGTTGAAGGCAGTGGAGAGCTGGAGATCGCTAAAGCAGCGTGGGTGAGAGAGTGACTCCTGTGCAGGGATAAGGAGAAACATCAGGCAGAAGGCGGCTGAGGGCAGACTGAGCAGAGGAGGACATCCACATCTAAACTCAAAATTGCAGAGTGAAGGATGTCAATGAAGTTATCAAGACACTTAGAATTCTGTTTGGAGTTAGAGAAGAAAATTGAGAATGTAGTAAAGAAATGTTACCATAATAAATAGCATTTCTGTAGCACAGCTATCACAAGGTCTTGAAGGGGTTTACAAAGGCAATTATGTATTTTATTTTTGCTTTAGAGGTGACCAAACTGAACAAATTACGTGATTTGAGCAGTTACAAGTCAGTAGCACAGCCAAACTACTGATCAAGAGCTACGGTGTACAATAGTTTAAATGTAAAGATGCTAGAATATGCTCTTTCATGGAAGGTTGCTCTTCATCTCACCACTGATGTTTCTGTGTAACCAAACCACAAAAACGCTACACTGCTGTATCATCACACCTGAGTTCAGAGCATCACAAAACTATTTCTAAGCATTGGAAACTGATGTCAGATGTTTATCATGAGAGCTTGCAATTTCTCTTTGCTTTTTGTCTGCATTTCACAGCATATTATAAGTGGCGTGTCAGTAAAAAATAGATTCAGTCTTGCCAGCAATAGAGAGCAAAGGAAGCGGCAGTAGTTGGCTCCCAGCAATGTTCTCTTGGGAACAAGTCTGAACTGAGGCAGCTTTAGGGCTCTTTAGTTAAATTAGAGTTTTCCTTCAGTCCTCTACATCATGGGGTTGTTCTTTTAAGGACACCATGATTTTGCAAACATCTAAAATAGATGAAATACCCTCTGAGGAACCAGGCATCTTGTTGCACTGCCTAGATTAGAGTAGATACCAGTACACAATGCACAGAGAAAATACCTCTCGGTACCATACGAAAGAGAACAGAAACATTCCATAAGACATGAGAGGAAAACAGTCTCTAGCTGTTAAGTTTTTATCTCTAAGGCACAAAAATCTTGGGGGACATAACAAAAAGCCACAGATATATTACAAGGGACAAAGGCCAGTTGTGGCCATCCCTGTTGCTGGGGTTCCAAGGCAGAGTTGGAATGCCCTGGCACGTCTCGGTCCTCTCTGGAGCCCACTGTTCTACAGGGCTGCAGGGGACTGGGGTTTTGAAACCATTCATGTGGTTGTTTCAGTTGTTTGAGGCTTCTTCCAGAAAACTCACCTTGTGCCATATTTTAAGTTATCTGCCGCTTTTATTACTGTACTGGATTCAATTTGATCTGTGTATTAAGTTTACATAGATGGAAGTAGATCTGGGTACGTTCCAGTCCCCAAAACAAGTGTTTCCCACTTTCCAGTCCCTCACTTTAGTATCAGATTTTTGCTGATTCTCCTGTAATCCCTAGTCATTCTCTCTCTGAGATGTGGAGTGTCTTCTTCGTAATCTGTACCATGACATGGAAAGCGCTTCCTGCGTAATACGGTTCACAACTGGAAATTGATGCTGCTTGTCCTGGGTGAACTGGATAAGAGATGAACAGATAGTCATAGACGTTATGAAATTGAGCATCGTGACTTATTGCCTTCCAGTAGTGCTCAGTCCCACAGTCCTTGGTGCTACAGTCTCAAATGCAGTGTACTGGGGAGATTGATAGATCTCCGAGCAAGAGGATGTGGACTTACTTGAAAAGGCTCCAGTGTGGAGTGGCCACAGCAAAAGGAAGCAAGAGCGGTTTAGTCACGGGATGATCATGCTGCAGTGACTCACTGATCAAGGGTGGGTTGCTGCGCTCGTGCATCCAGAACCCACCAGGAGCGTTACAGTGTGGATGGGCTTTGGCAAGAGACAGAGAAGTGCCCAAGTATTTGTGCAAACAGCGAGTCCTTTTTTCTGTAACTATCAAAAGAGTCGTTTCCTTGGATGCCTGATCATGAGGATGGCAGTACTTTCCCTGTTTTGCTCAGAGCTGTAAGCAACCTTCAGTAATGTGGGTAGTCAGAAAATATGCCAGACTTATGCAGCGGCCCTTAAGGAAAATTACTCACTGGAGCCATTTATACCAGCTTGTATTTGCAAGGAACAAAAAAAGATATTTTGGTCTAGCATTCTGGATCTGAAATCCATAAAAGCAAAAATACTGAAAGTGTCTAGGTTTGCACATTGAATGGTGCTTAATAGATATAAACCATCATCAACAATTTGCTGAAAAATCCAGGTATAGATAAGGTGGAAGTAAAAATGGTTGCGTCTTGGTTGATCATTCTCTAGCTTCTCTCTTTCAGTTCCTGACTCTAGCAGTCATTTTGCTGAGTTTTGTATGTAAATTATTTTGTTTTCACATTAACTTGTAAAGACAGTGGAAGTTCATATATAGGTGTGCACAGACCTGCTTTTGTAAATCTCACAGTATCTCTTCAAGTAAGAAATAAGGAAAAAAATGTAAAAGCACACTGTTTGCCAAATGGCAATAATGTCTCCCATCAGACAGTTGAAACGGGGGAAAAAGGTATAATAAAGCTCACTGCCATTACTTAAGAAGCTTGGAAAAGTGACCTCCACTGGAGGTGGAAAATACAGAACCTAAAATTAATATTCTGTTGTAAAAACAAGCTAATACATAGGTACAAACCCTGGTAAATTCTAATTTTCACTAGGAAGAAGCAGTAATCATAAGATTGTGGAATAATTCAGGTTAGAGGGGACCTTTGGAGGACTCCAGCCCCTGTCGGGGTAGGGCCAGCTCTGAGGCCAGACCAGTTGCTCTGGGCTGGAGCCAGCCTGGTCTTGAAAACCTTCAAAGGTAGAAGAAGAAATGGAGGTGATAATATGAAGAGATTAAAAATCAGTTTGTACTTTGCAGTGTAATGTAGCTTTCAAAAAAGCCCGGACTGTCTGCACTGTGTCTGTAAAAACTTCGTACTGGGGAAGAAAGTGACAGCAGGGGAACCTGTCCAATCCCCACACTTTGCCAGAACATAATAAGCTGTAATTACCTGCCTTGCTGAAGTAGCAAGCAAGCACTTGAACACACTCAATCGGGAGAGAAAAAATGAAATTATAATATCAACGTGCAAAGTGCCTGGGTTTAATAAGAATGGCTACTAGTATTTGGCTTAATTTTGTCTTTTTCAATTAGAGTTTTACAGCAGTACTCTGTATTTACATAGCCCCAGTTAATTTCTAAAGCACATACAAAGCTTCTTCAAGTCATTTATTTAGCCATAGCCCCCGTTGATGTTTGACTGATGTAGAGAGAAGTGATGTGATTAATCCAGGGCCACCAAGTGTCCCCATGGCAGCTGGGTGGTCAGACCCAGGTGATTGTGCTGTCTGTGTCTTCTAATAACTTCTTCTAAAAAGGTCCCAGAAAATGCTTGGAAAAGCAGTATGCTTCATGCTCTGTGTTTCACTTTTTTTTTTTTTCCTTCAGATATATAACATAGCAAAAATGAAGAACCCAGTTACTGACCCGCATATACAGAAATCCAAAAACTAGAAAAGAAAAAGCAAAAAGGGTGGCTTTGAGGCCATTTACAGAGCTGGAGGGACGTGAGGCTGGTGCAGTCCAGAATTTAACATCTGTATCCTGCTGCTGCTAAAATTGGGTGTAGTCACAGTTGTTTGCCCTTTCGTTGCAAAGTGGAGGTTAATAAACATCCCTGACAATAGGAGCAGGTATGATTTAATCACAGCTGTTACCACAGACAGGACTGTGCCAGTTATGTTTGCACTGCATTTATATTTACAGAAACAAGTTTGTTCAGAAGAACATTATCTGTCTGTGAATCTGTGCTTACATCAAAGTATGTCTATTAAATACTTCTTCCATATAGCAGAGAATGGAAATGGAAAGATAACATCACAAATTAAGTATTTGTTTAAAACATTGAAAGAAATGTTAAAAATAGAAAAAAAAAAAGGTCAATTTCTGGAGCATCTTATTATCGAATGTGTTTTTGTGATCAGTACTGACTTCCCCAGAGAGGAGAAAGGCCAGAGGACAGTTTCTGCAATAACTGTCAGGTTGCTTGTGAAGGTTACTACAATATTTGTCTTGCCCATTCTCTGCTTTGCTATGCAGTCAGAAACAGATTTCTGTGTTTTCAAGAGCTGTTCAAGCATAATTAGAAGCTCAAAATGAGTTGAAATCTCAGCTGGCAGTCTAGCAATTTGTTTTCATGCAGCAAGTCATTCAAGATTTATATATGTATAACTCTTTGATGGAGTAAGGGGATAGCCTCAACCCAAGTACTCTGTTATACCTCTGGTATTGTGCAAGTTACCACGCACTCAATGTCTGTCTGTGTGCTGCC
Organism: Nycticryphes semicollaris; assembly: GCA_013400055.1. NCBI lineage: Eukaryota > Metazoa > Chordata > Aves > Charadriiformes > Rostratulidae > Nycticryphes > Nycticryphes semicollaris. Next base: position 150,806 of record VXBJ01002555.1, on the reverse strand, counting down.
TTCTGTCCCTTCTCGGGGCAGGATCTTCCTGGCTGCTGTGCTTTGTCTTTCCAAGGCAAAGACCACGATATAATTGTAATAATGTCATATAATGGTGCGTTGTTTCATTTGGAGTGCAGTGCAGCAATGGGGTCGTTTCTAAAACCAGGAGCCGTGGGGGGAGTCAGGCTCCCCTGGAGCAGGAGCAGGGTGTCTGTGGCAGGAGCCCTGCGGATGGGGCCTGGTTCTGGGAGGGAAGGAGCCCCCTCTGCGCCATCCCAGCTCTCTCCGAAGGGTAGAGGCATTTTTTGCAGTGGCATGAAAAAAGCTGCAATGTCGGTGTCCTTCAGGTACACCATCTAATCTGTTCTTCTAATCTTAGAAACAAAATAGTAATTTTTAAATGCAATATGAGACACAATGAAATTTTAATTTAAGAAGTTGCAATTCAAATAACAATATTCACGTGCTCTCCATCCAGCTGGAGTCATGACATTAAATCCTGTTTTGATAAGATCTGGTTACTTGCACTGCAGCATTCTCGCATCCTAACCCACCGGCTGGCTCTGGAGACATGTTCCCCTCGCTCCTCCCTGCCTCTGGAGCAGGGTGTGCAGGATGGGGCTTGTGCTGCTGCGGGGAGGGAGGGAAAGAAGGAGGCAGGGAGACATCCCTGCTCACACCCTTGGCCCCGGGCCCTCTGTGACCGTGCGTGAGTAAAGCTGACCCTGCATAGGTGTGAGCAAAGATTTTGCAAAGCTCAGAAATTATTTGTTGTTTTTAATATAATGTGGGCAAGAACTGCTCTATTATCCTGTGCCTTTGCAGGTGTAATAAACTTTGCACATGACTTGTAATCCTTGCTGAATATGCTTATGTAAGTGGAGATTATTTCACTGATTTTTCCCAACTGATCTAAGTATTCAGTGATTACCCATCTAATTTATTTCTGTGCCAAGAATTAAGAGTGGGTTAACTGCTGGTGATGCAGCTCTGGTTGGGGAATAGAGAGGAGTTTTTGTGTGAGATATGGCAACTACTCTGGTCTTCATGGGGAAAAAGGCTCCCATCTCCCCTTCTCCCTTCTTCCCTGTAAATCTCTGTCAGGGCCATTAAGGCCTATTAGTGCAGCCAGGGCCATGACACAATTACAGAAATGGAAAGAAGTAGGCTGGAAAGAAAAATTAGTCTGTACTGGAAGACAAGTATATAAAAAAGGTGTTTCTTCTAGAAAAAAGTGGTTGGGTGCTTTCTGTGATGACTTAGGGGCTAGGCTTGCCCTGGTTTTTGCATGGTCTTGGCATATTTTGTTCAGAAAACAGAGAGATGCCCACTTGTGAAAACAGAATACGTTTATCACAGAAGCTGTATAAATCACTTCAGTATGAAGCATGTTGTCAATTTTAACATTTACTGATCTTAAAACCATCAAAGGAGTGTTACATAACTCAGAAAGTTCTCACACGTGGCAAAATTGCCTTCTCCCATTTTGAAAACACTTTCAGAAAGACTTGCTAGTTAGGGAGCCAGGTTTGTGGGGAGAAGGTTTATCTTTTATTAGATGCTATGGTGTCTAATAAAGCACAGCATTGAAAAGAATGGACAGACTCTCAGCAAAGGGATCAAGAGACTGAGAACAGCCATACCGACTGGGCTTCACTGGGAGAGCTCCCTTTAATGCTTGTCCTTGCTTTACCTGCTCTGAAAACAAGAAGCGTTTCAGTCCCTAGGCTCTTGCTTTAGCACTTTTCACACATATTAAAATGTCACACGTTTAAAAAAAGAGATGGCAGTTACAGTTTTTCAGCTTGCGCGCTGGATTGAACTGACAGTTGTGTAAAGAAAAGATTTAGCTAATGAAATTGATATAATGTGCACTTTTCTGGGAAGCTTGTGCTACGTAAAAATGTAGAGATGTAAGCTGTGAGAAGTGCTTTTCCAAGCGTGGTACATATAGCACCTGCCCTGTTGGCTTTGCACTGCAACTATTCTTGCTTTGGATCTTCCCACACAGTCCATATACCTGTAGCTGGACTGAAGCATCCTTGTGATTAGAACCTCTTGGCAGCACTGTAATGCAGGTTGTAGCATGTGGTCCTGTGCAACGAGGAAGGTTTCTCTAGTAATGCAGCAGAGCCAGGAAGATTTCTGGCTGCATATTTCTCAGATTTAAGACTGGAATTTAAGATCCACCCTTAGTCACAAATGTTTACCTTCTCAAGTGCTGATGTTTTCTGAGTAAGCAGATGCACGCCCAGTTTCAGCCAGCAGTGCTCAGCTGAGATCAGAATGAGCTCCCCTTCCTGGAGACAGGTGCTGCCTCTGAGTTTCTCTGAAGAACTTCTGGTGTGGCAAATTTTATATATCACTTTAAGCATCTGCTTGCAGTGTAAGTGCCTCGAGAGCAGAAGAAAATGTAATCAACTGAGAGAAATAAGTGATGTTTGGACTCTGTATCAGCATAAGCAGTGCAATGACTTGGTTATAAATTTCTCATTTAGTGTTTCACATCTTTGTGAAACTCTTGTTTACTGTGCTGAACACATCCAGTATTATTCTGGGATCGTAACTTGAATTTGTAGGTCTTGAACCAAAATCGGTTTTAGTTATTTTTAGAAAACATTTCATTGACAATGTATTACAGGTTGCAGTTACTGAGACCAAGTGTAAAAAGCGTGTGTGTTTTCTGAGGGCTTTTGAGTGAGTCGGTGGTAATTGGTTTCACTGAGTCTATATCCAGCCAATACTGTATAAATCTCCAAACTAAGCGAATGCACTTCTAAGGATTTCTTGCACGTGCACGTTGGCATATCTTAGAGCACCACTTGAAAACTGTAATGCGGTTATGCAAGGAGTGAGGCAAGCGGTCTTAGCTCAGACGAAGTATAGGTGCCTTTCCTCAGTCAGGCAGAGGGGATGCCTTTTGCCCACAAGTTTGGAAATGTGCAACTGAGGAGATCTACGTGCTTGAAGTGTGGTAAATGATATGGAAGTGTAGATACATAATCACGTTATCTTTGCCAGTAAACCCAGCTTAAAAAGTCCCCATCTTTGTCTACTTACTCCTGCTTCTATGCTACAAGGGTAATTTTTTAACCAGTATCACTTTAGTTTTCCCCATACAGAGTAGCTGTGGAGGTGGTGATGCAGTGCAGGAACAGAAACGAGTGGTCAAGTAACACTAGAAGAATGTGGGGCTTCCATCACGTTAGTGTATATTGCCCACTGAGGTCACGTGCTGTGACTTACCAAAGCCCAAAAGCCAACCCGTGACGTGTTTTTCTTTCCTGACAACAACAGGTCAGGAAATAACGCAATATCCTCCCACGCTAAGCATGTTCTATTCTATTGTCCTCTCCTGTATGTTGCCATCTAGAAACTGTTACATAAAATGAAAACTTTTTAACTGATTTTAAAAGCTTGTCAGGAGTTTTATTTGTATAATTAAAAAGATGAATATGAACCACACTGTAACAGTTACAGATTAAATACTCTGCCAGGGCATACTGCAAACCATGTTGTTCCTGGGAGGTAATTTTACTATTGATTGCAGACACAGCTAAAATAGAGTATTTAATATCAGAGATAACCAGATGTCTACTTAGTTGCTAAAGATTAACAGTGACTGAAAAGCACTCTTAACTTTAAGATGGGAAGTATGTGATGCCCAGTAAATTTGTCTTCAATAAGATCTGTTGAGGGAGGAGGCTGAATTACTGAAAGATGGAGTTAAAACTCAAAACTATGTTCTACTGCAGTGTTTTATAGAAAAATAATATTTGACACATTTTATATTTTTGAATAGCAATGGTTTTGAAAGGGAGCCCCAGCAAAACCTTTGCAGAGCACCAGTGACACCACTGTGCAATATAACCATCCAACATATAATTATGAAAGCTGCAGGGAGAACAAATAAGATAACCTGAGTTTCTTCCACGTACACAAACAGATCTTTTACAAGTGCTTTTCTTTTAACTGTTTTCAGTATCAGAAGGTAGAAGCAAAAGCAGATGCGAAGGTGAAAAGGGTTCATAACCCTATGGGTGTGACCATCAGGAGCTTAATCCCCTTACTTACCTCCTCTAAACCTTACTGAAATCATTCTTACAGAGCAGGTGCTACTAGGAAAGAGCTACCAACTAAGGTAAAGATTACAGTGGAATTACTGGGTGTAATCTGGTGTTCCTACTTTTAAGCATGTCGTTAGTCCCTTGACTTGATGGACTTGTGCAGGTGGATTTTAAAAGAATAGATGGAGTCTCATACCAGTTGTGACAGGAAAGGCTGGAGGATAATAAGTCAAAAGTCTAGAAGTCAAAAGCTGAGTGGCAAGAAAAATGGATTATAATTTACAAATTTCAGTAATTTAAGTTTTGACATTTTTACAACTATGCAATCTCTCAGTTCTCTCATTTTAAGAATTAAGAGAACAAGCTCACACTTCTGTGGTGTTATCTAGAAACTTTGTTAGCAGTATAACAACTTTCAGTATATGTTTTTTTGTTGAATACAACAATTTTCAGTACATACTTTCACATTCTATGTGTATGCCCTTCTTATGAACAGAAGTGAGTCACAATAATTTCCTGTGGCACTCGTCACAGCTGCGATATTTGTGCGTGATGTGTATCCCTTCATCACTTTTACTCATCCAATTTACCTGCGCACTTAATCTTTGGTACGTGTTGGCGTGTTGTCTGGGTGAGCATTTTTAAGAGAGAACTGTTAGTCACGCTCTCTGAAAGCAAAATATGAAAAATAAGAATTCTGGATCAGTGGAGCATATGTGATACTGGTCTGTGGTGTAACTGTTTGTGGGACTGAAACCATATCAGCAGTGAATGTATGCCTGCTTAGGTCTCACAGATGTCTCTGATTATTTTTACTGTCCCTTGTTTACCAAATAAACCTGGAGAAAGTAGAGTAATTCAAAATATCTGACGTTTTGACATCCAGTGGCTGCTTCCCAGTGAAGCATTTTGTAAAATCAGCCCTGGTCAGCTGCAGCACATTTAAATATAGTCCTGTTCACAAAACAACTGCCTGGAATGGGAAGTAGAAGAGTTTTACATAACATTTCTGTAATAAATTAGCTCTGCTGTCATGAACCAAGATTAAAACTCACATATAACATTTTCCTCATCAGCAGTCTCAGATTCTGTCACTACACCTAATTACACAGATGACAAAGATTCTGTAAGACCTAGTCCAAACCAAGGAAAAATTAGTGTATTTTTATAATAATATTGCAAAATAATAATCAACAAGACTACTTTTCAGTCCTGCAGTGATAAATTCTTTCAGTATTTTAAAGCTGAAAATAATCTTGCTTTACCAATTTCAACCTACTTTTAATTCTATTTCTACACTTGCCATTTGCTTAAAAATTGAAGCAATATTCTGTCTGAACAGAAAAACCTTGCACTGTGTTAAACCTAATACAATGAGTTTAGAGCAGCAGGAGTTTAAGACAGGCTGACTGGCAAAACAGGTTTGGTTTATTCCCAGTCAGGGCATATCCATCCTCTGGTGTGTACTTGAGGTATGTGCTTTAACCTGGTAGTGAGAGGTGAAGTACAGATGTTTGTCTAAGGGTTCCAATGTGTGAGAGGCAATGGGTTACTGGAAGCCTCTGCTCACTGCCTACTCAGCAGTTGTGTGCAGCCTGTTTAGAAGAGGCACCTGCAGTGGTACACAGCCTTTGAAAGAGAAAGTGGATATAGGAAGCAAGCTTTAACTGCGTGGAAGTGGGAGGAAGATAAGAATCATTACTAGACATCATTACTACATTATTTTTTTTTCCCAAGGGACTTGATTCAGCAAGACACTGAAATTCTGTGCAGTTTTAAGGAGGTGAGTTTTCCACAGCTTTCTTTAAACCACTTTCTTATTTCTTGAGGTGGAAACATACTTTCTCTCTTGTGGTTTACAAGAGAATTCTGGTAAATTCTGATTTTCTTTTCCCCTTCTTTGTTCCTGAAATCAGCTGGCAATTAAAAATACAGAACATACAATATTGACTAAACCACTTGTTATTATTGATTATATATAGGCATATATATAGCTAAGTGTCCCAAGACTACCTCGTAGGGCAGCAAAACCATCTGATACCTCCAAAATATCATAGATTAATTGTTCTCTTTCTGAGCCACACACGCCACAAAACCCACAGGAAGTTGTCTCTCTAGTGGTTGTGGTTCTGCAGTTTCCTTCTTCCCTGTCTTTAAGTGGTCAAAACATTTCTTAAAAAGTTAAATCGACGCAGGCTTCCTGTTCTTGCAGTGTAACAGACAGATGTGCCTTCAGTTGGAAAGAAGGATTCACCCGTCTGATTGTCCTTCTGTGTCCTCTCAATCAATTTGGGGTTATGGTTTTAACTATACTGATTAAATAGTCATTTTATTTTTAGGTTTCCTACCAAGAAAATATACTTTTTTTTAGACATTTCCCAGGAGCAGTTATTTAAATGATGAGTTAAGCACTTGCTTTTCTTCAGCTGTTGACTTTTAAAACAATTTTATTTCTCAAGATGAGGAAGCCATCCTGTTTGCAGGACCTAAAAGGGCAGTATTGGGAATATGATTTAAAATTCCGATCCTTCAGCTGACAGATGGGACTTGGTGTATATATCTGTATCTAACTGAATGTACTATATATAGGACATATATATGCATGAACACTTGACATGTATATATCCTTGCTATATATTCATATGTGTATATATATACACGTAGACATTTACTCTCTCCTTAAAGCCTTTTTAAAGGGAATACAGGAAAGAGTGGAATCCCAACAGGCTTCAAAAACCCTAAGTTGCTCATTTCAGAGATGGATTTCATAATGTTTTATAAAGAATTAAAAAAACCAGTTAAATAGAAGTATCATTCAAGGTTTCTTTCACTTAATATAATTATTTGTGTTTGATTTGACCAACATTTGATCTGGCATTTTCAGAAAGGCCAAGAACATGTTCCTGCTATTGCTTTGGTTAAAAACAAGCAAAAACGTTCATTAAAATAATTTATATCTACCAACAAGTATATGCATTTTACCAACGCTAGCAGAATAAGGTGGCATTTCTAGCTCCTCTAATTCATATCAAGAATAGAGATGGAGTTTTGGACAACTGTTAGAAGGAAGGAAAAGTGAGATGGAGAGGGAAGAAAGGAACAAAGGAAAAAAGAGGAAAAAAGGAAGAAGAGACTGAGAGGAAAGAAGGAAAGAAACAAATCCTATTAGCCTCCATGGCCCAAGAATTATGTATGTCCTCTCCCAGACTGGTGAGACATCATCTGTCATCACTTCATATCCATTGCCAGGTACTTCACACCCCTAGACAGAAGTCCTTCCATGTTAAGTAGTCTCTGTTGTTGCCAAATTCAATGTATGAATTGATGGCATTTTTTTACCCAGTGTAAAATGATACAAAAATGGCACCTCCATCTTTACTGGAACTTTCTTTGCTTAATACTTTGCTTTCATCCTTTTATTTGTTCTCCATCTTTCTCCAAACACCTGAATACTTTTCTTTCCCATGATCTTTCTCCCTTATTTTAGGGATCCATCTCCACTTCTCCGCGTTTGCAAGGCTCTGGTCCTCTTTCAGTCACCTGCTGTACGTACATCTCCTTTTGTTTCATGGTCTTTAATCTTTGTTCCCAGCCTGTCCTCCCAGCCTGCAGCCCACCCTCCCCAGATCTGTTCTTATTCCAGGGGGGCAGGCGAAAAGGAGGGATTATTTTACCCTACTCTTTATCGGGTCACCCTCCCCTAAGTTTCTTTTTGTGCGTATCAGCACCTTGAAATCTACCCCCTCCTTCCTGTTGTGATCTCAGCCTTTTCCTTCCTGCCGTCCCTGGTCAATACTCATAGATTCTGGCAATGAAGCCCGCGAGCGGTAAAAATGTCACATTCCGCCTTCTGCACGTGTAGATAGATTTAAAAAAAAACAAATGTATCTGAGGTTTAGTTACGTCTAGCAGTTAACAAAAACCTGCAGTAGTGTTCTCATGGTAGGGGCCAGCAGTGGAGCTTTGGCAGAAGGCCATGCTGCAACGTAGGAAACCTGTGGTGTGGACGATCCCCCCCTGCACCGAGCACAGCTGCTGTGGGAACAGGGGGGGGACACCTCAGAATTCCGTACTCGGTGCCGGAGAGTCGGGGATGGTGCCGAGGAAAGCTAGAGGTTACTGGAGCTCTGAGGCTGCCCGAGGACGTTCTAGGGAGCAGGCTGGCACCACGTCTGCTGAGGGAGAAGGTCCCCTGGGTCACTCTGCGTGCTCTGCACCGTGGCTGAGGAGTTGGCCCTTCCCCCTGATTTCGGACTGCTGCCTTGGGAATTTGGTTCAGCTATTTCCTGGAATATGATTTTGTTTATTTTCAAAGGAGAACAAACGTAAAGCTCATACAGTAACTTTGGGTAGGGCGTTTCTTTATAGCAGAGTGATTTGGATCATTGAATTATTGCCTCTTTTAAAGAATTTAGGTACTGCTGAAGATGGCTGGGAGCATGAAAAAGCTGGTCGCACATGCACAACTGCAAAAACGTTGTGGCCTTGGTACCATGCCTTTTACTGTCATCTAAGCCTTGTGAAATGTTTGCAAAGCAAGTGCAAAATACTCTGATTTTGGTGTGGGATTTTTTCTCACCTCCTGGCTTTTCACTGGAAGACTGTGTATCTGATTAGTCATGGAACTTTAGTCCACTATTTAACAAGGAAATTAATCAACATCATAAACTGTGGACCCTAGTGATGCGGCTAAGACACAGTGTGTCACCTTTTCAATGAGGTGTTGAACACTTGAACGGGTGATTCTTTTGGAAGTGGTTCCATTGACTTATGACTTGGTCCCACAGAACCTGGGGGTATGTGGTTAACAGTCGGTGCCACACACGGCCGGGTCGCAGCAAGGCTGGAGCGTGCCAGCGGCTCCTGCTCCATTTTCAGCCTGAGCCCTGTCCTGCAAGGGTGAGGCACCCACCTGACAGAAGGAAGAGAACATCTTTGAAAAGTCTTTTTCTAAATGGAAAAAAAAACCCCTGTTTGCAGTGTTTCTTAGTGCTTAAGTAAATACTTACTTTGTAAAAGACACTGAAACCTCTTTGCCTAAAATACTTGAAAAAGTTTATTGTTTTGAAGCCGCCGGGGGCAGCTCGTGGTGCTGTAGGAAATGCTAAGGCTATACAGTCATCACCTTACACCAACCCCAAATCTCTCAAGTTGTTTCCTTTTTGTGCCTTTATTGCTTTTATCTCCAGAACAAAATGTACCATTAGGAACTCGCGCACCCGCCTCCCTCCCCCTTCCAACAACAGACGAACGCGGCGGCGGGTTTGTGCCCTGCCCGAGGGACAGGGGCCCGCTGGGTCCTGCCCAGGGACACCCCGGGCCCGTCGTCTCCCCCGGCCCAGGGACACCGGCATGGCCGACCCCCGGCCCCGCTCCGCGCCGCCCCCCGCGCCGTCATAGGCCGCACTGGGCCGGCAGCCGCCCGGCCCCGCCGCCCCGACCATGGCGCGGGGGGGAGCCCAGT
>VXBJ01002555.1:107016-141140 GCA_013400055.1 Nycticryphes semicollaris | reverse complement strand
CTCCCCCGGCCTGAGTAGTCGCAGGCGCGCACACAACACTACTCTGGGGGAGAGAAGGAAACAAAATGTCTGCCAGGGCCGCGGCGGCTTCCACCAAGGTAAGGCTGGGCCCCGGGGCGGCGGCACTCCCTCTCCGCTTCCATCCTCGCCGTTCCCCCGCTGCGGTTCTGGTGGCGCCGGGGAGCTACTGCCCCACCGCCCTCCGCCGGCCGTGGCTTCCCTCGCCCGTCCCGGGGTCGCCGCTCGGCCTGAGGGGGTGGTCGAGGCGGCCCGGGGCCTCTAAGCTGCCTTCCCCGGCGAGCCCTCCCTGACGGCCGCGCCGTGGGGCGCGCAGGTGGCCCCCAATCTCTGGGGCCGCTGCCTTGCCGCCCGCCCGCCTACCTGTTGGACGTGCGGCGGGACAAGTCGGTGGTGAGCCCCGGTGCTGCCCCGAGCCGGGCTCTGCCCCAATGGGGGCGGCCCGGCCCCCCGGGAGCCGCTGGCGCTGACGGGCGGAGCGCGCTGGGGCAGGCCGTGCCCCTTTGTTCCCGGCTGGGGAGTCGGATCGCAACGAGGAATGGTTGGACCGGGAGAGTCCTGCGCGGCAGGATTTTTGTGCGGGCGCTGAATCAGCCGGCGGTGACCGTCGCTGACAGGCGCAAACAGCTCCGGGGCGGCGGGAGCCCCTCGGAGAGCGGGGCCGGCCCTGCCGGTGCGGGGGCGCAGGTGCGGGGTGCGATCTCTGACCCCGCCGTAAGCAGCGCCGGTCCGCCCCGGGGAAAGAGGTGGGGTGAGGGACGCTCAACAGGTTGTTTTTCCTCAGTGCAGAATTAAAGGTTCGCTTTGAAACGAGCTTGAATTTAAATTTGGAACTAATTTCCAGCTGCCAGTCCCGAGCAGCTGCCCCGGCTTCAGCCTGACGAGTTCCTGTGGTGCTGGAGCTCGGCTCAGCGGCGTTTCTCTCCAGTGAAACTCTGTGGTTTCGGTCTGATGTCACTTGCTGGTATGCGCTTACTCAGAGGCGATATTCGCAGGCTGAAGCGAAATACACACCTTATTGCACAGCTACCGGCAAACTTCAGCCTACTTGACATACGAAGTTTTTGGTCCACTTAATAGCTGTAAGGTGGTGTTAGCTGTGGCGATTTTAATCAACTCCTAAGTCTTAAGTTTGCTTTGAAGTGGCTCCCAGAGTGTGATTTAAAAAAAAAAAAAACAAACAAAAAACCAAACTTAAAAGGCCAGCGTTGACCTACTGGGTGTCCCAGTGCCCAAAGCACAACACTGAGTTCACACCCCTTTCTAAGAACGCTTTTAAAATTATTATTGCATTTTAAGATATATGTGCATACTTTTCAATAACAAATGCATATGATTGGATAACTAATTTATTTTGAGTGATATTTCAAACTGGTGGTATTACCTAACTAGACAGACAGAGCACGCTTTTTCTGCCTGTTAAATGTATTTCTTTTAATAACAAACAGATCTTGAAGCTAGGTGTTATCTTTGCTCATAAGAAGAATAGTCTTGTGTTAGATATCTGCCATGCGAGGAATTGTGAGAAATTGCATCAGCTTAAATTTTGCAGATTTTTCTTTTGTGTAAAATCAAGGTGTGAGATTCCAACTTCCAATCCAAAATAATCTCTTAAAATATAGCTGTTATGTGAGGCAATGGAAATATATTGCCTTCCATGCATATGCATGCTCTGTCTTAAAAAACAGATCTGTTTTTTGAAACGCCAAAATAATTATCTATTTTGACTGTAGACTGGTGTATAGACTGGTGTAAAATTGGAAGTTGTATCTTACCACAGCAGTTACTTGAAACTTTTTCCAGATGATGGTTGTATCAAATTGGCCTTTTGAGCATGTATATGTGTAAAATACCAGCTGAACTAATTACACTGAAAGGTATGTTAATTTAAGAATGTTGCAAAATACAGGCTCTGTCAGGTTAAAGTGTTCACTGGTGTTCTTTCAGCTTTCATAAAAAACCATGTATTTGACATAGCATATCTCTGTCTCAGGAAGAAATACAATTTTCTAAGTCCTGTAACTTTTTCAGTGTAAACTCTTACAGACTTTTATTAGCCTTTTATTAGAACTACTTCTTACCTTCTTGATCTTATTCACAGAAGTGTCTTTAGAGCCTAGAATCTTATGCCTACAGTTCGTATGAGTCTTTCAGTAGACGGATTGTGTTATTTCTACTTCAGCCATTAGTTCCTGGGCTACTGTTCGTATGGTTTTAATAGTTGTAGTTGAGTGGATTATAAATATTTTCAAAGTACTAGAATATCAGAGGACTTCTGTGTCCAAGTTTCAGATCTTGTTTATTTCAGTCACCCCTTCAGGCATGGTATCTGGTTTCTCATTTTTGGGGTTATATTGCATTAAAAACCCTCTGTGAATGGTTTTCTCTTCATAGTTATTTAACATTTATTTTTAGCCACATGAGCCTCATGTCCGCGTCTGCCTTTGTCCGGACACACTTGACCAAAAGAGAACTTAAAAAAATTTTTTGATGAACTGAATAATTGTTTGTACACGTGGGAGACTTGGCTGGTGTGATTGATGGTGTTATGCCCTGTTATCAGGAGTCTGTATGCTTGCTTCCACTGCCCTTCTCTTGTGGTTACTTAACTTTTCCCCTGCTATGCTGTAAAAGAATGTGGTTTTTATTAAGGTTTTAAATGCTCGCTGTAGCGGTTGGTAGTGTACAATAGAAAACGGTGAGAGAAATGAGATCTTGCTTGCAGTGTAATCTAGTGGTGGCTGTGATTGCAGAATGTAGGGGGCCTAATCTCTTCTGATGTCTTTTTGAACAATACTAATGGCTGCTGTGGGAATGGCTGTCTCAGGGTATTAGTAATGAGATGTAAAGCTTTCCACCTTTAAGCTGAGGGTTCAAATGTAGGCCACATTGGTTAAAAAAAATACAAATGCTTTTAAGTAGTAAGCGTGGGGACAGGACTTGTTGAATCCTTGAGCCTTTTTGAAGGCTGAACTGGAGTTCTTGAGGCTTCCTTCTAGTTTTACATACGTGCATAAAGAGGATTTCCTAGTCTTTCACCTCAGTCCTATAATTAATTGGATTTTGGTTGTTCTAACTGTCTGGCTGGCTCCAGGCATATATCTGTTATCTACCACTTCAATCACAAGTTGAGAACTTGATCACGTTCACAGTTCAAGACTCGGTGATTGCAGGGACTCTTTGGTTGCCTCTGCTAGAGGGAATGACCAGTAGTTTTCACAAATGTGATCCAATGTGGAGGCATCAGGGTATTTGTTTCCTGTAGAGGATATATGAGCAAGTTTATGAAGTGGTTTTTAATGGGCTGTAATCTATGAGATGACTATGTTTGGAAGAATATTTTGTTGTTCCAATTTAAGTCTATAGTGACACTATAGCGCTAGATCAATTCTCTGATTGTTGATGAGATTCTTCAACTGTTAACAAAAAAGAAGAAATAAATACATAGAAAATGTAACATCAAGTAAGGAAAAAAACCCAGAGGATTTCATTTAGCATCATAACATTCTACTTGGAAAAAAGATCTTGTAAAATGACTGCATATAATTTTGATAGCATTCCCGTAAATTGCATTTGAATATTAGGTAATTTCTCTGAAAATAAAACATTAAAAGAAGTATTTCCGATGTAACTTACGTTTTGGGTTTGGATTTTCTTAGGTTCTTTGTTACAATTATGACTGTAGGCAACTTCAGCAGCCACACGATAGTTTAGGTGTGCTTTTCAGTATGAATTATGTTGTAATGATGTGAGCAGAGCCATGAGCTCCACACTCTGTAGATCATTATGAAGTATGTTCTGGAGTTCGCTCCTGGTTCAACATGCAGCACAAAGATTACTGCAATGTAAACAGAGCTTGCAGTATGGCTCAGCCTGGGAACTGGTTCCACCTTTATAGAGTGGAAAATCAGTAGGACCTTATCAGTGACTAGCTAGCTAATCTTTGTTTCAAGGGAAACATCTAGAAATGGGTTATTGTACCTCATAGGTATTTTAAGGTGCACATTGTACTACTACTTATATATTGTGAGACTAAATATTTGGCTTCTTCCTGCGCAAACAAAAAAAAAGGGTTCAAACCATGGTATTTTGAATTGGTGCTCTGTCAAGAGTGGTCTTTGTGCTGCCAGGTATGTCACTGTTGACACTACAGTGTACCATCGTGGTCAGAACTTTCTGTTGTGAGGATGACTTGTGAAAGTATTTGATAACAAGACCTCAGTGTAAGATACTGAGTTGAAAACAGAACTGTAATTAGTGACCTACTCAAGCTGTGAATTGTGCTAAATAGTTTGGTTTTATGAGTTGAAATGCTGTGGAAAAAAATATTGTCTGTCTTGGGTAAAAGCACTCATCCAAGAGCTTTGATACAGAGTGGGCGATGTTCTGACTGAGGTCCCTGCTGTTCACCCAGTTTGTCACAGGCCATGCCGATAAGCGTGCGGTGGCCAACAACATCCTGTTTTCTTATTGTGTCCATCAAGAGGATGCTGACATCTCTGTATATTGGGGGCAAGAGGGAAGTCAGATGACAGTTGTACTGTAGGGAGAGTAAAGCCAGGTATGGGTCTTTGTCAAAATTAGTAGTCCCAATGTTTGGCTTCTTAACGCTGTGAGATTGTAAGTATCTGCTTGAGTTAAGGGATGATATTTGAAGCGAACGCTTATTGTTAAGGTTATAGGGTGTCTGAAGTTACGTAATCCGCACAGCAAGCTACCCTCTGGTTAAGAAAGACATCGGTCATTTATATCCCCTGAATTTTTCCTGGTTATCATAGTATAAATGCAACCAAAATTCATATCCAACTATGCTCAGTGTTTTCTCAGGCAAATACATTGCTAATGACTTCTTCGCTGAATGTACTGATTAAGCAAACAGCCGTAGGGAAGTCTTAAAATGAATTCTGTGATTCTGTGCAGTGTATTTATGCTGAGTCCAAAGAGTCCTGAAATGAAAACATTGTCTTGTCTTACAATTATGCTATTTTAGGGACAGATCATTTAAATATGCACTCTATGCTCATAAATCATAGGGGTGCCCTTGTTTCAAGGGGTTCTGACGTGGTTCGATGAAGGATCTGAGAAAATGGAGGAAGGTGTTGGTCTGACTGCTGTAAGGTCCAGCGGCAGTCCCTTGGATCCTGCAGAGTAATGAGTGCTGCTGAGGCTGTAGATGTGGAAGCTTGTCCAGGGACAATGGTGTCTGCTTGGTTATGCGTGGGATTTTCCTGCTGTGGTGTATCCTTAGGTAACTCCTTAAGCCAGAAGCCCTGTGGGCTGTTTGAGCCGCATGGATGGCTGCTGCAGGGTTGGAGAATGGCCCCAGTGTGTGATGGACCGGGCACCTTGCTTGCATTTGCCACTCCTCACTCTGTCGGATCTTCAGGAGCTCTCTAGGGTCTGTTCCTGCATTTGCATGTCAGGATTTATTTAGACACTTGGAAAAATTCATTATCTCATAGGTGCTAAAAATTTAAATATTGACTTTATGTTAAAATAGTATTTTTTTCCCTCAAGGGTGTTTAGTCAATCTCTGATAGGATTCTTTTTTCCTAATCCATTATAAACAGATGTTCTACCCTTTTGTGGGGGAGGGCAGCCTAAATTCAGTAAGATGACAGCAGCAGGGAGTGTTGCATTGGAGAAGTTCATTTTCTTATGAGAAGTGGGCAAGCACACTATGACCTTTTTGGCCTGCATAACTTGTTGTGAGGTGTTTTGTTAGTTTTCCATAGCAGAGGAAGCAGTAACAGAACTTGGTACTGCTCTGCCAGTCTTTTTGTGTCCCTACCCCCACCTAGGCGAAGAACTGATACACTAAAAATAGAAATGGAGCAAAACCAGGCAGTTTCTTTGTAGTTCTAAGCCTTTTCCCAGTAAGTACTGCACTGAAGAGCAGTCTTCTGTCTTCGTCACCGCTACATTTTACGCTTGTGTTCTTTCTGAGGAACTTCATTAGAAAATACTCTCCCCCGCCCCTCCTAAACAGGCAGTAATTAGTTTTCAACTCACGATCCTTTGGGATTGTGTAGGCTGTTCCTTGCCCAGTTTGAATGGGGTCCAGTAACAGTGTCTTCCCCTCTGCCCCAATGGGTCAGCAATCTTTTTAACAGATGGCCTCCATTTATATATCTGGCTTTAAATTTTTCTTGTAAATATTAAAAGGTCCTCTTTCAGCTATTTACAGTCTAGGCTGGTGACTGTTATGATGTATCCAGATAGGACATAGAATAAGCAAGATGTGTAGAGAAAGAGAGTGTCTTTTAGGTTTGTTAGTACCATTTAGATCATATGGTCCAGCTTTTGGACATAGCTCTTTACAAAGAGTTTGTGCTGCTGAAAAGACATCCCCGGCCCTTTCCTACAAACCTTGTTGGTTATCTTTCTTTAGACCCCAGCTGCTGCAACAGTGTCACTGTTCCTCCAGCCTTAGTGACTTGGCTATATTCATTGTAAAGTTGGATAATACAAAGATTATGAAGAAGTAACGTGGCTGAAGAGAGACTGTTCAGGTTTTTTTAAGTGGAGTTAAATAAAAGGAGGTAATAACCTTAGATTCTAACTAGGAGCATTAACATAAACAGAACAGATTGTGAAATTGGAACAATGCTGTTGGGTTTTGTATTACTTCAATTTCAAGCAGTGGTGACATGAGTTTGCAAACGGACTACCCTGCTGTAAAGTGATTTTAAAAAAGAAATTTTAAAGGGGGGGGGGGAGAGGGGATATTTACACAGTTGCTTTCAGCTTCATTGGAAATATGTAGGCTTGAATTATGCCATCTAAAGTTTCATTGTTTCTAATAGAAAGTAACAACTGGACTTACTGTAACTGTAAGACTCTATGAGAAGTAGCTTTACAAGGTGCTCCTTGACAATGTGGTATCAAATAATTTGTCTGTTGTAACTAATAGGGATCAGGATAATACCTGGCCCTAAGTATGCCAAGCATTATTTATCTGAACAAATTCCAAGGCTCATAATAAATCTGTAATTCATGTTCATTGTAGATGGCTGCCTTCCTCAGAATGAAATCTGGGAGAGGGCCAGATCATGTTAACCCTCTCAGCACAGGATGCTTGTTTCAAAACTTTATCTCACTCAACCCAATGTTGTTTCTGCATATTATTTGGAAAAACGCTCCTTTGCCCGTGAATGCCTCCACATGCAGTAGGTTCAAGAGTAGTGTTTGGTAAAAAAAGGTACAGGCTTTTCCTGTAAACCTGGACTCCCTGAAACAGCATTTCCAGGGGATATTAGGGTCTTAAAGCCAAGCTTGAAGGCATGGCTTTCTGACAAAAGAATTTCAATTTTGCAGGAAACACAAGTTAAGTTGTGGAAAGTGATGGGCCATCACATACAGGATAAACTCCTCTGTTAATAACCCAGCTATGTAGGCATGGAAATTCCTGGAGGGTAATCTTGTATGAGAGAACTAAATGGACTTGCATTTTGTTTGGTTTTTCCCCCTATGGATTATGTAGACTGGATTACTGCTCCTAAAATGGGGAGCCTTTAGCTAGGGGAATACAAGAAAGGTCTACAAGTTCATAAAAAACATATTAATGGCTTCAACCAAGACCATGTTTCATCTGAATCATACACAGTGCTGTAGAAGCACTCTGTAGTACACAGGCTTGTTCACTTTGTTTATTGTAGTTTGTTTATTGTTGGTAGGTAGATAGTAGATGTCCCCTAGAGCTGTCCAGGAAACTGTCCAGGGTTTCAAATTAGGGGATCTATCAGTAAAGTTGTTTGAATACCCTGTCAGTATGCAACTCAGAATATTTATACTCATCGTGCAGCTACTGACACCTGTATTTTACACTTCGGAGATGCAGTAAGTACCAGTTCCACTGAAAAATAAGTCTGGCTTATCTGTAAGGTGGTAAGTGGGCCCTGAAACAACATCATCTTGGGGGCAGTTATGAAGCTATTTGACTAGCTTTATCAGAATCTTAAGTTTTGCTTATGTGTCAGTCAGCAGCAGATCTGCAATTCTTTTGTAAGGCGATACAAACCTATGCACCATTACCTTCTGAAGTAAATGGCAGAGGCATTGTATCACTGCAAAGTGGTTGTCGTCTGTCCTGTCCCTCCAGCCCCAGTTCTTCTGGTATTTTTGTGTGTTTCAGTGGAATATTTCCTTCGCCACTCAATATTTCTTAGATATCTCTGAAACTGAAAATGTTTGCATCAGTGCATCCTCCTTCATGGAGGTGCCAAGAGTGCATCTACAAGCAAGGAGGATTCAGAAATGAACAAATAGCAGGCGTGTTCCAGGCTGCTGCAAGAGGGTACTGTCTCTTGAGATTTAAGAGGGGGAGGCTAGAATCTAGGTCTGTGCAGTACTTTTGAGTTGTTTGAATTCTGTCATCTCCTGAGTGAAAGGCTGGCATCTGATTTCCCAAATGGGCTTTCACCAATGGGAAGGCCCAGAATTTGTCTTTGATTATAATTTGGTTTAAATTGTATTTCCCTACCTTTCCTGGATTTTTGTGCAGGCTTATGTTGGCTAAACCAAAAGTGAGAGCTACAATGGGAGAAGAGGAACTACAGAAGGAAAACAGGAAGGAAAATACTAGATGATACTTGAAGAAAGAGAGAATGAAAGTAGAGGGAGCCAAAGGCAATCAGACAGTTTCTAATCCTGAGTCAGTTACCTATTCTTACTCTGCGCTCCCCAGCAAAGAAACAAAAACCTTAGCACAAAAGCTGAGATGTCTGGACTCTCCAAGTAGTTATTGCAAAACCTTGTCTTGTATGACTAAGTCTTACTCACAGAATTGTCTCATCAAGACTCACTGCATAGTTGGATTTAAAGATTACTATTAAAAAAAGGTTACAGTATCAGACCTAACCTCGAAAGAGCCATAATAAAAATGTAGAAGTTTTGCCCAAGTTGCAGGGGTATTGTTTCTTGAGCTGTCATTTGAGCTCATTTGCTAATTTCTGCTTTCTGTACGAAAGTTGAAGGCAGTGGGGAGAAGAGAAGATCATAAAAGCTATTCTAAATGCTAATGCAAATAAAGGCAGTTTGAAGGACACTAGGATCCTATACAGAAATTCTAGATACTAAGACCTTCCTTAGCAAGCTGGAAGTATTTTAAACTTGTAAGAATGCAAAGTTCAGATGAGAAATAATGAGGAGCTGCAAACAAAACATGCTGAAATGTACCTACTGCTTATCCTTTCTTGTACTGCCTTTGGAATTAATGGAAATAATGCTAATTTGGGCATTCAGTTACTGTATTTGGCGAAACGTACTCCCAGATAACTGGGAAAGGGCAGAATCCTTGAGTATGAGGATAATGGGCAAGCTACATCCTCTTAAATGTATATCTATATCTTTTGGAAGTCTTGTATAGATAGCCAACAAGGCAAGCGTGGTCTGAAAGTCTTTGATCTTACTGGCTTACCTGTTCATGAACATACGACCTGAATTAGGAATGGAATAAAAAAAGAGAGCTTGCCTTTCTGAGAATACTGTGCTATTTTCAGGGAGAGGAGATGCTTACCTAAGTGCTGCCAGTTGTGCAAAAAGTGATTGTTTGAATTGGTTCAAAATATAGTAACAGTTCCTGTGAAATGGAAAACTGTTCTTATAAATTACATGTTCTGGCTTAAGGAAGGTCCTCCTCTTGTCCAGCTAAAACAGTCTATTTAGGGAAGGGGGGTAGTTCATAATTACTTGCCTTAGCAATCTAAAGGTGCAAATGCTCTGTGCGTGCTGGCAGTATTTTTAATGTTAGGAATATGACTTTTCTTTGTCTGTGTCAGTGTCGTATGTTTCTGCCTTCCTGATGCCTGGGAGGAGCTGGGGTGGGGGCTGTTGCATGCTGAGAAGAGTTTCAAACCAGATATAATATGAATGTCGGTTCCCCCCACCCCAGAAGAGAATAGCAGTTAGGGAACTGCTGATTTGCCGATGCCAAGTGCAGTTCCCCTTGGGAGAGAGGAGTCAGTGTTCCGAGAAACATCTCTCCGATAGTGCACTCTTCCCAGTATTCTGTCCCTTCTTTATCAAGTGGGGTTTTTTTTCCAGTTAAATTTCACATCTGAAATACCAGATTATGTAATCAATGCCTTGCCTTAGTGCAAATTGAATTTTGTCACGTTTTTGTGATTTCATAGCTACCTGTCATGCATGTTAAAAGGAATTTTGGGAATGGAAGTTGGAATATGCATTAAGTATACGTTTGGATTTTTAGTTTGGAAGAACTCTTTGCTTTTGGGGGTACATAAGGTCAGACATGATCCATGTGAAATAAAGCAATGCTAACTTAAAATTTTTTTCTCACTTGTGTTTATCTGCAATCAGTGAATGACTCTCTGTCTTAGGAAGACGTGTAAAGAGTAGTAAGAAGCCAGTGGTTGAGAGTTGCTGAGATGATTGCTCCTGCACAGTGACCAGTGGTGTTGCTTTTTTCTTGTTTTTTCCATCATCATGAGAATACGTCTTAAGTCAGTTGGATTATTGATAATGCTAGGACTATAAACTTTGGCTGTAAACTTAATTTGGTTGACAACAATGTGAGATTTGTCCTGTACTTCAAGTTGTGCTGGCATCTTAATTGAAAATGCAAACAGGCAGGAGAGAGCTTTTACAATTGAAGGTGATATTTCTGCAGCATGTCTCTTGCTAGCCTGAACTTCTGATTATATTGACTAGCTCTCTTTTAAATTAAAAAAAAAATAATAATCAAACATGCCCTAGGTAGTTACTAGTAATAAAAATATCTTAAACAAAAGCAAGTAGTCAGAGAAATGTTGTGTGGGCCTTTTCCCTTCTTCTCTAGAACTGAATTAAAATCAAGACTTTTTAAAATGTTCTTTGTACTCGTCCCTTCTGTCTGACTGGAGAATGCTTGAAGTTACCTAGAGGGACGTGTAGAAATAGAAGTGGTGGTGGAGGAAGCAGATGGTGGCCCTGTGTGCAGGCCAGGACAGGGTGAGCTGCAGGGCCTGGTACCAGCTCTGGGTGCTGCACCTGTGTGTGGGACGGGAGGGAAGTGTACGAGCCAAAGAGCCAGCTGAAATAGTTTGAATTTACTAAGTGCCCGATGAGGCTGTTGGCACCTGTATACCAAGTTGTTCATCTTGTGAGGTAGGTAGACTGAGCGATTCGATTTTTGTTCTCTATTTCTAGAAAAATCTTTGAATAAAGTCAGTAACTGGCCTTACTTTGCTATGAGTTAATTGCTTGGGATGTTTATAGCTGGCAGTAATCACTTCTCTCGTACAGAAAGTACTATTTCTCAAATGGAACTGAACGCTTAGTATGAAACTAGATATTGCTTGCTCTACCTTTTAACTTCCAGAACAGGACCTTTTAATTTACTCAGCAGTTTTAGTCTTTCTGCACTTAAAAGTTAGTTTCATAGAAAATAAAGATTTAGGAACACTTGTTAGAGAAATAAAAACCCCTCAGAGATATTTAGACTTAATAGTATAGACAGTGTTACAAAACTTAGTTTTTTTCTCTCTGAGAAAACAGACATGTGCATGTTGTATGTTCCATTATTTTTTTTATTTGTACATTAGTGCTATTTCCTGGCTATACTTCCAGTGTAGAGGTTAGTATGTAGCTGACCAAAACATAATACCTAAAATCTGTCGTTACTGTCCTAGCCCTTCAAGCAATGTAATTATGTTGCTTCCAAGCGATAAGCCAAGGCAATTTACAGATTACTGGAATGCCTGAAAACACTGACCTTTCAGGTCACTCTGAGCACTCCTATTATGCAGAGATTGCTGTGGCACTGCTGTAATGTGCTGGCTTGTCACATGCTGACTAACTTGCAGAAAGCTTTGATGCAGCTGTTTTAAAAATGCTTTTGCTGACTGATGGGCACTTAGGCTACTGACTGCGAACAAAGCTGGCGCTCCGGCCCTGCTTTTAGTCCCCCTTTTCTATAACAACACTTCTCCCCTGCTGACTGCACACACAGCTCTTCTCTGGGCCCAATTGTTGACCTGTCTCCATTTAAATTGTATTTGTGTTAATTTTCACTTCAAAAATAGTTGTGTGTGTGTGAGGGATTGGGTTTGTGCAGTTTATTTGGAGCTGCTGCAAACAAGCAGCCTTGAGTGGCTGATGTGGGGGCTTGAAAGGGGGTCGATTAGGGGGAGAAAGAGTGTGTGAAGCTGGGCAAAGGAGGGGAGGGAAGGGATTAAGAAACAATGGGCCTTTTTTGATGATGACCAATACAGTGGAAAGTATTTTGCTGAAATGGAGCGTATATCACATAGAAGTTCGAGATCTAATGTCGTGTCTTCAGTTGGTACTCAAAAGAAACATTTACTTGTCAGCTTCTTCCTATTCTTTGTACGTGATGCTTAATGAGCATTATACACGGTAACAATAATGTCAGTACCTTCCCTAGTAGAAGCAGGACTAGAATATGAATAGCAATTAAACTGACTAGATTTTTTGCTTAATCTCGTTACTTTTATTCAATTTTATTAGTAGTTGTAAATCAGGTACTACCCTATCTAACAAAGATAATAGGAAGAGGAAAAATAAGTTCAAAAGCGTAAAATCTTTAATTTCCTTGCCTAACTAAAAGGTTACAAGGTCAAACTGATTTTTTGCTTTCCCAAGATACTTACAGAAAGCCCATGTTCTCATGAAAATAGGGTTCTGGCTGTTTGCACAATGTGGGTGTCTAATGCAAGTAAGCCTGTACAATAAGAAGTGTAATAGCCTATTGCCTATGAAGGGCAAAGTTTACCAATTCGCATTCCCCAGAGCCAAAGGTTAAATTGCATTTATATATTCTGTAACCTATAATAGTTTGGTTACTTGTACCTCAGATTCTAAGCCTGCCTGAGTTCAGTGTGTTTGGATCAGAAACTAAGCATCTTGTCTCCTGTTCTGTTGAGGTGGAAAGCAAAGTAGCAACAGTTGATTGATACTGTGTATGTATCATAGATAAAGTTTTATGTGTTTTTTTAGGCCAAGCTTCTGTAGTGCAGCATGGTATTGTCATTCCCTTTTTGGGGGGATTGTGACTACAGGTATTCACAGTGTATATTACACAACCCATGCCTAAAATCTCTTGAAGCAGCAGTGCACATTCAGGCGTAAGCAGCTGGTGTATTTAAAATTGCTTCTGCTATTTGGCTAAATAGTATGTGGTGACAGTGCACTGAAAGATAAATTTAAAGTTCTAAAAGATAAATTTAAAATTCTAAAAGAATCTTAATATATTTTTCCTGTTACAATGACGGAGTGAAGAGAACAGAATGAGTTAATGCGTTTACAGCAGGAAACTAATTGCACAGTGTAATTCCAGTGAGTGTTTTCCTGCTCTTCTGGGTAAAACAAGTCTGTACTCTTTGTAGTGATTGGTAGGGCAAGAACGTTTGTTCGTGGCATATATTCAAATTCTCTTTTTCCAGCTGCACCTTTAGCTTCCATAGAGGAAAAATATTTTCCATGGCTCAGTTTAACGTTTGTTAATCTGGATCAACTTAAATGGCACCAGGAGGCTAAAAAGATGCATTACTACACCTGTGGAGAACATTACAGGATCTCTTAGAGGATTAAATTTCAATAGGAATGACTTCTGAAGGTGAAGCTACAAAAATTAGTGGAAAAGATGCAACTAAATCAATACATTGATACAAGAACTACAAATTTAGGTATTGTCACTGCAGTTAATTTTCTCTTATAAATTATTAGAACTTGCATGACCATGAAGGTACAGATGCTCAATCAAGCTTTGAAAGCACTCTTTTACAGTCAGTTTTCTTTTGCTGTTCAGTTTGGGTTTTACTGAAAAAAAGGCTGTGGAGTAACTGTCTTTGCTGGAAGTACTCTTTCATTTCTCTTCTTTCTGACCAACTTTTTCACTCTATATTTTTTTTATTCTCATCTATTCAGTCTTCAGGATTTTTTCCAAAAAATACTCTGGACTAAATGATTTCTCTGCAAACTGTGGCTTTATGATAGTATTTTCCATTGAGCTGACTCATCAAACAGATTTGTTTGGTGTACAGAGGCTAAACTCTTGAGGTTTCTTCCTGATTTAGGAAAGATATTCCTTTTAAAAAGAAAAGAAAAAGAAGAAAAGAAAAAAGGCTAGATGATTTTGTAGGTGATTCAGTTGCCGCCTCCTCCCCTCACCAATCCCATCATCTGTTTCTTGATGATGTGTAACTTGTTACGCATTTTTTTGGGCAACAGTTGAAAGAACTGTAGCTGTAACCTGGGATAAACAGGTCATTGGCCAAAATTATACAGGCATTTCAGCTGTTAAGCAGGAGCTTATCCAGTTTCTTCTCCAGCTGGTTGGATAAACAACTAGAATGTCATTCATGCTTTTTCATTTCAAAAAATGTGCTGAGTAAATGAAAAAGACATCTGCCCATTAAGCACAGATGGGAAATACTTGCTAAGAGGTGGGTTTGATGGGTAGCATGTCTGAGTAGTTATGTATAGACTCGTTATTTTTAGCCTTTCTTTTCAGAGTTCCTATTCTGAAATACTCTACGTGCATGTCATCATCTTGACCATAGCCTGGCTAGCAATCAAGGGTTATTCTTTATGAAATAATGACTACCTAGGGAGAAAGAGCAGCTTCTCATAAGTCTGTCTCCGAAGCATGTAGCATCTCCACTTATGTTACTTATTGCATAGTTGATTCTTATTTCAAAGTTGAGTGGAAGCCATGGCATCCACTATTATTTTTTTTGATATGTCATTATATAGTGATTAGTTTAGGATTCTTCAGTTGCTGTGTCTTACCTGTGCAAAGTCAGAACAGCACACTTGAATGAAATTTTTTCTTTTTGTTTGCCTGTCAATAAAAGGTATCACACTGCTCTAGAAAATGGTATCATTGATATGCCTTTGCATTAGGTGCTTAAGCTGATAGCTATGTAGGCTGAGAATGGAGTTAGCTCTTCAGGCCTGTACAGCTAGGGAGACCGCTGGTAGTTCAACTGTTATGGCAATCCTAAAAATCCCATGACAATCTCTTGCTACTCAACCCGCCAACAGAAAGCTTTCAATGTTACTTACAGTGCTGATGAGTCTAGATTTTCCTTGTCAGACATTCTTGATGGCTGTCAAACTGCTGCCTATACTTACTGGGTTTTATTTGTTGCTTTCTTGAATTCCTCAGTAATTTTACTTTTTTTTTTAATTTTTATTTTTCGGTGGGTTCTTTTAGGGCATGCGAACTTTCTTCTTCCTCTTCTCAATTTTGAAAACAAATCTACAAATGTAGACTTGTGCCTACTACTGTGTACTGCTAATACTCATAATTAAATAAGCTTCACTTCTGCATGTTGGATGGTTTTTCTGGGACTGATAAAAATGGCTTGTGCTAAATGTTCTTTTAACTTGTGCTGGAGTAGACTGATGGGGGGATGGGGAGGGCAGAGCCACTTAAAACTGTTATGGAACAAATGCCGAAGTGAGACCAGTAAAAAGCAAAAACGCTTTGTAATTCAGTCAGCTGTAGTGTTCTATCAGACTTGTTTAGGCTGACTTCCAAGTGCAAGCTTCAGATACTACAGTTGTGTGTGTTTCGATGCTTATCACTTGCTTACATGAGAAGCTCAGATTTCATCTTGGAAAAAGCATGTACCCAACTCAAGTAGCAGGAGAAAAAATTATATATTGAAAATGTGGTTGTATTGTATCCTAGAAGTAAAGAAAACATAAGTAAATCTTATGTTGCTTTTGAAAATTTTTTCAAAGTAATACTAAAGTACGTATGCAATTATCCTGATGCAGTGATGTGTCCTATGCAGGTAAACAGGACTGTAGTCTGTTTGAGATATTAAGCTATTCTGCACCTAATACTTCGCAAGTCCATGCATCGATAGTCATCACTATTGGTACGATAACACTTGTGTTGTCTTCGATGGCTTGCAAGTAAATATGGCTTGGGAGCACTGACTCCTGAGTTGACAGTGCACTACCAAGGAGAAATGGCTCTAGTACGATGATACGTATGTGCTCATAGGACCTTAATGTGTTCAGTTATGCATCTGTGAGGATTGAGCAGCTATAGTATGTCCACGGTTTGCAAGACGTAAAGCAGAAGTGGAATGGGAAAAGAGCTTTTTAGTTCTTTTTTTTTTTTCTATATTGGCTTGTAACTATTTAAACTCCTTGTATTTAAAAAAAAAAAAGTCATGCAGCAATACTAAAACTACCTTGCTGATTTATCCAAGGCTTGGAAAAGACCATGTGGTGTCACAGAAACAACTGTCTGGGGCCTTGACTTGCAGATGCCAATAACACATCTGCTCTTCAGGCTGCTGGTGATGAGGAACATCCAAGGACAAGAGTGTGGTACCAAAACCAAAAATGGAGTGAAGTTCTTAAGTTCAGCTCTGCAATTAAATGGCTTTGTTTGATGAGCACCTTCCCCCTCAAGAGTAAAGGGGCTGCTTGAGTAGGGCAAGAGTGTGGAAGAACTCCTGCTGTTGATTACTTTGTGTGTGTGTTGTGGAACAGATTGGTGCTAATACGCAGCAATGTGAACAAATATACGCAGAGGGGAAAGATGCAGCCAAGTGAGACTTCTGTTATCTTTCTTCCTTGCTTCTTTTGAACTTTATCACTCTTCAGATGAATTTGTTTGCTTTTGTCAACTAAAGCCTTAACTTGTCAACTAAAGCTTTAACTTGCTTTGGAACATGAAGCTTAAAGAGCCAAGGTAACAGATGGGAAGGACTTAAACTTCTACACTAATTATTTCCCCTGGTCTGTAATGTTTTGTTATTTTCTTAGAATGTGTTACATTCAAGTTGTAGAAGTTCAGTGGAGCTGCTTTCTGTAGCATAAGGAGCAAGGAGCGCTGGAGTAGTAAAAGAGTGAAGTAAAGGTTGTATAAACTTGAGTGAACTTTTAGTTTGCAAACTGGAATGTCAGGTTATGGTTTTGACACTTGCAGTTTTTAAGGTAAATTAGAGGTGGAACAACTCTGAAAACTGGAGAAGTTGGCCCTTGTTTAATGGCTTTGGGTTTGCAAAATCTCCGTTTTTAAATATGGTTCCAGGTACTTAGAAGATGCAGCTCTGGTGGAAGGACAGTGCATATTTTAAAATAGCACTGATCACTTTTGCCTGCATAGTTTTCTCGCCTGTTTGGGAATGTGCATTCCTTAGTGGTGATGAATGGACAGGATGCAGTTTTGGTCAAGAATATAGTCCTGTATCCCTGATATATTTGAATTTATGGGAAGTGAACTTAGTGTCATGTGGTTAAAGTTGCTGGTGAGGCAGTTTGCTCAACTTAAATGAGTTTATTTTTAATTGCTGATGTAAATATAAAAGTAGCTTTGTGACCATTTTTAAGGTTAAACTTGGGCTTTCTGGGTGTGGCTCTTCTTCCTTTGATGGAAGTGTGCTTTTAGTTAGACTTTGTCCTTTTTTTGGTCACCTTTAATGCTCAATTGGCGAAACAGAAGGTGAAGTTTACACTGCAGAAGAAAGGCCTTGAAGCTATTTGATCTGAAAGATTTGTAGTTTTTGGCAATTCCTTACTTCTAAAGCTTTCTAAATTTGCATGCTGAGTTTTATGTAAAATTCAATGTTAGTTCACCAACAATGGTCAGAATAATTGAAAATCTACCGGATGGCTTCTCATGAGAGGAGGCCATTTCATTGGTTTAGAAGCACGGTGTTTTGCTCTGAACGCATAAAAGCACCACACTGGTCGGAAGTTCTGATCTGCTGGGCAACTAGTGCTCTTCAGCCTGATGGTTAATTCCCTTGTCCCTGCCCCTGCTTTGAAGTGCAAACGGGAGAGAAAAATCCTAGCTGTATGTCTGCAGGGTGGGTTGGGAACAGGCATGATGGTTATGTAAATCTGAATACCTACAGAGTTTAATTTGAAGCCTGTGTAAAGCCTCTTGTCCGGTAATTACCCTGTCATTTTGTTCTAGTGAGTGTAGCCAATGTCTCTCTGCCCTGGATTGGGAAGGGCAGGAGACTGGGTGTTGTCTCCTGACTCAGTGAGTGAGAAATGGCTAGGGTGGTTCTTCAGCCTGGGGTTCATGGTTATTTGGAGTGGGGGTAGGGATGCAGTCTACAGAAAACAGAATCCAATCCCCCCAAAAACCAGAATGTGCCCTTTGGGGAAAAAAAAGGCTGGCTTTTCTTGGTGTGTTTAATACAGAGTGATTTGCATCCAGGTTTTCTGAAGAGGTCTGCAGATTGGCCCAGGTTGTGAATGCCTGGCATGGTGAAGTTTCAGCAGGGGTGGGATTGCTGCAGTAGGCAATCCAAGGCACTCTGAGCAGAGAGCTGTAATCAGGGCAGCTGGCGGTGTCCCAGGCCCACTTTTATGGTCTCTTTATGGTCTTTTGGCCAGTCTTGGCTCCCCAGTGGAGCTGGTTTCATTGGATAACGAGTTAACATGGGAGTGAAAAGACATTTCTGGCTTGTTTTGGGTGGCAGGGGCACCCCTGTTCTTGCTGTGTCTCCTTTTAAGGGAAGAGAAGGAAAAATGTAGAAATGTCTTGCTGGTTCTTCATTGCTTGTGGATTCTTCTGGAGCTGCTATTTTTTTCTGGTGCTTGTTTCTGGCCCTGGCTCCTGAAGACAAGGAAGCAGATGACTTTGAAAAAGGAGAGGGATAGTCAGTTGGAAGGTACAAAAATATGCACGTTTTCCGTAAAACATGTTCATAAGTCTTATTTTGGTGACAATGAATCTTCTTTTGCTTTCTGAAAAGAAACATCCATATATTTCTCTAATAAGTATAACCAGGGTTAAGCTTTAAAAAAAGAAGTACCCCACTCTGGCTGGCTGTGAATAAACCATTGTTACCATTTAAAGCAGCAGGAGTTATGAAAGAGATTGCAGAAAAGACTGATTTTTTTATCTTGTTATCTCCTCTTCTTGCTTGTTGCTGTTCCACCTCAAGAAAGGCTTCACCTATGCCAGACGGATTCCTTGATTCAGTCCAGAGTAGCTTTGCAAATAAAGGATGTACTCTGCCCTGAGGATGAGAGTGGCCTTAAGCTTGGGCTTTTGCTGCTCCTTAACCCTTTGTATTGTCAAGCAGTAGCCTGAAGGTGCTTTTTTAACGATTAGATGTGTTCTAACGGGAGGGTTTGCTTAAAGTCCTCAGAGTGCTCCATCTTTCCTGTTGGAGGTGGCTCAGTTGGTTCACACAGTTACTGAAATAGCCTTTTTCTTAGACCCTGTTCACACCTTTCCACCACGCTTTTGAAATTAACTTTCAAAATAATTTCAATTTTTCATATACCTAGTGGATAATCTTAATCAATTTATATTACCTAGACACCAAAAGGCTGTAATGGACTGTTGAAAATTCAATGATTAAATGAGCTGTAGGGGTATGCTCCTTTGGATGTGGGAGTCCACAGGTAAGGCTGGGGGCTATCAAATGCCATGTAACAGCTTGGTGTAAGAAAAAGGAAGGACTTGTCTCCTCTCTTCTCCTGCACTATATTGTTCAGAATTTAAGTAGTAGTGCTATTGACTCATACATCTTAATACTTCTTTTTTCATTCTACATCTTCAACTTACAATATTACCTGGTATTGAGTTCTGTCAGTGCTATATTATTCATTTTTGTAGTTGGGTGTAAGGACAACTGTATCATGCTAATTTTTTTTCTTCATCACTTAGTTAATAGTTAATGTGTTAGGTTTAGAAAGGAAGTTTTTCAGGAAGAAAATCCTGGAGCAGACATGTGGGTATAAGGAGAGAGACTGAGTGCCAGGTGTTGTGAAGAAAAGTGTCAAAGCTAGTAGATTGTGCCTGCTTAAACAGAGGCTCCTTCCCCTTCTTCAAAGTACATGTTTTGGAAAACAAAGGTAAAGGAGTACTCCATTTCATGGTGAAGTAATAAAAAACTAGGTGTCGTTATTAGGATAGGGTTAGTCCTTTTTGCTCAGGAAAAATGATGCATTTTCCACTTCCCATACTTGCCTGATAACTAAGTTTGGGAATGTTTTTCCTTGCTAATAGCTGAATAAGCCTTTCAGATGTGTTAACATCATTCACTAGTGCAGTGTTTGTTACCCTGTCCTCCCATCTGAACATCTTGTCCACCTCTGACCAGCAGGGTATTGCAGTCCTAGAATTGTCTAGGTTGGAAGAGACCTTTAAGATCATCTAGCCCAACCATTAACCTAGCTCTGATTTTAAAAAAAAANAAACAAAAAAAAAAAACAAAAACAAAAAAAAAACCAAAAACACAACCCACCAAACAAAGAAATAAAAAACCCCACCAAACTCATCATTAAACCATGTCACTAAGCTCTATGTCAGCCTGTCTTTTGAATACCTCTATGGATGGTGCCTCAGCCACCTCCCCTGGACAGCCCATCCCAATGCTTGATAACCCTTGTGGTGTAAAAGGGTTTTTTGATATCCAACCTGATCCTGCCCTGATGCAACTTGAGGCCATTTGGAAGAAGAGACAGACCCTCTGTCTCTCTACACACTCCTTTCAGGTAGTTGTAGAGAGTGATAAGATCTCCCCTCAGCCTCCTTCAGGCTGAACAACCCCAGCTCCCTCAGCCTCTCTTCGTAAGGCTTATTCTCCAGACCCCTCGCCAGCTTTCTTGCTCTTTTCTGGGCCCGCTCCAGCACCTTAGTGTCTTTCCAGTAGTGAGGGCTCAAAACTGTACACACTACCTGAAGTGGGGCCTCCGCAGTGCCAAGTGGAGGGAGACAATAGCCTCTCACCATGCTGTTCCTGATACAGGCCAGGATGTTGTAGGCCTTCTTGGCCACCTGGGCACACTGCCGGCTCAAGTTCAACTGGCTGTTGACCAACACTCACAGGTCCTTTTCTGCCAGGCAGCTCTCCAGCCACTCTTCCCCAGGCCTGTACTGTAGCGCTGCACTCAGTCTTCTTCCTTCTCTCCCATTGACTTCTGGTACTTTGTTTTTTTCTTCCCCTTTCAGTTTACAAGCGCTGCACTTCAAACACAAACCAAAAACCTGTTGTGTTCCCTATTACATGCTTTTAACCAAACCATTTGTTACTATTGACTCCAAAGTCACTAACAACTTTCTAACCAAAGAAGTTTCTTTTAATGAGCTGTAATATTTAACAATATTCACCATCTCCTCTTTAAACTCCTGTGTTTCTGTATCCTTGGCTTCTAACTTACTTCCTTTGAATGTGTAAAGTGAATAGAAGCTTGGAGTTGGAATGTGTTCAGCAGATGCTCTAGCAGCCTTGTGACTGCTAAAATTGAATCTTCTTAACTGACAGTTACTCGAATTGAGGGTGGGGAGCAATGCCATCTGCGTGTGTGTGGTTGTTCAGGGTAAGCAAGGACACAACGCAGAATTTCTTACTAAGAGTGGTTGGTTGAGACTCGGAGGAAGAAATTTTGTACCTATAAAAAAAAAAATCTTACTACACAAAGTGACCTTTATTCATTATGAGATTCAGGGGGGAAAATACCAGGAAAAAACCCCACACAGAATTCTGTAACTGCAAAAGTAATTGTCAACTGCTTTTACCAGGCAAGAGGCAATGTGTGTTTCTTTGGAGTACCTGCATTCACCTCTTAATTTCAGAAGAATTTGGTAAACTAACCATAAAATGTTTTGGTCTGTGTGGGCTTTAAAAAAAAACAAAGGCGAACATACAAAACCTCCCAGACATTTAAAGGAGAAATTAATCTATGTGTGCTTTTGTTTTATTGTCAAGCTGGAAGTTGGCAAGGCCATAATTCTGCATTTATAACTTGAACTGTCATGCAAGGCTCCTTAAAGTATATTTGGTGTGATTGATGTATGAAAGCTTTGAGTAGCATCTTGGGAAAAACAGTCCTGCTGTGTGTTCATGGGTTGCTGTTGCTTATCCTGAGGCTCTCGTTTGACAGATCTGCAGAGTATAACAATCTAAAATTGAGATGATGCAGTGCTTGGGTTAGCATTTTCTGGATTAGAAACAGGTAAGAGGCATTCTGGCTTATAGCAAGGTGCTTGAATGCTTCGATTGCGCAAGGTGCTTGAACGCTTGGATTGTTGCTCTAATGACTAATTCTATGTTCGTAATTTTTTGGTGGCCATGTCTAATACTTCAGCTTTTTTTTTTTTTTTATTTAAAAGCAGTGGTCAGGTACATAAGCCTGATTTAGGTTTCTTACATAAAATTAATACAGTATGATTTTGTTTTCTGTAATACTGATACTGTGCTCATTTGTGTCTCCCCCAAGTGAAAAATAAACTGGAAAAACTCCATGTTCTTAACTGAGTGCTAAAACAGTCACACCGAGCTGTGGATAAGAGGAGGGATGGAGGCTGTTTGCAGTTGGGTGATTGGATTTGATTTCAGGAATGTGCTGGAAATGTGACTTACATAGAATCACAGAGTAAATAAAGTTGGAAGGGACTGCAGAGAGTCCAACCCAACCCTCTGCTCAAGGCAGTCCTCACGAAATCTGGTTTATAGAGTAATTGCAGCACAGCAAGGTCAGAAGGGAGCCCTGGAGATCATCTTGTCCAGCCCTATGCTCCAAGCAGGCTTAGCTACAGCAGGTTTCCCAGGATCGTGTCCAGTTGTCTTGAGCACCTCCAGGGATGGAGATTCTGCAGCCTCCCTGGGCAGCCTGCACCACTGTTTGACCACCCTGTGGTTTTTAAGCACACCAACCAAGCAGGTAACATCTCAGTGGAATGTCCTGTTCCAGTTTGTGTCAGTTGCTGCGAAACTGTGGTCACAGCTGTGTACACTTAATGAGCTTCACTTGTCTACTTCAACAGAGCTTATTTTACTTTGATGTGAGGCTGTAGTTTGAGCCTTTGTGTTAAGAAGGCTGGCTTTACAAACTGTGCCATGGGCAGCTGCTGTCCCTGGAGTTGAGATGAACTGGTGGGGAACTGATATAGGTAGGAACAACCACATACATAAGTGTAACAATTGAGAGGGGTATTTCTGAGGAGGGCAGTGTGTACTGCTTAAGCAGTTACTTGTGCGAAAAGAAGTGGTTTTCAAGTTGCATCCTGAGATTTAAAGAATTAAAATATCACATTGAGTTTCTTGAAAACCTTGGTTTTGAAATTATTTGGGGAGGTATCAGGTCTCAGCTAAAGTTGGTCTTTAGGAGGCGATAAATGCTTTCAGTTACATAGTAAAAACTCTAATTTTGGAATCTGTATATCCTAATAATACTGACCTAGGTCAGCATGGTAGAGAAATGACTTAAAACCAAAAGCAAAGTGCAAGCTGTCTGTGCTTTCCTTTGGCAGTATCACTTGGGGAGCAGAAACACGGTTTTCCACTTGGCTTTTTAGCCTTTGTGTCTGTTGTGACTTTTGGTTCTGTTTTGCTAGCATGCTGGCCTGGAGTAGTGATCTGTGAAACACTGCTTGCCAGCGCTTCGGAGTTTGTGAGCCTACGTGATTCCACTGCCAGCTGGAAAGCAAAGTGGAAAGAAGCAAACCAGACAAGGATCCCAAATTCTGAAGCACAGTTTTCCCACGCCTTGGGGATGGTAAAGCTAGTTAAGCTTTGCTTAACTGTTGGCTGATACTGTTACCAGGGTGTTTGAGTGGTACTCTTCATCTAAAGTAACTTGACCTAAGATACTTGAGATGTATCTGTATTTGGGTCTCAAACTCTGGTTTGTTTTGCCTTCTTATTCCTGAGTGCCAACCTTGGGCCATTCAGGGATAATGGTATTCACTAGTATTGTACCGTAGACATTTCTATAAATACTCAGATTTAACAGGAACTATAATACAGTATTTAATTATTTCAATAAAATGCAATATACCCCCAAACTTCTGCTTCTTTTTTTTTTTTTTTTTTTTTTTTTTTTTTTGGAAGGAGGGTCTATCATTTTTTGTATAGAGCAGCAAAAAGATTCTATGACCCCAGGAGATCAGAGAGCTGTCTGTGATGTGTGAGGCTTGGACTTGAGAGGCCATTCTGGAAAAGTGAGTCATGCTAAAAAAGAAGTTGGGTATTACATGGGATGAGTTAAATACTGAGCTTTTTTTCCTTAAGTTTTGAGAGAATAGTGCCCAGAACTTGGTGCAAAAATATCTGAGCAAAACTGTCTTGTGCAAAAATTCATCAGGAAAACTAGCAGAAGAGACGCTTCTAGATACACGCAGTATCCACTAGTTCAAAATACAGCAAGGAAGGCATTTGGAATTTTACAGCAGGAAAGCAGTGAAAATGGTATTTGGTAAGGTAGTATCCTATGGAACAGTGTGTGATTGTGGAATGGTGAAGTAGTCTATTATTAAAAATATAAAAATAAATTAAGTTTAATTCTGGTTTTTCCTTTCCAAGTTGCTGTTCATGGTGTAAAAACGATTTCTGTTATGCAGGTAGTCAGTACATACTGTTGTAGTAGAGACTTTGTGCTTCTAGATTGGTTTAAGGAAAACAAAGTTCTTTTTTATTATTATTTCTTTATTTAATTGAATAGCACAGTGTCATCTGAAGATCGATTTTAATAATAGTGTCATTCTTAATACAGACTTTTCATGAGGTGGCCTGTTGAATACAGACAAGTGTTTGGCAGGAGTGGGACTGTCGAATGAAGCTTGGGACCCATGCAATGTGTGAAATGGGGGCAGGGGTTGTGCTGCGTACTGCTTTACTTCTAGGTGTTGGACACAACTCCTTGAGAAAATAACATTGGCATTTCTGTTTCCAAAATAGCTGGTTGATGTCACTTCCATGGATGTATATTCAGACAGAAGGTGAGACTAAAGGCTGGCTTCTCGCCTTCAGTGATGAATATTATTTTTTTTTTTTATTTATTTATACAGGTCTCCCAAGAGAATGCTTTAGTAGGTGTTTTCTCCTCCACTTAGTATTGCTGTGTGAAGGAGATAATCACAGAGCATCAGGTGTGTGGTGTTTGTGTCTGCAGCAGTCCCTGAGCTGCTCTGTCTGAGCTCTCGAGTCTTGCAAAGAGTGCAGATCAAGTGAAAAACAAGGCTATGGGCTGCTTTTAGAGTCTCGCAGGGGGACACCACACTTGTGAGTGCAAGCAGCCAGCTTTGGCAGGGCACAGTTTGCTGCCTTCACCCTCTCTGTTGCTGCTTGCTCCAGCGGTTACCTTCCAGTATCAGAGACAGCTCACAGGTCTCCAAGATACTCTGTAGAGTGGATGTGGTGCATTGCCTGCGTTGTATAAAGACTGTGTAAGATAAAGCTCTCATTTCCATTGATAAAATCAGTCTGATAATAGGATTATGTCCTCACTGCACTAACTGCAGCGCAACAACTGTTAAAAAAATCAATACTTCTTTTTTTTTCAGTCAGCTGAAGGCTTTTGCAATATGACAATTGGAGGGAATGTGTGGAATTTAAGGTGGCTGTAGTTTAACCAGGCAAGGACAAAGGTGAGTGTCTGTAGGAAGTCTTCCTGGTTGGTGCTGGAACAACACACTGTTCCAGCTGAACACTGAAAGGTGCTGTGTGCAGGGAAATGACCTCTTCATCCCCTGCCTGGGCTGGCTGAGGAAGATTCAGTTTTCCTTTCTGAACTTCCTCAGGAAGCTGTTCTGTTTTGGATATTGACTCTTTTTGAAGCATATGATAAATATCCCCTCCCCCCGCGCTGATCAAGAATTTCTGCAGGTTTATCAGGTGACAGTTGCAAATGCTAATTGTTACCATAAGCACTTTTAATTTAATTCTTGTTCCTACAAGTGCAATCTAAATGTATTGATTCTGCATTTAACCTTTAAAACGTTGAAGCTCAACAGCATCCCACTGCTGAAGTGGACTTTCCCAAGAACAATCAAGAATTAATTTATAGAAATACAGCAACAGGATAGAATAAGGGATGTCAGGTGTCTTCCTTTGAAAAGACTGACTCTAAATAGTAACTTACTTCCTTTTCATACAGCGCCTTACCAGTTTGTCTTTCTCTGTTTTTTTTTTCATGCCTTGAAAAAGAATACTATTTTTCATGGTTGTTATGATTTTATCAGGACAATTAGGAATGTTTTCAGATGTCAGCACTTTCTCAGAAGTAAGGTGTACACAAAAGCTACAGCGTGAGGCTGCCAGCTTGGAGCAAAGATAGTGTTCTTTATACGGCTGAGGGTGTGATCTGGGCATTCAGTTCCTTGTCCTTTGCTTGCTGTGGTTGAAAGGGTAACAGCAGAGACTTGGATCTGCCAGGGATAGTTTTTCTCCCTATTGTGTTTTGTGGAGAATAGAAACAATATGCCCCCTGAGGTAGCAGAAGTAGTTGCTTCATTTTATTGTCTGTAGGACAGCTGTCAATGCTGATCTTCAAACCCAGGTTTGTAAAGATACTAAAAGTCCTTCATTGCTTTCCATAGTAGGTTACTTTTGTGTTGGCCAGAGGAAAATCTGAAAAACTGCCTGTTCTAAGGTAGACACATAAATATGATTTTCTCTGAAAACGTCATCATTTCGGTGTCCTTAGTGAGAAATGTCTAGAAATGCAGAACAACAATAAGTATCTAACACTTAACTGTTTATAAGAAAATACTGTTGAATTTTTCCTAATAAAGTGAAAGCTCCTTTGACCTCAGGTGTCAAAACTTGATCATAATAGATCAACAATAGCTTAAAATTTAGCTTGTTCTTGACACACTTCTTATGAAAAGCAATTAAAACAAGAAAGATAATTCCTCTAGTAAGTCCCCCTAGACTTGTACAGAAACACTGGGAAACTCTTCTGGCTTTGATTTCAAGACTGCGTTTGAGCTCTTCCTCCGGATGTAGAAACCTAAAGAAGTATGTATTACCCTGCAAGAAACTTTACCTGAGGAACCTTACATTATTTTAGGTATAAGATACTAATTTCTGGGGCTGTTGTTTGAATCTTTCCAAACCTGACCTGCCTTCTCAAGCCCCTGGGTGGCTTTGGTGTTGCCACTGATGGCAGCTCTTCCAGCTGCAGCAGAGGTGAAGTGAACAATGCCATTTGCAGACCTGACAGCATCGCTCAGGCTGGCAGCTGGCGAGGCTTGGTTCTCCCTTCACAGTGCTTGAAGGGAAAATCTTGATGCATAAGTACGGAGTTAATCCTGTGGGGAAACCCAGTTTTCAGTGTGCGTGTGTGCCCAGGTACATTTGTGAAGGCACAAAAGTTCTATGAAAAAAGACATGTTTCTAAAAAAAGAAAAATGAAAACCCCAACTTTGGAGTAGCAGGAAAAGAATGTGAGAAGGGGAACAAAAAATGATGTTGTTTGAAGGACCCTTGTCACCCCCAAAGGGAACTTTCTGGAAAGATGTTTACTTTGATATGTTTACATCTCAGGGCTATTTCAAAGATTCAAAAGTTGAGCAAGATGTGATGCTTCAAAGATTCTGAGCAAACAATACATTGCATTACTTCCATATTGATGAATTGTATCTTCATGTATGACTTAAACACCCCAAGCAGGATACGTATCCATTTGCCATATACAGAGCTGGGAATGCTACTAATTGTCTGCTGTATAAGGGAGTTTACCATGAGATTAAGGAAACTCTTCATTTTAATAAAGCATAAACATTTAAAAAAATCCCCTTTTTTCTGACACTGAGGTCATCATATCATCATTCTCTTTCTATTATTTTTATTCTTAATATACATAGAGAATCATAGGTAATATAGACATAGTATCTGGAGCTTGCAAAGTTCAAATACTATCAGTTTGCCACTTGCATTTCAAAGATACTAAAATGGTCTCTGAAATGATAGACTCTCATATAGTCCTGGTTTCTGGGGTGTTAGGCTCTATCTATTCCTCAGTACCTGCTGAGTTCTTTTCATTTCCCCTAAATCAGTGGTGGGTGCCGTTGTTTGGGGTGCCAGGGTTAGCACCAGCAGTCAGCAGGGCTGGCACCATCACTGCAGACCTACACTGTCTGCCCCCACCCCTTAATTAGAAGCAGTGTTTGCCATTTCTAGAGACTTGGGAATTAAGTCCTTACAAGATTCCTGATCTTCAAATGTTGCATGAAAAACGGAGTGCTTTGTGAGTATGGTGGAAGAGCAGCATCACAACAGGGACCTTAGCTGATGGTAACACCAGCTAGTTCTTCTGCCTCAGCTCTCAGTGCTTAGCAGGGTGAGTACCTCCACAGGTCTTCATCAGGCTTCCCAGGCTGTTGTGAGTGAATGCAGCTCTTCAGATGAGAAACTAGTTCATGTAAGCAGTGTTTGTCCAAGCCAACTACTCACCTCAGGCTGCCTTTGAACTGTTTTCACTGTTCTTGATTGGACTGTTTGGGCATGCAGAAAGAATGAAAATAACATGCTACTTAGTTTGCTATCTAACTAATGGATATTTGATGTTTCCAAGTCTTGTGAATTTGAAATGAATGTATTAGTAAAATCTAGGGGAGGTGATGGCAACAGATGAGTAGAAGAGATAGTGTGAGCAACAAAATGGAGAACAAGCAAAGAAGGTGGAGAGGCTGAGCTTCTACATAAAGGAAAAAGGTATTAAAAATGGTGGCTCCAGTCAGTAGGTTAAGCAGAGAGCACCCTGTCCAGCTTCAGGGAGGCTGGGTGGTTTTCTGGGGGTTCATCTTGCGTTGTTTTGTGAGTTAGTAAGTCTTCTCACAGTTCTCAGGAGTGTGTTATGTAGGTCATTTCCATTTTTCTTAGTCATTGCTTAGCTGTTTTTGTTATCCAGTTCCAACTCTGGGATTGCCAGTTCTCCCAGATGTAGTGGGAGCAGTGCGTAGCTGGTTAAACTGGGTTTTATCAGTCTTTGCCATATCCAGAACCAGTTGGTGTGTTTGCACCAACAGTGAGGCACAAGAACTCGGTGCCATTGTAGTCTGGTGGCTCATTACCCAAGTGGCTCCCCCTGGCTGGTGTCCCCCACTGTCCCTGCAGTGCCGTACCTGCCTGGCGCTGTGGGACGAACACAGTAAATGTGCCAGGCAGGACGAATTCTTTGTTGATAACTGCAAATGGAAATGAGGCAGCCTATACCAATTAAAATGTGAATTGTGACTTTAGCAATCCTTTACTGGGTTCCTCTTGCACCTTTTTCTGAACAGGAGCTACTTAAAGCTTTTCTTTCAGACGTTTACTTGCAGAGATAATTCTTCACTTGTTCATGAGAAGCTCTTGCCAAGACTAAGACAGAATGAGAGCATTAGGAATAGGGAAGAAAATCAGTATTCATTGACTGTTTAGCAAACAAAATGTTCTGGTTGGTTTCAAAGGTGGCTTTGTCTGTGTAAATTGTTACTGTTTTAATATATATTTGGTTTGCTTCTAAAAAGCTGGAGGGAAATGATCTAATTCTAGGGTAGAGTTGAATCAATTTGTAACGCAAACGGGTAACATTTGGTACTGTAAGGAGGGGGGAAAACTGAATGAAATACATCCCAGTTAAGTTGCACCAACACTTTCAGGAGAATTGAACCCTGAAAGAGAAATGAGCAGTAAAGTAGTACCTCAAACAGTTGAAATTAGAGTAGAGAATATAGAGGGGAAAAGCTCACAGCTTTTTGGAGTCCTGAGAAGAACTCACTCTTTTAGCCTAGTTGCAAATATTGATGTGATGAAATTGGGTAAAGGTTTCAGGGGTATTGATGGTGAGAGTAAACACTCCTGCTCCTGTTCTTTCTTGGAATACAGGACTGGATTAAAAAGCAGGAGTACTTCTTGCTGTAGTGGCTGAGTTACCGTAACTGAAACAAATTTAGAGTAAAATAGGCGTTAAAAAAAAAAAAACAACACTCCATATTGCAGCTATGTTCCTGTTGTGATTGTGTTAGTGGATTGCTTGCTTATGAGAAGGGAGGATATGGAGCAAAATGCTGGGCACTCCCTCTGGAAAGGTGGAAAATGCAGCAGCAAGATAGTGGGAAGCTCTGGGCTGTTCACTGGGTATTTCCTGTTGCCTTTCTGCCTGCTTTCAAGCCTTTGGCTCTTGGGAGTTTATCCTCCTTCATGCCATCTTCCTTTTCCAAACGTTTGCTTGTCGTGGCACAGTAAGTAGTGCAAGTTTCTGCTCTTTTAAGCAGAAATGCAGGTATGTAAATATTGTCATAATGTTACTGTTTAATCTAGCTCCCTGAGAGAGGACCTTGTTTATTTCTGCGCTGCTACTGTTCACCAAAGAAAATCGCCTGCACTAAACTGTGGAGGCTGTTAAATGTGACCTGTATGCATAATACAGTAGCACAGGTACTGTAATCTATAGCTGGGTGTCATGAATTAGTGGTGATCTGCATAGAGGTAGAACAAGCAAAAGGACAACATTCACAAAAGGATGAAGGTTATATAGGTTAGAATATAAATGCAGCTAATCACGGTGGGAAAACTGAAAGTGAGCTTTGGCCAGGCTTCACATACTACACATAACAAGCAACTGAGAGAGCCTACATCACAAACACTTATTGTAGTCCTTACCTTTAAAGTTCTCTATAACGTTATGTTATGAAATACATAGTGATTAGAAATCTATTTTGCCTGGTCTCTCCCCTGCCCCCCTTCCTTAGGAGCATGGGAAGTTCAGATGTGACATAAAGACAGGAAATGTGTAATGAGTGTGCCAGCCCTACTTCTCTGTGGCTATTCAATATGAATATTAATGTCAGCTTTGAGTGTAAGTTTCTATTTGTGGCATTACACAGTCGTTTAGTCCAGCTATTGACGATAAAGTCTGATCTTTGGGTTTTTCTCTCCTTAGAGCACAACAATGGAAGAAACAGCTATATGGGAACAACACACAGTGACTCTTCACAGGGTAAGTTTGTACAATTGCTTGTGTGTGCCTAACGCAGGATACTGGTAGCTTTTGAAAACAATAGGAAAAAGCCAGATGTCAGGAAGTAAAAGAAAAGGAAACTGTCATATTCCTTTGTTTAAATTTAGAAGTGTTGTAAAAGCTCCATTTGATTGTAGCTCTGTTTGTTTGTTGGGTTTCAGAGATAAGTGTGCCTACAAATAACCATGTCAGAAACAAAGCTTTGAATTACTTCTGTGTGTTACTGCAAGTAGTTGGAAATCTAACTGTTCATTAGCAATTGTCCTGTAAGTGTAACTTAATGTACTTAAATGTTTCCAAACATTATTTGCAGGGATGTAAACAATGTTGTTAAATATAAATGTGTTCAAAACTGCCTTATTTGCTTGCCACTTTTTTAAATTAGTGGCTGAAAATAGTGACTTTGGGTGGTCAGAATGTGCACCTTAGAGAAAGGAACGTGTACAAGGTATTGGTGAGTAGAAAGACAGCTTTTACATGTAGGCTGACTTGCTTTTGAGTTACTCTTAAATTTGATTTCCGATGTAGCTGTTGTGAAGCTGTGCAAGAGAGGCAATAGGAATTAGTAAGTCAGAACAAGGTGCGATGCCATTTCTGGCAGCAGCTTAGTACTGAAGCGACCATGGAATCACAGCCCAAATAGCTGTATTCATTCCCCAGTGAAAGGGAAATGCACAAGAGTTTTCTCAAGGGAGCAAGTTACATCATTTGCCTTCAGTTCTTCAGCATAACATCAAGGCATTTTAGAATTTTATTAGATCAATGGACCTTTGTGACTAAAAATGTATACGAGTAAATCAACTGGTTCGATAAAATGTTAATTCTTTTACAAATGTATTATGTCGGTTCTAATGAATTTAATATTGTTGATTAGAAATAACCATTTTAGTACCTGCCCTATTAAGAGAGCAGTTGGGCTCAGTTTGACCAGAAGGCTGTCCGACAAAGTACCCTGCCTCTAACTGCAACCTCATGTTGAAAGAAAAATACAATTAAACCCAAAAATGTGTAGTGATACCGAGGCTACTCTTCAAGCTTCCAGAAATTTTTAGGTCAACAAGTATTACTTCTATACGTAAGTGCCCTTTGTTTTTTTCTTGAAGCTGTCCAGTCATCCCTGGAACCTGTGTAAATGTAACATTTTTTATTCCTGTTACTGATTAAATCGCTACTGTCTTATATTCAAAACCAAACAAAAAATACTTACAGCCATACAAGGTTGGCAGGTAGACTTGGTGGTAGCTTAGTTTTCTGATTAAGTGGAGCAGTAACTTCAGTGAAACCTGAAAATAGTGAGTTCAGTCGGTGCACAAAGGAATAATGCAATGCTGCAATACCTTGAACAAAATTTGAAATGATAGATAAGAACTAGAAACCCCATCTTGGATTGCTCTTACAGCGTTGTCAGAAGTCCTTGTATAGTATAGAAGTGAAAGTGTGATTTGAATATAATTTTGATTAAACTATGTGCCAGACTTCTGCCAACTGTACTGGTTTAACTGTTTTGGTAACTGAGTAAATATCTCTAGATGTTGAAGGCTTATGGCATGTACTGTTAATACCTTTGCCATTAATTTAGCCAGTTAAAAACAAACCACCATTGTTTTCCATCTGCCAGATAACAAAACCAAAACTCTTCCGCTAACACTAAGCAAACCGGTGCTAGGAATTTATCCTTAGCACAGGGAAGAGGATATAGGAGAGGGGACTGCATATTTGCTTGTGATCTTACTTTCCATTCGTGACATTCTTGTAGCGTTACATTATCAAGTAAATGAAGTTACTTAGTTGGAAGGAGTGAAATGCATCCAGATTTCAAAGATATCTAGAAGTAAATAGAAATGGCATAGACTGGAAATGCCACTCTGAGTGGTTGTGGAATATTTTCTGTGTGAGTTTATCTGCCTCACTTGGCTGTGCTTCAGAACTGCTAGGCACCATCTACTGTCAGCCACACAAAAAACGTTTTGAAGAATGGAACTTGGTTTCTCTAGTGTGGTGTGCTAAAAAGTCCCTCTGACTTTTTTGGCTTGGCTGAGGACAGTTAGCTGGCTGTCAGCGATGGAATTAATGACATTTAATGTGGGCTGAATTTCTGTGGGGTAGAGGCAAGCCACGCTTCACATTGCTCTGGCTTCCTGTTTTATTGGTACACCTGAAAAGCTCATGGGATTCACCAAACTTTTTTGTAAATTCTGTCAGTATTTACCTTCAGAGGCGAGACTGGACAAGTCCTTCCATTGGAAGGATCTGAACCAGAGTAAGTTTGTGTGAAACCTTAGTGTGGGCCCCTGGGAGAGGCAGAGGTGTCCAGAGTTCGTGTCAGTCTCGGTCAGCTCTTGTCTCTTGCCTAATGGCAAGCAGATCTGTTGTCTCTTTAAGTGCCCCAAAGAAACTACAGAGCTGTGGTTTCTTTTTTAATTGATTTTTATTAATGGTATATGATCAACACTAGTTAACGAGTAAGGACTAACATCTATTACAATGATCAACTTTAAAAATAGAGGGGAAGTGCAGGTAGTCCGTTAGTGGCTTGTACGTGTGTGTTAGCAAAGATACATAGAAGATTCTTGACTACGTTTATTCCTGTTTTGGGACTCATTTTTGTCATGTTGGTAATTACAGCACTGACAATTTCACTTTGTTTTAAGACTGTGCTCTTCTCTACTCAACCTCCTTTGCTCCTGTGTATCACAGAGTAAGATTCCTTGAACTCTTTTTGGGCTTAATAAAGGTAGCCAAAGCTGTAAAACAACCAGTTTTGGTAATAATCATCAAATGTTAGGAAAGTAGATATCCTTTGTGTGCAGTTACTTCCTGAAGGAAAAACAAAAACCCGAAGCCCCATTAGTAGGTACTTCACAAGGTATTCTGTCTGTGTAGTCCATGGATTAATGTTTTAACATGGCAGCCTGTAAAGTGTT
The DNA here is from genome assembly GCA_013400055.1 of Nycticryphes semicollaris. Classification (NCBI taxonomy): domain Eukaryota; kingdom Metazoa; phylum Chordata; class Aves; order Charadriiformes; family Rostratulidae; genus Nycticryphes; species Nycticryphes semicollaris. Next base: position 107,514 of record VXBJ01002555.1, on the reverse strand, counting down.
AAACACTTAAAAATGTTTCTTTGTGTTTATAGGAGGCAGTTACTGAGTTATAAACCAACTAATGGCAGATCAGAAGTGTTGTTATATACCTTGAAAAGACACATTTTATTTTTTGAATGTTTTAATCCTGTAATGGATCCCTTAAAAAAGGAGCGGGATGGTGTATACACTGTGGAAGGTGAGCCTTACCGGAGAGGAGGGAGTGCTTTAGGGGAGTTCCTGTTGAAGATTGAGCTTTGCTCACTTCTTCTAAAGGCCTTCTTTCTCTGACCTTTACTTTCCAGATATGTCATCACAAATTAGGGACAGGGTATACTTAATCTCAGAAGTTGCAGTATACGTGTGTCAGTTCTGGCACTTTGATATGGTTCAACCATCAGATTATTTTTTCTTTTTTTTAATCCATCTACTTTAGGTATTTTAGAGAATCTGGAACAGAGCATACAAGCAGTCTGACATTGCAGTGATTTAATGCAGTATATGGTGAATTCCAGCACT
>VXBJ01002555.1:32874-106971 GCA_013400055.1 Nycticryphes semicollaris | reverse complement strand
AGTTTCCTTTCTTTCCCCTCCTTCCCACTCTCTGAGCTGATACCTTTAGCACTTAAGAGATCGAACCAATCTCAAGTTCAGGTAAAGCTTATCGAGTAAACTGTAATTTATCTTCTAGTGAGAGATCTGTTTTTATCTGCTTAACTAAAAGGACTTCAAGGAGGAACCATGCACTTTGTTTACTATGTGTGTTTTTCCATACTGGGCACTCCAGTTGTGTGTGCTTATTAGAAGTGCCTCCTTCCCCCAGAGAACAGGGACCAGGTAGGTACATACCTTTCCGCTTCTCCCACACGGCCTTACTGTGGGAGAGCAAAACAGTACAGGTCTTTTTTTTCTTGTTGCCACTGCACCTGTCAGGTGAATCTGTGGCAGGGTTTTGGTTTTTCTTTTTTTTTTTGGATGTGATTTATTTAAGATGCATGTTTCTGCCTTGAATAACGTGTAGTGATCGGCATCTTACTGTATCCAGATGCATCTAGGAGCTAGGCTTGGTTTTCTGAGGGTAGTTCAGTTTATCATTTATCTCTTTAGATGATGTTAGGCTGCAAGATAAAGTGAATTAATAGGATGAGGTCTACTGGGAGGTTTCTTATTTGAGTTCTTAAATTTTCAGAAACACTTGGGGCTTGATTTGAGCTTTCTAATATGGAGTATTTCTTAAGCCTTTGTTATTTGAAAGCCTTTATCTCACTTGTGGTCTTCTCTGACTGCTGTTTCTATATAAGACTGTGTTGTTTTGGGGCTTCTCGAAAAGAAAATTAAAATAGGAAACTAGTTGTCATAATATTGGTGATTTGGTTTGCAAATCTACTCCAAAAGAAATAGAATGGTAAGCAGCAAAATAAAGTTTACAGTGAGTTTCTGCATCTGTGCTGGCTTTAACATGATGATTGTATTTCTTTTCTTGAGTGGAGAACTTTTGAGAATTTTTTTGTTTATGGTATAAGATAGCTAATAATGAAGACATTAAACATTCTCCCTCTTCTCCCTTTCTTCCCCACCAAATATAGTGCAAACTGAATGCTGTTTGTTAGAGAAATGGAAAAGTGAAAGATGGAGCAATGGCATGAGAAAAGGGGAAATATTACTGTTTTGAAACAGGTTTTTGTTTCATATTTTCATAGGCTGTTACCTACTCTTTTTGTTGGCTAATTAAAACCAAACAAAACAAACAAAAACCCCAAACCTGAAAGAAAACCTGAGCCTTGGTCATAAGTAGTCATAATGACCCTTTAGACTGTCTTCCTGCATGGCACAGGGTTTCACTTAATAATTCTTGAATACCAGCCATAATTTCTGGTTGATCTGTCTGGAATGTATCTTGGAAAGATGTCCAGTGTTTCTTTAATGAATTAAAGTCATTGTCATGGCAGCTAGCACAAGTCCCTGGTGGCCGGAAAAGGGGAGATGTTGCACCCATTTTTAAAAAGGGTAGAAAGAGGAGGACTCTGGGAACTACCAGCCTGTCAGCCTCACCTCTGTGCCTGCAAAGATCATGGAACAGATCTTCCTAGAAGTTGTGCTAAGGCACATGGATTACAGGGAGGTGATTTGAGACAGCCAGCATGGCTTCACCAAGGGCATGTCCTGCCTGACCAACTTAGTGGCCTTCTATGATGGAGTGACTGCAGTGGACAAGGGAAGAGCTACAGTCCAGAGTCCAGTCTGTCTGGATGTCTATGTCTCTGACACAGTCGCCCCCCAACATCCTTCTCTGTGAAGTAGAACAAAATGGATTGGATGGGTGAATTGTTGGATGGGTGCACCAAAGGGTAGTAGCGTTCAGCTACTCAGTGTCTGGATCACAGAATGGCAGGAGTTGGAAAAGATCTTCTAGTCCAGGCCCTCAACATTGGATGGAAAAAGACCATGTTTCAGTCATTCCTCCTGGCCCTCAACAAAGCAGGTTCATGTAGAGCAGGTTGAACAGGAACACGAGCAACCTGATGTAGTTGCAGATGTCCCTGCTTATGTGAGAGGGCTTGGACTAGATGGCCTTTAAAGGTCCCTTCCAGCCCATACTGTTCTGTGATTCTATGAAAATGAATGTACAGGAAGCATTAAGGTGTACCCCTCATCACTACCACACACTTGTTAGACCAACTTAGTTTCTTCGTACCTGGCAGCATACTTACTAACTGTTGAAATCCATTTCTGAACAGTAAATTTCCAAATCTTTGTCTTGATACTTTATGGTCCTATTAACTGCTTACAGGCTAAATCTGGCCTATCTTATGACCTCTATTTTTGAGGGAAATAGAAAACAGGTGTTCTTGAACAGTAATTACTGTCCAAAAAGCTGAATATTGTGTTCTTACGTACAGTTGCAGAGTTCCATGTTCCTTCTGCTCTTGCTGTACGGTTATGAAACTCGCTGCTAATGCTGGGTCATGTTTGTTGAAAAGTCTGAAAAAGGAAGGGCTAAGTCTGCCAGCATGGAATTCAGGCTGTGTGAAAGGGAGAGGAGGAATGACTGAAACCTGGTCTTTTTCCATCCAATGACTATATTTTGCATAGTCAAGGCATTGCATTTTGCAAGTCAATTTATTTTGCAAAATAAATTGAGTGAAATATGGCATTTAAATGGTGATAGCCTTCTGACAATGTTTTCTGGGTGAGGATGGAAGAGATAGATAGTTGGCAAATCAGTTATATTTAGAAAGTTTATTTCCCACCCTTACTGCTTCCAGGCAGAAATGTAAGCATCGCTGTTGTGTCTTGAAATATCTAACAGGAGTAACTTTTCAGAGGCACTGACCTTGGTAGTGGCAGGTCACCCTAGAGCGAAAAGATTGAAGCAAATTACTTTTGTTAAGATGCAGATGATTTGCAAGCACTGACAAGGTTTTGATGTATTTAATGGTACAAGTGATCTTGGTATTATTCCTAAGAACTGAGCCTGCAGTCATACTGCTGCGTGCTGCGATCCTGTCGGTTCCTGAACAAAGCGAGGTCAAGCTGGGTAAATACCATAATGTGAAACCTCAAAGAAAGCGTTGCAGGAAGCGATACTGGTTTGGATTGCTATCCCAACACAGTGGCATGGTGTGTTGTGCTTACTGAGGGTGGAGGTCTTACTGATGACCCCCTGAGGGCCAGGCTATAAAAATACAAATGGGAACTCTAATATTTTGCTTTTGGGAGGGATGGGTAGTTAGTCTGAAACTCTGCCTTCTAGAAGTGGGGTTTTAATTATTTTTAATCTCTCTCTTCTTCTTGGATTATGTAGCATTGCATGGTTCATTGGTTCTTTCTTCCAGAAAGTCGTCTTCACCCCATAACATCTTTTTGTGTTTGACACAGGAATGTTAACTGTGACCATGCAAATATTGGAATGTAAAATTATTCTCTTGTTACATTATAGGCCCCTGGATTTGGATTTGGTATTGCAATATCTGGAGGAAGAGATAATCCTCACTTTCAGAGTGGTGAGACATCAATAGTTATTTCTGATGTGCTGAAAGGAGGTCCAGCAGAAGGACTGCTACAGTAAGTGCTAACCTATACCTGGATTGTGATGTGGGGGCATTCATCCTCGTTACCAGTAGCTTCACCTCGAAATTGGTTTGCTCTTGGATAACTACCTGTGCCTGTATAGTGTGTTTATAATATGGGTAGTTTGTTCAGTGGTACCTGTTCTCCAGTATTTTCCTCTTGACCTGATGTATTTATACTGTGAATTGTGATGTTTTCCATTTAGAGAAAATGACCGTGTTGCAATGGTTAATGGAGTTTCAATGGATAATGTGGAGCATGCATTTGCTGTTCAGCAGCTGAGGAAAAGTGGGAAGAATGCCAAAATTGTAAGTGAACGTCTTGAAGATTCAAGCTTACTTAAATTCCATAGTCACAAAGCAAAAGTGAAATGGTGTAATGTCTGCTATGAAATACACATGTGATGTAAGGTACCTGTGGAATGGAATAATACCTGTGTGATGCCTCAGATTTAAGTGACGATCAAGCTGTGTTTATCATGTGGGTCACTGCAATTTTTTTAAAATGTGGATGATGCTGTTTGGGTCGTGTGGTGCTGGATACTTCAGACTCCCTTTTCTTTATGATAAAGTTCTTCTCGGTTTGCCAAAAGCTCAATTCTCAGCTTTCTTCAATATTTTTTCACTTTCTTGAGTGCACTTTTTCTCAGCTTCGTCAAGGGCTCGTGTAAAGCTGTTCAGGCACTAACATAGTTCTTCTTATGCTCAGTAAACAGTTTGCCAAAATAAAGTATAATTACCTTAATTTCTATAATTTTGTAGGCTTATTCAGAGTGGTTGGCTTTTGAACTTTGCAAGACGGAACAGGTCATCACTAAAGGGTAGTGATCCGGCTTTCTGTAGAAGTTTGAGATTTGTTACAAAACCAGAACACAAATGCACAACATTTAACGATTTTTTTAATTCAGGAAAACAGACTTTTAGGGCTCGTAAAAAAGCTTTTGTGCTGACAGATTCCTAGTGCTTGTGTGCTTTAGTACAGTGCAAAAAATTGTGTTATGTCCTGCATTTGTAGATATAACTAGTCTTTGAAGTTTACACAAAACACAGTGAGCTGTGCAGGGGTTTTAGTATCTAAAGTATATATACTATCTACAGAGAGAAAAGCAATTGATGAAAACTTTACGGTATAACTTGGTTCAGTTCTGTAACACGTGGCAAATAAACCTCTAAACAGGGTTGAGTCTTTCTCTAGAAACAGCTGTCTACGTTAGTGCAGACTAGCTTTGAACTTTCAGCGGGAGTGGTCCCCTTCCTCTGGCTTCATAACCATTGCTTTGGAAGTTTGGGAGGCTTCAAAGTTGAGGAGAATTACTGTCAATAACGCACTGAGTATACAGTAGATTACATGTTAGCAAAAGAAGTTTTTAGCAGTGCCAGTAACTTACTTGTGGGTTTAAGCAAAGAGAGAGCGCTTTCCAATACAGAGCTCTGAAGACAGAATGTCACATTACACTACAATGGATTTTGTTCTTACTCTTTTGCAACTTGTGCAGAAGCAAAAAAGGACTAAAACAACTGTAAAAACAAATATATCCCTCCCCTCAAAAACAGGTATCTAGTTACCTGTACTGATGAGTCTCCTGTATTAATTAGATGGAATTTTGTAACAAGGAGTCAGAAGTTCAGAGCACGCATAAATAACTTTCTATTTTTTCTTTTGAGTTTGGCGATTAGTTTGTCTTCTGATATTCAGTTACACCATTAGCATTACACAGCCAGAGGCTGATACTGAATGTTTGGTTGTAGACTATCCGAAGGATGAAGAAAATTCAGATTCCAGTGGCTCGACCAGAACCTGAACCAGTGTCTGAAAATGAGGACGATAGCTACGATGACGAGATACGTGATCCAAGAAGCAGCCGTGGTGGTCCAAGTGTTAGCAGAAGGCACGAGAAGAGCTGGGCAAGAGATCGAAGTGCTAGCAGAGAGAGAAGCTTATCACCGAGATCAGACAGAAGATCGGTTACTTCCAGTCAGCCTGCAAAACCTACCAAAGTAACACTGGTGAAATCAAGGAAAAATGAAGGTAACTTGTATGTAACTCTCCTGCAACGACATTTATTAGTTTTTAAAGGCCAACTTCTTCAATGTTGTGTTAAGTGTTTCCTGGACTGTGTGAACGCTGCTGTTTAAAAGTGTCTTTGCCCAGTTTATTGTAGCTAGCTGTAAACTAAAATCCTTCTGTTGTATTCCTGGTGGTATTTTTCATATTCCAAGATATGTGTGCTTAATTAAGGGTAAAGTATTACATAGTGTAAATAAATCCCAACTTAGCACCTGACACCTGGTAATTGGTGTTTGCGTATCTTCCATATACTTTACTGGACTTCTCAGTGTCTGTCTTGTTTAAAAAAGGGGAAGATTGTAGGTAGCATGTAAATTAGGCTATTACACAACAGCTGTGATTACAGGCAGAGTTAGCAAAGAGATTGATATAATGGTAAATCCATAATGTAATTCCAGTACAGCTCTTCATGTGCCAGGTTCACTGTCCTCTATGTTTCTAGTGTAAATGTTGTGTAAAGCAGTGTTGGAAGCCTTCAGATAACTCCCTCCTTTTTTTTTACTGTAGCTACATTGGTTTTCTTTCTTTACTTTTTCTTTTTTTTTATGTTATATAAAGAGTATGGTCTACGATTGGCAAGCCACATATTCGTGAAAGAAATATCACAGGACAGCCTGGCAGCAAGAGATGGCAATATTCAGGAAGGAGATGTTGTACTGAAGGTATAGTGAATGGTGGGGGAGTTTGTTCAAAGGGAAAACTCACTGGTTCTTAAAATTACCTGTCTCTCAATTATATAATTATTGTCATAAATTTACTGGTCTTTGAAATGATTAAATAAGAGACACATATTGTAAGTATAAATCAACCTCTGTAATGCAAGGAAAATTTCTAGTTTTTTGGACTTTTTGGTATTATTCCCTGGGTCTTATTCAGACAAATAGTCCCTACTGTAAATGTATAATAGAAAACATTTGGGGTGATATGAGACTTTGGCCCTGTGTGCTTAGTTATACAATACAGTGTTGTGGAACTGTGCTGTTGAGCAGCGCTTATGACTTGCCTTCTGGTTAAATTTTGATTTTTGTAGGAATTTATATACCCAGGGATTTAAATTCATACTAACAATTTTTATTTCAAGAGACTGCTGTAAATGGGTTAGTGCAGGAAAACGTACCGTTATTTACTTTGCTGGGTGTAGCAATGCTGGTTCAAAAAGCATACCAAATACTTAAAAATTGCTCTTATTTGTGGTAGAGGCTTTGTCTTTGACAGTTGAAAATAGTTTTCTATATTATGTTATAGTTTGGATGAGCCCCATGGTATTCTGTTTTATGGTGGTTATTTGATAACTATCTCTAGCTGTTTCTGAATATCATCAGACAGAAACTCAGTATCTTTATTGGAGATTCACTGTTTTTTTTTTTCTGGTAAGTTTATAGCTGCTCTTTTCATAATCTTTTCCAGATAAATGGCACAGTGACGGAAAATATGTCCTTAGCAGATGCAAAAACACTAATAGAAAGGTCAAAAGGCAAGTTGAAGATGGTTGTTCAGCGAGATGAACGAGCTACACTGTTGAATGTCCCCGATCTTTCTGACAGTATTCATTCTGCTAATGCTTCAGAAAGAGATGGTGAGTATAAGTAAACTTGATTTCCAAATGAAGAGAAGAATTCCCTGTGTTGTGAAAATGCAAAATACCTAAGTGGGGTGAAAGGGTGGGGAGGAGAAGAGTAAGGAGTTAAGGTTGTCATGTGGGCAAATTTATTATTTGAATGTGGCTGAAATCCACAACTTCAAAAGCAGTGGAGAAAAAAAGATACAGTCCCTGTTCTTGGAATTGTTATTTCCGGAATGTGAAGTTTAGTTGTTTTGAAATACTAAACATAGATTTAACATCTTCATAAAAATTCTCTGCAAAAGCTTATTTTCATTTGAGCAGGTCACGCCACCATTTTAATTACAATCATTTCATGAAAAAACAACTTTTATTTAACAGACATTTCAGAAATTCAGTCGCTGGCATCAGATCATTCCAACCGATCACATGACAGGCCCCGCCGCAGTCGTTCACGATCTCCTGACCAGAGGTCAGAGCCTTCAGACCATTCCAGACATTCTCCACAGCAGCCCAGCAACGGCAGGTGATGGCAGCATTGTATTATTTTATTTAAATCAACTCTTTAATGTGACATATAAGTTGTAGGAGTGCTTGGATTTATGCTGTGTAACAAATGTGATGCAGAGCTGTGGTAGCAGTAATATGGCATTCTTTTTCTCTCTCTGAATGATCTGAATGATCCAAATTGTCTTAGGCTGCAGGAGAAAGGGAACCTTTAATTTCAGCATTACCCCTTTTCTAAACTTCATCTTAGAGCATGGTGATATGAACGACAGTGTAAGTTTGATAGTGATACATGTTATTGAAGCATATGCAATATATTTTGGTTTTAGGAAGCAGTTAGCTGTAAGGATGTTTGAGACCTAGAATGTCCAACCTGGGTAAACTTACTGAAATCTTGCTTTATTTAAGAATAGGCTAGCCTTCTTAGTTATCTTATGTTTCTGCATACATTTAATTCCTACAAAATAAGATGTGTTGCACAGCAGACTTAGCTTTTGCACTGTAGTTTTTAATATGTGAACTTGCTAGTAGGACATTCTGAAGTAGGTAAGTCTAATTGTATATGAATTCAGAGAGAAGTAATGTGTAGTGTTAATGGTTTGTCTGTGTATAAAAGTAGTTAAGTATGGAAGTAATGATTTGGAATTTTTTCTCCTGCCATGTGAAACTTTAGACTTGAATAACATAAATCTGTCCTGTTTTGCATTTCTACTCTTTGTTGGAAATGGATGTTTTAATTTATTGAAATATAATTTTAGTGTTGGATTATAGATTCTACTAAATTGTAGATTGTAACTAGTTGTAAGAGAAGAGTTTACTTTGAGTGCTCATGGATGATGGAGCGAAAGTTAGAATTGATCTGATGCAAACTGCAAATTCAGAGCCTGCACATGAAGATTTTTGCGTGCTGTCATAAATTCTGAAAAACAAATTGCAGCTGGCTCTTCCATAAAACTAAGATATGCTGATTAGTGGTTATTTGTATTTCTTTGCTCAAGGAGGAAAATAACAGCTGCATCTTCAAGGTTTTTGGAGTCTTTTAAGGGTTAATAAATCTGCAAGACAGATCTTACCTGCACGTATGCCTGGTTGGGGTTATGGATTACAGAGGTTTTTTGCGTCTCTTCCATGTATGTCGTTTGGAAGGGACCACAAGGCATGAAAACTTGTTTTCAAGTAGGAACCCTGCATTGGTGGGAGAAACTAACAAGCAGGGTCCCTAATGCAGGGATTTGGCTGTGAAGTTTGTGAGGTTTCTGTCAGATTAAAAGCATTTATTTCATAATGTGCATGTCTAATGCAGAGTGAAAAGCGCCTGCGAAGGAATGGAAAAAAAATCCATCAAAACTGAAACTGGGCCTGACTCACCCTAGTGTTAGTGCTTTCCTGCCCTATTGCAGTGGTTTAGGTAGATGGTCACTTCCTCCCTGTGGACTGCACTGTCAGAAGAAATAAATCCTTCCTGAGAAGGAACTTTGAAGTTATCTCAGCTCTGAATGCATCCGCTATATCTGCTTTCTGAACAAGAGCTACCTTGGCATGGATTGACTTCCTGCTGGACATGTCCCTTTCAAGATCAGAACATCTGGCCCTGAGCCACATAAAGAAAAAGATGTTAAAAGCAGCTTCTCTTTGGAGTGGTTATTTGTACAAGCTCAAATGCGCTGTAAGATCAAATCAGTTGCAACCACTTCATTTTTTAAAAACTGGTGAAAAATCTGGATGGGGGGAAAAAAGCTTGAGGACTATAAGTTGAGTAAGAAAAAGTACAAAACAACCTCCTCAAACTGATCTTAAGGAGGACATCAAAAATGTGTGGAATATTAAGGAGTCTCTACTTGGACTGTGTTCTGCCAAGTGTTTGTGTGTTCATGACAAGAGAAATTCCACAGGAGCCCTTTTAGTCCTTTCATACAACTACAGCCTGACACTTGCAGGTGTCAGTGTTTCAGTTGTGCTTTGGCATCTGGCAGCATCTTGAGGGTTGTCCACCTTTTGGTATACCATACTGGTACATACACCTGCGTGCCTGCAGTTTTCCTGCATGTAGAATTTCCATAATGGTTGCTACTTCAACATTCCATCCAAGCATTAAATACCACTTGTAGTTTTCTTCAGTCTAGGGGAAGTTCACAGAAGAGTCTTGAACAGTCTTTATAAAATGCAGATACTAGAACATCTTCTTCTCAATTTACTAATAAAAAGGACTAATTACACTTGTATCGTTCCAATTTCACTTGCTTGGATTGCAAATTATCCGCTGTCAGTCTTTAAAAGGAATCCAGAGAATGAGAGAATGAATCTTGCAAATCTCCAGATACAGATAAATACTTCTAGCCCTGGAGACATGGAAAATTTATAGCCAGCTGATACTGAATTAGGTACTAAGTGAAATATGTGATACAAATATGTCCTGGCTTTGAGGAGGAGCTCTCTGAGTAGATCATATTTTAAAGGTCTTAAATATAGTTTTAAAATACGCATATAATTTTAAAGATGCATAGAACAACAACTGTTTAGGCAATGGAAAAAGGCATCTTAAATAGAGAAAGTCAGCTAATGTAAAGCACCTGTGTACAGTCTGGTAAGAGCTGTGTGTAAAAAGCTAGAATGAGCAAGAGAGGTCTCTGCATCCTAAATTGGAGAGTATCTCATATATTGTCTTCCCTATCTGGTCTTATTGCTGGTAGTGATAAAGTTTTGAGTGAGATGAGCTTTCTGTGTGACCCCTCCTGGTGAGTGGTGTTTGCAGGTGGGTGCTGGCCCAGCTGCCAGGTGGCACTTGGGGCTGCCCCTCGCTGCGTGGGGGCTCTCGCTCTTATGGCCCCTTCCTCACCTGGGTGCTGGAATAGAGCAAGGGTTTCTGAGGTGTTTGAGCACTTCAGCCTCAGCAGGAGGCTTGAAGAAATCCATGTAGTGGTCATTGTTGTTTCTGGAAGGGTATGGCTGAGTTCTGTAATACAGTTGTCAGTTCATGTATAGCAAGAGATTTGTTCTTGCCATTTTCAAAACAAGTTAAAAAACTGGAATATAGGACCAAGATCAAGCTCAGTTTGAAGAGCCTCTTGGCTCTTACTGTCTTCTCATGCTAAACAGTTTGAGCCTTGCTAAAAACACATTTGGAAAGAGCCTGTGTGTTGCTATTTTTTAAAAAACTTTCTGTGGAAGCAAAAGTTCTAACCGTGTGTTGTGGACAACCTTGTTTTGTTCTGAAGTAATAGCCACAGCTGATGGCACTAGTGTGTAGCTGACTGTATTTTGTCGCTGAAGGTTAATTAAAAATGCTTCTTTTAGCCATACCTTTTTAAAAAAAAAAAAAAAAAGGTTGGTGGGAGGAAGTGAGGCTCTGACACAGCCCAGCTGTTGAACACTAGTGTGTCAGCACACACGGTGACAACACTCCTGTCTCTGGGGAAGTGCGGCTGTCTCGTTTTTTAACAAGTTTCCATCACCTGGAACCAGTGACAGTGCCAAGTTGTTCACTCTGTCATCTCACAGTATAAAACATTCAGTGTTTACTGGAGTACTCAGAAAAGTTCTACTCTCCTGCTGTTCCGATCTTCCCTTTTTGTTCTATCGCAACTGTGTTTCTATCAACTTTTTCCCATTGAAACTAAACTTTTGTGGGCATTTTAGTTGACAGGGTGTCTTTGCCTGCATGTGTAGCCATAGCCCAATCTAGAAGCACGTTGCGTCAGGTATTTCCCGACTGTATTTGGTGCTGTGCTCTCAGCATCTGCATTTTAGTTGCTGTTCTTGAGAGCTGTCGTCTTCTAGATTTACACTCTTTTTTAAATAAATGCAGGTGTAAAAGCAGCATAAAGTTACAGTGGTTTTGGACTATGTGGAGGGGAAATGTAAAATGAACTTTGTGCTTTTGTAGTAATTGCAATATTTCTAGCCTTATTTTTAAAGCAAAACAGAGACACTACTATTTTGGAATAGCGCTGTTAAGAGTTAGAAGATGCTTGGAAACAGGTAGAGGGGCCTTGTGGGGAAATTTACTGTAATACCTCGTTAATTAGTGCTCATTTCCCAGAAATCTTTGTATAGAGAAGGGAATTAGAAGTACTACAGGATCCTTCTTTTCTCTAAGACACATAGTATGTATTTAAACAGCTAAAAGTATGTTTCTGTTTTTAACAAACCAGGAACTATTTTCAAGTGAACGAGGATTTTAGTTGAGTCATATTTTAGTTGAGTGCTGGAAGTAAAATACATAAGCTTTTAGCTTATGCATTTAATTTGATGTACAAATAAAAATATGCTGGAAATATGAAAGAGGAATAAGAGAACTTTTATTAGTGAAGTTTTAGAACAAAGTAGGAGGATAAACGTTTAGTTTTCATTTTGCTAGACGTAATGGTTGTGGCATCATTTTAATCAACTCTGCAAGCCCCCCAAAAGGGGTTTATCTGAATTTTAAAAAGGCATAAATGAGGATTTTTAAAATTAGTCTGTACAGCAAGATGGCTTTTTGTAATGCAAAGGTGCCTGTGTCTTCCCAGATCGCTGCAATGTTTTTCTGTATTCTGCTTTTTTTTATCTGCCTTCAGGCACACAGTTTTAAAACTGGCAGAAAAAGACTACTGAAAAGTCTTAGTATGCTTGGCTGAATAGCTGAGCTAGGTTTGTGACGTTTCAAACTTCACATTGCTTCAGGAAAGCGTGTTCTGCTTGTATTTAAATGCTTGCTGTTTCTTTTTCTTGCGCATCTTGGATGAGCAGATTTGCTAGGTTCTGTTTTCCTAAGTCATATTTCTAGATCTTGAAGTATCAGTTCTGATTAAAATAAATAGTCTGTATATTTGGATCCATTTGTACTGGATGGAAAGTGATACTCTTTATTGCCTAGTAGCACCATCTAGCTGCTGGTAGTGAAAAAACTCTCTTTTCCCCCAGTACGTACAGACATCTCCTTTATGAGAGGAGATGGACTTGCACCTGCTTTATCTCTGAGGAAGTACCTTTTTTTTTTTCCCCTCCTTGGCAATTAAGTCTGATACTATATAAAAAGTTGTAATTTGTTGGTGTGTGTCTTCTCTCAAATACTATTTACGTTCTTACTTATTTGCCAGCTCTCAGGAATTAAATAGGTGTTTTCAGAATAGATATTTTTAGAATGTATGTGCTCTGGAATTAAAACTGCCTCTTTGATATATTCATCTACTCTAGCTTTTCCAGCTGCTTATTAATATTCATCTGCTCCAACCCTATTAAATGATTTACTATTCAACAGATACGGTTAACAGTTAACATTTCAAGACACAGCATATGTTCTGTTCAGTTCTGCTGTCGTACAGCTGGTAGCTGTACCTCTAGATAACTATAACAATACCTGATCTTTTGAGGTAAAGGAACAACAAATTACGTTCTTTTGAGTTATGCTTGCTCTCATTTGAAGAAGTAGAGACTTTTTTTGTTGTTTTTAATTTGCTGTATATACCTTTGTTTTACACTGTAAGCAAGTGTAGGAAATGCGTAAGAAGCAGCAAGTTTTTTTTGTACTGAAACACATGTATGACTGAGTGGATGAGAAGTGCTCCTGCTCTGTAATAGCTGTGGACTGAAGGCCTCATCCTCTCTGAAGACTCAGAAATCAGGGGCTTCTACCTTTTGTTTCTGCAAAGCCCTACAAGAGCCATACTGGCAGCACTAATGTTCCAAGGCAACTGCCACATAAAAGAAGCAGATAAATTGGCTAGTTCACAGCAAAGCCCAAACATTGTCTAAAAATCCATGATTTCTACAGAGAGGGGTGAGAAAAAGACCATCATATTCTTCTTCCTGTTGCTTCTCAATTTCTCACATAGCTTTCAATATACAGCAGATGTGTACGAGTTTAGTGTTTGAAGCAGAGAGCAGTTTGTTTCACCATGTCTTCCTTTCTAAGTAGCTATGTCTGGAGCAGTTCTTAATGTGAAGCTAGGGACAAAATGCACAGATCTAGAAATGGTAAAAATTGTTAATAATATGATAGTATAAGAACAAATGCTTGTTAAATAGTAATTGGTAATTGCTTACCTGCAAAACCTGAATTCTGTGAGTAAAGGATTTATTCTTTAGTCTTAGTAGACCAAGGTCATAGAAACAACTCTATATGCGGAGTGGAATCTTTTTTTCTAATATAGTCTTCGAAGCCGAGAAGATGAGAGAGTAACTAAACCAGGAGCTGTCTCTACACCAGTAAAGAATGCAGATGATATTTCTAAAACTATGGAAGAGGGGGCAGTTGAAAGAACTGAAAAACAAACTCCACCACTCCCAGGTAAAAACATTAAGATATATTAATTATGCATGTTGTTAAAGATGAATGACTGGTAAAGACTTTATGCCATTGTATATTTGTGGAATGGCTTCTATAGTCTTAAAGCAGGCCTAGTCCTGATTATGTTTGTTTCTGAACATGAGCAGTCTTTGTAACCACAACTCCATTTATATCTTAAGAGTTTCAGTTCTGAAAACCTAAACTGTGGGGTCTGTCCGTTATATGGGGGTCAAAATTCAGTATTCAGAGCTGTATTTACATGTGATAATCATAAAGAGTTTTGTGCTTGTATCTCAAGCAAGGTTAAAACTTTTCGTTTCTTTTCTGAGAATCAAGCAGTAGACTGGGTTTTATGGGTTACTGTAGCAGACTATATTTAAACAAGGATGCCGTTGAGCCTATTGGGTACTACTGTTCCCAAGACACAACTCAAAACACTCTGAAATGCTTTGTTACTGTAGCACTTACAACGACAGTCATGGACCAAAAAGGCTTTTTAACAAGTACAGTGCAACTGATAAAACCAGAATGAAGTCTCATTGCTTTTTTCCACAAGGGAAGGGATAAGCTAAATGGCAGCAGATACAGGCCAGTTGGCATAAAAAAGGAAAAACGTAAGACTGTATAAAGAATGAGGCCCTTTAGTGAAATTTTAAGTGGAGAAAGAGGAGCTGTGCAGGTGGTGTAGAGGGGACTGTTCCTGAATGGCTGAGTAAGATAAGAAAAAGCACATTCAAGATTGAAAATATTTGAAGACTTGAGGAATGAGCGGTGACACTTGTGCATGTAGTATTTAGTAGCTCAGTGATGAATTGGAGGAGTTAGGATGTTGATAGTCTCTGAAAACTCTTGAAAATGAGAACAGTGAGTTTTCTGATGCAGCGGCCATTATTAAAAAGGTTGTCACAGGAGGTGACCTTTTGCAGTGCTGTTATGAAAAGATGCAAATGAAGTAAAAGAGAAAAAGGAAGTGGTAGTGAGACTAGGAAGAAAAAAGTTTGTGTTTTTATAAGATACTGAAGATTAATAATTGGCATAATACAAAGCTAGCCAGGGTAGGAGATCCTTAAGATGGTTCTTTATCTAAAGTAATGTACTAATAATTGCTTTGAGGGACTGGCAAGCAAGTAATAAGTACTGTAGGGATTTTGTTGGTTAGTGGGGAGGAAGAAATGTTCTGTTCTTGGGTGAGCGGGAAGAGGCATGTGGAAATACTTAATTTGGATGGGCGGAGATGTAGGCAAGTACATAAAGACAATATTAAATTTGTGTCTGCAGATAAAATTAACTTGCCATAATATACAGTCTGAGATAAAAAGGTGCAGTAAAGGACATAATCCTTTAACAGCCTCACAGAAAGCTATAGAGAAATGAAGGTCTTATAAAATGTGGTTGGAAAAGGGGTTGGCAGATTCTGTGTCAGTTTGATACTTAAAGCAAGGCAATTGTCATGCTTGATTGTGTCAGAGGATAGTATTTGTTCAGAGAGATCATCGGGGGCTTAGACTAGGAACGGGTCATTAAAGACTTAAAGGAAAATGTGATATTATATTAGAAGAAGTATTATTACTAAATTGTTGTCTGAACTCCACAATTTCAAACAAGTCTTCGCAGTGATCTGAAAAGTGTTGGGAAGATCAGGGATATTAGACCAGTTTGAAGCAAGTCTAGTTTGAATTCAACTTTTTTCAAGTGTGCAGAGATAGGCCTTAAATAAAATCTCTGCTAACATGTCCAGTCACGTAGCAGAGAGGAGCTCCTTGTAGTGTTCCTTCCTGAGGGAATACTGCAGTGGCAGTTTCCTCCTGGCGAGTCCAGAGGATCTATGTAGCAAAGCTATAGTAAATGCTTATCTAAAGAATGAGCAGCTGGACCAAAGTAAGCATTGAAATCTGCTGACATGAAGGCATGCAGCAGCAGTTGGAGTGTGTGGTGTTTTCGTTTCAAAAAGTCAATTCTTGACGGAAGAGAGCCAATGGGAAATGAACAAATTATGAACCACGGTGAGAGATACCAGGGTCGAAAGTGGTCTTGTGAGCATGAAGCCTTCTAGTTGTTGTAGTTTGACATTATTCAGAGTACTTAATGAAGTACAAGAGAAGTCTTGGGATATTTACTGAGTAATAATTAGGCCAGTAATTATGCTATTTTGAAAGGTAGAGTGGGAGTGTCCTCTGTTGTAAGTTTTTAATATTTCACTTTTAAGTGGGTTTAAGTAAGATAGACAGTGGCTACTAAAGAAGTCATTACGCTCTTAATTAAGTTAAAGTTTTTCTCATCTTTAAATGACCAAATGGACATTTGAAATATTTCGATATTTTAATAGAACCAAAGCCAGTGTATGCACAAGGAGGTCAGCCAGATGTGGATTTACCAGTCAGTCCATCTGATGGTCCTTTACCCAATTCAACCCATGAAGATGGAATGCTTCGGTAATGTAACTCTAAACTCTATGAAATCTCCTTGGTCTTTGAGAAAACCAAGCTTTTATCCAAGGTGGTGAATAAGCTCTGTAAATTGTCTGATGTAAAGTCTGATATGCTGTCCTGAGACTTGTTCAGAAATACGAAGATAAAGACTTTAGGTTTATTCCTGAGCCTGGTTGGTACTTGAATTGTGTAATGTACCACTTCTAAGTTTATTAATTTTCTATGGGAATAAGCAGTTACAACGATCAGCTGGTGTAAAGAATTTGTGATGTTTCTCACTCCCTGAGCACCCACAACCCTCCTGCCCCATCCTCGTCTGCAGAGAGGAGAGATACTATATTGTATTCTTTTCCTTTCATAATAATTGGAGAGTAACGAATAAAGGTCTTTGCAGAAATGTGCAAAGTCATGACATGAAAATGAGTTGACTTTGACTGGCATCTCCTTTATGGACATTAGTATACATAAGAAGAGATTCTATTTCGGTTTTGTCTCAAATTAATCTTAATCCCTTTGGAGCCAAAATAGAGTTATGTGCTAGCACAGGCCTTTAAAAGGAGGAATGTTTTTGGAAGGGAGCATCAAAGTGCCTCACTTAAATCACTGTGTGAGTGCAAGACAAACAAACCCCACTAGACAAGTAAGTACAGCTGGGGTTTTGAAATGTTGCTAATGAGTGTGGTGTAATACTGGTGGTTGATAAGCAGGTAATGGTATGCAGAACATAATATCCTCTAATTGAAATGATAGGCAAATTAGTTCTGTGCATGCGTTCAGTCTCTAATTTACCAGGCTATTTTATGCTGTTACACTTAAGTGGAATAATTTCTAATTCTCTAGGCCAAGCATGAAACTGGTAAAATTCAGAAAAGGAGATAGTGTGGGCTTGCGGCTGGCAGGTGGCAATGATGTTGGCATATTTGTAGCTGGTGTTCTGGAAGACAGCCCTGCAGCAAAAGAAGGATTAGAAGAAGGGGACCAGATTCTCAGGGTATGTCAAAAACAATAATAGTACAAATGTTTTCTTGTATCAAAGCAGGTTTTCTTTCTGTAGTATGGAGTATATTGCCTTAGTAGTTCATATGGGCGCTTTTTTCAGTATATACTTGTTAGATGACTTAACAGCAGCAAAATCTGCTATTACTGCTGTTGTGCCATTGCTAGGAAGGTTAGTGAGTTTTTCATCTAATTTCTTAGACTGATTCAGTTGATAGTTTGGGTTTTTCAACTCTTGAGTCACTAACCTATCAGAGGGCTCTGTATGTTACTGATGTTTATAGGTGCTCTGTACTGTTGATCCTAAAGAATGGAAAGTGAACAGTTACCTATTATTCTAGAAGCTATGCTTTTATCAAGAAATATTGGGGCTATTTAGAGGTACAAGAGACATCTTAAGATAGATGCACTTGGTGTGTATGTGTGAAACCAAACTAAAAAAAACCCAAAACCAACACAAACCCCTACCAATGCATTAATTTAGATTTCCCATTATATAATTAAATCTCTGTTATAATGCTGTATGCTCAATCAAGCTGATTGCTTTCTTGATACCAGGTAAATAATGTAGACTTCACAAATATCATTAGAGAGGAAGCTGTCCTTTTTTTGCTTGATCTTCCTAAAGGCGAAGAAGTAACCATTTTGGCACAGAAGAAAAAAGATGGTAAGTATTTTTTTATTGTGAGCAATGTAGTAGGACTGCTTGGAACAACAGAAGTAGTACAGCAAATGACTGACTTCTAGCTTGCAGGAAATTATGAAGTCTATTAAGCCCTTTGGCTTTGGGATAAGTTACTACTACAAATGGACTGGAGATTGATATTGTAACAGTACACACACACCCACAAACAAACCCCCCCCAAAAGAAAACAACTCCCAAAATCCCAAACAAAAATTGACCAAAAAACCCTCTAGCATCTAACAAATGTATTGGCATTAAAACTTGGGGGGGAGCAGGAGAGTCTGTTGTAGTTAAGCCATTGAAAAAGAGTTATTACACTGAGGCTGAGAGTTGGAGTTTTGCAGCCTGGAGAAGTGAAGGCTCTGGGGAGATCTTTGAGCCCCTTCTAGTACCTACAGGGAGCCTACAGGAAAGATGGGGAGGGACTCTTGATCAGAGAGTGGAACAGTAAGACGAGGGGTGATAGCCTTAAATTGAAAGAGGGGAGATTTAGAGTAGATGTAAGGAAACCTTTTTTTAATGCTGAGGGTGGTAAGACACTGGCCCAGGTTGCCCAGAGAGGTGATAGATACCTCATCCCTGGAAACATTCAAGGTAGGTTGGATGGAGTTTTGAGCACCCTGATCTAGTTGAAGGTGTCCATGCTCATGGCAGGGGGTTGGAACTAGATGACCTTTAAAGTTCCCTTCCAACCTAAACCGTTCTGTGATTCTCTGTGTGTGCACACACGAACTTCTTTCCCAGTAAGATTCATTCCTTCCAGGGGAACTGAATTAATCTTGCAAACCAGCAAATTTTTGACTGTGAAAGTTGAATTTATGTTGAAGTTTGCTATTAATAGTTATGCTGCTCAAAGCAGAGCAACTCCTGAGACTTTAAGGCATCTTGAAGTAATACTGTTTATTTAAAACAAGTAGAATGAAGGTGAGGCAGTGCTTTGAGTGATTCTTATGAGCGTAAGACCATCACTTGAACTTATGTAACTTACATTTTGGGGTTTCTTTTTGTTTTTCCAGTTTATCGCCGCATTGTTGAGTCAGACGTAGGAGATTCTTTCTATATCAGAACTCATTTTGAATATGAAAAGGAATCTCCTTATGGACTAAGTTTCAACAAAGGGGAAGTGTTCAGGGTGGTGGACACTCTGTACAATGGCAAACTGGGTTCGTGGCTGGCAATTCGAATTGGCAAGAATCATAAGGAAGTTGAAAGAGGTATCATCCCTAACAAAAACAGGTACAATCTTAAAATACTTAAAATTACTGTTTTAAAGCTACAATTTGAAAATCTGCATCTGTGTAATAAGTGATGGGACTTGGCTGCAGGATGCTGATTTATGGGATCTGGTTCAGTCAGAAAAAGTGATAGTGTTAAACCAAAGTTAAGCATCTGATCTGTGGACTTGCTTCTGATTCTGGTACGGTCCACAAAGAACAGTAAAACTTACTTTTCAATACATGAGACAAGGCTATGTAGAGCTTTAGAAATGTGATACCAGCCTCAGTAGCTCAGTCTTGTACTTTCTAATACAGCAACGATGAAAGCTTGGTTCAGCAGGTGGTAGTGGTTTTTCGAAGGAATAAGTTTGCTAGTCAAGTGTTACTTCAGAAGCTTGGCTTCCTTGATAACTAGTTGGGATTTGTTGTCCCCTTAGAGCTGAGCAACTAGCTAGTGTACAGTACACGCTTCCAAAGACAGCAGGAGGAGATCGAGCTGATTTCTGGAGATTCCGAGGTTTGCGTAGCTCAAAAAGAAACCTCCGAAAAAGCAGAGAAGATCTTTCTGCCCAGCCTGTTCAGACAAAGTTTCCTGCGTATGAAAGAGTTGTTCTTCGCGAAGGTATGGCTTCATTCTTACTGTTTCAGGGTAAAAGTTTGTGTGATTTGCTTTGTGTGTTTAGAAGTATCAGTTTGTTTTAAGCAATCAATATTTCTTGACTCTTGTTTTTTTTCCCCCCCTTCAATTCTAGCTGGGTTTCTCAGACCTGTAACCATTTTTGGTCCAATAGCTGATGTTGCACGGGAAAAACTTGCTAGAGAAGAACCAGACATCTTTCAAATTGCAAGTAAGTGTGACATTAGGTTTTTCTGCAGTTTGGAATTTGTCAACTTGCTTTTGCTGGATTGTTTCTATTTTATTACTACAGCCATTAATGTGTTCAACAAGATGTTGGAAATGTAAAGGAACAGACTAAATGTAAGCTCTTTCATATTTGGTTGCTGATAATTCTCTGCAAGTAAAAGTAACATTAGTTCTGTTTATAGCCACCTAGAAGTTAATTTTAATTTAGTACCTTATTCTAAGTGCATGTGTAAAGAGGTGGTGATGGACAAACTGGTGGGTAGATTGTCGTGTATTATTTGGAGTCAGGGGATGTGTCTTCAATCTGAATTGGCAATCTGAGCTATGAAATGGTTTGTTTTGTCTTAATGAGGGAATGTAGAATATGTTGTAAACTCACAACAGATCTTTACTGTGTCCTCTACCAGAAAGCGAACCGAGAGATGCTGGTACTGACCAACGTAGTTCTGGCATTATTCGTCTTCACACTATAAAACAGATAATCGACAGAGTAAGTCTTTTATTGTCACTGTACTTTTAACACGAGAAGAGGAAAACTGGTATCACCACGTAATGTTGGGGGTTTTAAATGTAGATAAATAACTGAGTATGCTTGCTTGAATGCTTTTCTCATCTTTCTACCAACTAACAAAGCACAACAAAACACAACATCACCACTTTCCTTCTCCATATTAATACCTGCAGCCTAGAAGTTAGTTTTAGGCTTTGTTCCAGGAAATGTTGTACCTTTTCCTTTAAGGCTGTTTTAAGCTGTTTCCTCTGTCACTTAAAGCCATGGTGTGACATTACGGTTAAAAATTGTTACTTTATTTACAGAGTCACTAGGTTTTCCAGCACCCAATTTATGAATTAATACTTTGAGGTCTTTTTTTTGTGCAAGTACTAGGGAAAAGGGTCCTTCAGTCTCACTTCCTTAATGCCTTTAAAACTTCTGACATGATACGAAGCTCTAGTCTTCACCTTATTTCCTTACTTAAAAACAAACTGCAGTCCTTTCAGATGGGGGGAGGTGAGGCAGCTCTTCGAGCAGCGTAGTGGGGATACTGTGTGCTGTGTGCTTGAGATAAATCTTGCACTGGGTGAAAACTGGCCAAGTTCTTGCATTCAGAGTGGTTTTTTTTTTTTTTTTTATTTTGTGTGTGTGTGCTTTAAAGGGAGATAGAGGTGCATAATGAGACTAAGTCTTGTGTTTCCATCTTTCCTTTTTTTCATGTTAGCAGAATACTAGTAAGAAACGCTTATTTTTAATTTAGTGCATGCTTGCTTTGAGGAGATTTTTTTAAATAGGGAGTTAAATATTAAAAAGCTCATAGTAACACAGTCAGTCCTACAGTTCAAAGTGTATAACCTGGTATTGGAATTGGTTTGGTTTCCTGTTATTCAAATAGGAAAACAATTTAAATCCGTACTTGGAAACAATGAACTCTGTAAAGGTAATAAAAAATAAATCTGTGGAGGATGTTTAAAAAAAATAAATCTAGTATATAAGTGATTCACTTTCTTCCCTATGTCTTTTTCATCACAACAGGACAAACATGCTTTATTAGATGTCACTCCTAATGCAGTGGACCGTCTGAATTATGCCCAGTGGTATCCTATTGTAGTGTTCCTAAATCCTGATTCTAAGCAGGGTGTAAAGACAATGAGAATGAGGTTGTGCCCAGAATCACGAAAAAGTGCCAGAAAACTGTATGAAAGAGCTCACAAGTTACGCAAAAATAATCACCATCTCTTTACAAGTAAGTATTTGGATACACTGGACTGGTGTTTGCGAGAAGGGAGGAGGGGAAATGAGATCAGAGTAACTTCTTCCTGCAGACTTTTCTGCAAATGGACCAAGTCAAGCAGTTGTTGACTAGTTCAGGCCTCCCCTGTTCAATAACCAGTAGTTAATTGATGTGTGTGTTGTTTGCACGTAACTGCACAAACATGAACCAATCTGAAACCTCAGAATTACATTTCTAATAGATCTGGTGGCTTTGCAAGATCATCAAGCGTTTGAATAAATAGCAAGATGATGTAACTTTTTGTCTGGCTAAATCGAAGCCTCACTTAACTCTAAGCCATTGTTAGCTCAGTGCTTCCAGTGGGATAAAATGTGCCAAAACGTATCAGGCCGTAAGGTTGCTTTGAATGCTAGTATTCCCATTACTATTTAAATCTCAAGGTTTTAATCTACCAGTTTATATTGCTTGTAATACTGATGGTAGAGATTCTTCTCATAGTTCTGCAGAAATCTTAAGTCAAACTATCCTGCTGTACTTCTAGCTACCATTAACTTGAATTCAATGAATGAGGGATGGTATGGAGCTCTAAAGGAAGCAATTCAGCAACAACAGAACCAACTAGTGTGGGTTTCAGAAGGAAAGGTAAGAAATAATGTGTTTGGGGAGAAATGCCAGAACTGTGTTTATGAGAGAATTTTTTTTTTTTTTTGTTCTTTCATTCTTCCTGGTGTTACAGATACTGGCAGATACTTGTGGAATTAAGTTTATTTTCCTCTTTTCCTCCTCATTTTAACCATCATTTGAAGATGGAAAGCAATAATGATATGTGGCTGTGTGAACTGCTCAGAACTGATTTGTTGCTATAATAGTGCAGTTATTCTGTTAATGAGGGGTGTACAGTTTTCTTTGTGCGTGTAGCAATGTAGTAAGTATTTGCCCATTACCACTGTTAACTGGCAGATATATTACTGCTTTTTGAAGACTTTGGGGAGATTGGATGCTTTTTCTTGAAATAACTTCTGGGTGGTTTGCTGCATTGGTACTCAGGGCTGGGATTGCCTGATGATGAATTGGTTTTTTGTTAATGCAAAAGCAAGTGGCATATTCGTGTTCTCTCAATTGTAGGAACACAGGTACATAATCACAAGTTAGTATTCTCTGTTCCCCTTTAAAACTTCACTGCCTTCTCAAGCTGCATGTTACACTATGCACACTTGGTGCATCCTCTTGAAGAGCTAATATCAAGCGAAATGCCCAGTACAAGTAAGCAAACCATGAATTGCTACGTGTTTCTTAATATTTAGATTGTTTATTTCTGTTCAGATTTGGCTCCTTTCACCCCCTAGGGAGGAACCACCTTCAAGTTCATGATTCCAATACTATAATATCACTTCAAAGTGCAGCTTTGTGTCTTTCCAAACACTTTGGTTTCCATGGACAGCATGCACTGTCCCCTCCCTTACACTGACAGTCACCCGACTCCATAGTAAAATGATTCAAAGAGTGAGAGTGCAGAAGAAGCTTTTAAGTGTAAGCTTAACATCTTCAATGATTGAAACCCAATTTCTCCTCCCCTGTGATATTCAGGCTTGTTGAATTGTCATACAGTTGCTGTGCAGCTGGATTTGGAATATAACTATTTGAACAACCAGACCTTCTGTAGATGCATTCCCTTCTTCATTATTCACAAAAAAAAATAAATTCCTAGCTTTACACTGCCTGAAAAAGGGCATTGTTTCAATGAATGTGTACTCTAATTTTGTTTGACACAGGCAGATGGTGCTACTAGTGATGACCTTGATTTACATGATGACCGCCTTTCATACCTCTCAGCTCCTGGTAGTGAATATTCGATGTACAGCACAGACAGTAGGCACACATCTGATTATGAAGACACAGATACAGAAGGGGGTGCTTATACTGATCAAGAACTGGATGAAACTCTGAATGATGAGGTTGGGACTCCTCCTGAATCTGCTATTACACGCTCTTCTGAACCTGTTAGAGAAGATTCTTCTGGAATGCATCATGAAACTCAGACTTACCCTACTTATGCATCTCAGGCTCACCCACAGCCAAATCTCAGAATAGATTCTTCAGGATTTAAAACAACTACTTCTCAGCCGGTAAGACAGTAGTTTTATACACTGACCACTGTACATTTACTTCAGGTTGCAAGTGCTCTTGAACAAGAAATCTGTGTTTATAGTCTGCTTTACCAGTAGTGTGAGTACATACAAGAATCTGTCAACAGCAACAGTAATATGTTGCAGTGAGTTGCAGTGAAGTAGAGAATCGGCTTGCCCTAGCTGTTTTAGTGACTCATTATGACAGGAGCGGGATGGAAGTACCATTCTACTTTCATTAAATGTTTTGCTTTTTTAATTTTCACCATAAAAAATCTGGAAGTGCTAATGCATGATACTTTCAGTACATTTCCTTCTACATTTAGCTGTGTTGAGCAAAGCATCATTGAAATTATTTTAATATAAATCAAAGTCATACAGTGATTCAATAGCAGTATATTTAAAATATTTTAAACACTTCACAGAAAGCAGAAGCCTCACCTGCAGTCCCTTACCTTTCCCCGTCGCCTGAATCAAACCCTGCAACCTCATCAACCTCTGCAGTAAATGCTAATGTAAACCTAACTAATGTCAGACTGGAGGAGCCTACTGCTGCTCCTTACAACTCTTACCAGCCACAAGCGGGCCCCTTAAGAACATCAAGTACTGAGGGAGCTCATATAGTCCTAAGAGATCAAGAGCCATCATCCTTATCGCCGCATATAGATCCAGCAAAGGTACCTGTGCCACATTGTTGTGCTGATTTCCTGCTATACATCAAGCTCGCACATGATCTTTTTGTTTTGCCCTTGTCTGGAGAATTCCTTCTGATGCTTTTTTTTTTATTATTATAAGAGATCATGCAGGTTACAAAAACACAGTGCATCTGAATTGCTAAGCGTCATCTAATGTTTTGTGTGCATGGCTTCAAACTATCCACTTCTCACTTCTCAAAAAATGACATTTTAAAAAAAGACTGCATTCTGTAGTTTGATTTTACTTTGTGTGACTTCTAGCTTGTCAGTGTTCTGCTGTTTATTAATGAGGCCTTGAGAGAAATCAGCTATTTCCCTTAAGTGACACTAGATCTTTGTATACTTCTAATCATGCTGAATCCTTGATTGCGAAGATGAATCCAGTTTGGGTGACACTATGTACTTCCTTAGCAATGCTAGAACTTAAATATCTAAATCGATTTACTTCCATTCTTCCCATTCCCTGCAAAAAAGTGTGTGCCCTGCCCTCCCCTCCCCTTGCACCCAACACCAACCCCAAAACATGAGAGACTATTAGCTTTGTTTTTTCCTTTTAATCTACTTTCATATTTTTGCTTAAAAATAGGACTAAAAGGTATCTCTTGAATCACCAAGTTCAGCTTCCTGGGATTCCACACAACTGCATCAAATTATTCTGCTTCTAAGCAAAATTAAAGCCAATATTTATGATAAATTAGGTTTGTTGAAAAAGTTATATTTCAAATGCAGCTGCGGTTACTTTTCATTTTAGCTGCAAAGTATGCCTCTCTCTTAACAGGTTTACCGAAAGGATCCATATGTTAACGAAGAAGTGTCCAGACAAAGCTACATCTTAAAACAGCCAGCAATTAATCACCCAGTACAGAGACAGGAAAGAGACCCAAATCTGATCTATGAATCCCAGGCTCAATATGCAGAAAAACAACCGAGCAGGGACTATGAACAGTCAACATACAGGTATGATTCTACAAACTATGTAGACCAGTTTTCTCGTGGTTATGACCCTCGTCTACATTATGATGACCGTGTGCCTCCCTATGAGGAGCACTGGGCATATTACGATGAAAAACAGCCCTATAACCAAACAAGAACAGCTTATGAAAACCAGCCTCCCAGGGATCTCGATTCCAGGCAAAATATTGAAGAGAGCACAGAACGCAGCTATTACCCAGCACAACCTCGTTTTGAGGAACCCCCTCCAATGAGCTATGATGGCAGACCTCGCTACGAGCATGCACCCAAAAACTTCAGCTTACCGCAAGTGCGATATGAAGACCAACATAGTGTTGGATATGACACACATGGTAGATACAAACAAGAAGCTCAGCCATACCAGTCAGCCATATCTCGATCTCCTGAGCCGAAGCAGTACTTTGATCCACACATACGGGGCTATGAACAAGGGCCTCCTCAAGCTTATAATGCTAAAGCTGGACAATATGAGCCTTCTCATGGCACTTCAGGTGTTTCTCTTCCTCCTCCTCCATCACAAACCAAACCAGAAGTTTTGCCTTCTAACAGTAAACCACTGCCTACGCCGCCATCTCTAGCAGAGGAAGAAGAAGATCCAGCCATGAAACCACAGTCTGTGCGAAGTAGGGTTAAGATATTTGAAAGGAGAAGATCACCATCCTTGGAAAAAATGAAGGACCCAAGTGATACATCAGCTGTCAAGGTAAGTCATTTAAGTTTTTCAGTTCCCGCTTTTAGCTTATGAGACTACATTGCAAGAAGTAAAATACTGTCTTGGAGAGAAAGTTTTGCTGCTTGTGGAATAGCCTCTTAGCAACCAAACTGTAGGGTGTTTTAAAGGCAGAAGCTGAAAACTTTTGTGTAAACACTGAAGGGGATCTTGCTGTGCTGAAAACTCCTCCAATTCATCTTTCATTAGTATTCCATTCTGGCTTTTCTGCTGGGGGAGCGGGGAGACAATCTTAGTTTTCTTACTTATGAAGTGCTGTATCTTTATAAATGTTAGAGTCTAAGAGAATATGCTGTGCTTTCCTTTACAGCCGCCAGAGCTAGCACCTAAGCCTACACTCACGACTGTGAGTGGTCCAAAAGCAAGTTCTCAAAGCCAGTATGAACACGACAAAACAACTTACAGGTAGATGCACAACTAACTAATTACATTTAGTTTTCAATATGAGATTAGATTATTCAGAAAACAAATCTGAGTGGGTCAAATTAGAACTGTGTATTGGAGAGTCAGTATGTCAGTAGTAAAGCAGAGCAAAAAGCAGTTGCTGTGAAGTGGGGAAAGAAAGAAGTATGTTGTTTCAGTGTTTTGGGGGAAGAAACTTAGCCAATTTCTCAATCTTGCTTTTTCTGTGCTTAATTGAAATAATTAGAAAGAAAAACAAAAGGGAAAAGGGAAATAAGGTTCTCTTTCTTTATGCTATGTTACAGCTATCTAATTTCCATGCAGTATAGGTTAAAAAGGCAAGGTGTGCAATTAGAAGACTTACATTTTGGTTGTTATATTACCAGCTAGGTTATAAAATAGCATTTTAATTCAGGTACTTATGCTTGTTCAACTGTGCAAGGTAACTGTATATTGTTATTGTTGATTAGGGCCCCAGAACCACAGAGACCTCAAGTGAAGCCACCTGAAGATATTGTGCGTTCAAATCATTATGATCCTGAAGAAGATGAAGAGTATTACCGAAAGCAGCTCTCATACTTCGATCGCAGGAGTTTTGAAAATAAGCCATCTGCGCAGGTTCCTGCCAGCCATCATTCTGAGCCCACTAAACCAATACATTCGCAGAATCAGCTGAATTTCACCAATTATTCTAAGTAAGTTTGGGAGATTTTTTTTTTTTTGGTAATTTGAAAAAGGAGGGAGACTTGCCAGACTGAAAACAGAAGTTCTGCCTCTGTCAGTGAAATTCTAGGGATTTGTGATAGCTAATTGAAGTTATTCTGTATTCTCAAACTCAATTTCTCTGGATGTAGCTTTATTTTGAAAACGCACAACTCTATAATGTCTTGTTTTAGTTTCTGTAGGTTTCAGGACCTTCCAACATGTTGCTTCTTTAGCTTGCCGCTGACTAACAGAACATAAAGTATTTCCTTTTTCTAACTAATACTGAGTGCTTAAACATCCTGCAAAGCAAAGGTTTTGGCTTATTCCAGTTCTGCTTCCATTTATTCTGCAGACAGGCTTGTACACATTACCCATGTTTGACATTAGGAAACTGAGCCTTTAGGGAATATTGCTGAGGCCAGAATTTAATCTGTTGATGGAAACAGATGTTTCCTGTATTGTTCTGCTTCCTTGGTTTGGAACATTTTGATACAGAAATTGGGTGAAAGCTCATACACAGATTTAGCTCAGGTAAAGAACTGGCTATCTTGGAGGATACTTACACAAACTTGGTCAATACTCTCCACAGTCACCTATATTTCCAAAACTTGTTTGATTCAAACCGTAACAATGTACTTATAGCTGTTAGTGGGGAAAGCTATCATGGGTAGCTGCATGCAGGCTGAAGAACAGGCATTTTCCAGTGCTTGTCTTAAAGGATTAGAGCTGGGACTGGGGAATCCTGTTCTTAATTGTGTAATATTATCTATCATCTCCAGTGTCTTCCTCTGTGAACTGAGACTACTGTAATCTTGCCAAGAGCTTGATAGGTTTTAAAGGATTCCCTGTTTTGTTGTTTGTTTTGTTGGTTTTTTTTTCTATTCAAGAATTCTGTGCATGATAACTATTTCTTATTTTACTCTTTTATGTGCTAA
Organism: Nycticryphes semicollaris; assembly: GCA_013400055.1. Lineage (NCBI taxonomy): Eukaryota > Metazoa > Chordata > Aves > Charadriiformes > Rostratulidae > Nycticryphes > Nycticryphes semicollaris. The sequence continues at coordinate 78,586 of VXBJ01002555.1, read as the reverse complement.
GAAAGGAATGCATACAGTTGTCCCTAACCAGTTCTGATTCTCAGTCAAGGATATTCTTTATCCTTCCTTTTTACTCGCCCTATGTCTTTTGATGGAAAGATGGGAGCATACCTGTTCTGTTCTCTGGGCATCATAGGAAGAGAAAGTGTGAAGATTGTAAAGCTCTTCAGCTGGAGAGTGTTGAAAGCTTTTGTAGTACGTTTGTTATCCTCTGCAGTGTTGTCACATATGCTGAAAAACATGAGAAAGACACACAACTATTGAGTTTCTGCTGCAAAAGAGCTAATAGTTGAGCTTGTTCCATACTTCTATCTGCTCTGACACTTTCATTCTTTGGCTGCTCAGTTCTGGTTTTGTTTTGCTTGTGAGTTAGTGTTTAACTTGAGGGCTTATACATACAGGAAAGTGACATCTTGCTGCCACAGAAAATAAGATAGTACTACTGTTTTTAAGGATGATAGTTTCATGTGTCGGGGGACAAAAATGTGCTGTGTTTTTTCTTTATGAAAGAATGTAACCCTTAACAGGAAGGGACAGGCATGGGAAAGAAAATCTACCCAGGGTAGTCCAGTGCAAATAGACAAAGACTAAAATATTAATGGAAGTAAGTGGAAAGAGATAAACAAGGACACTACTTGGTTGGACAGTACTGCCTCAAGGAGTGGACTGCAATGTCCTTGCTTGGAAACACAAACCAGTTGCTGGCTTGAGAAAACGCTCATATTTAGGACTTTCCTTTAGCCAGCTTCCAGTTTGTACCTTGTTACTTGCTAGTTATTAATCTTTTTTTCCAGTGAATTTATATGGTAATTGCTATTCTATGAATAAACTTTTCTAAAAATAAATATGACTAAATTTGGATGATGCAGGAACTGTTGATTATGTAATCTCTTGCCTCTGCATAATCCATAAAATGTATTCTGGGTACAGGGGACAGATCTTATTTATTCACGAGCAATAGCTACAACTTTCTCAGTTGAAATATTAATGCACATTAAATTATGTAAAGTTGATTGCCACTAAGGCAATATGGTGAAAGTATGTATCTTCCCCATTATGTGTGTTCAAATTTACAGATTTGTTTACTCTCTTAACTTACTGGGGGTTTATTTGCATAATTTAGGAAGTTAACTCCATTGCTAAAGCTGCTTTGTATGCGTAATGCCATGTCTGCATGTTACAGTTGTCAGTAACAGTAAAATAAGGGATAGTTTCTCTGGATGTGAAAATAGTAGAACTTGTAAATGGAGATGTTTCAGCAGATACAGCTGGAGCAATTCATGAGGCTGCTACCCCTGTGGCGGAGTGGTGGATTTGTTCCTGCTCGGTTCAGTGTAGTTTCCTGCACTAGCTTGACATGCTGCAGGAGGAGGTAGTTTACTTAAGTTAGGAGTACCCACGTGAGTAGTTACAGCCTTATCTGAGGAGACAGTAAGGAACAATGTCCTGCCTTCTTAAATTGCTCCAGCTGAGCTCTTGGGTGTCTGTTACAGAGGTGGTGCCTTCTGAATGAGCAGGAGCCTTTGACAGAAGGATGGGCTTCACGTTAAGCACAACTTTGCTGTGGTTGTTTGTGTTGTCACAGCTCTCTCTTCTGCTCCCTGTTTCAAAAATGTACTACCCTTCCCTGTTCTTTAGTTCCTCAGAAAGCTGGCAGGCAGTTCTGATCAGGTGTGGAGAGGGTTGGGTTTTTCTGTGGGCTTTTGCAGCACTGCCCTCCCCTGGCTGATGGCCCCTTGGGGAAGCAGGGGTTTTGTGTGGGCAGCTCTCTGAGAAAGCACCTACTGCTCACCTGGAATAAAGGCAAGAGTGGGTGAGCGCTTGGTAATAACTTTGGTTGTTGGATGAATGGCTTTATGTAGCATCAGTGGGATCGAAAATGATCCTGTTGGAGTTTGGTTTTTTTTTTTTTTTTTAGCATTAATTTTGAGAGATAAGTTAATAAGGAGGTTGTCTAGCTCACTGAGCATTACACTCGTGTGGTCATCAAGCAGACGTTCAAAAGTTAATCATCTGTTTCTTTAATTTCAAAACATACTCCTCTGAAGCAGTAAGATCACTGGTGTCAACAACTGGTGCCTGTTACACTTTTATGAGCATACAGAAAGTGAAGGGATGAGGGAAAGCTGTCGCGTAAGATGTATTTTCTTGCAACATTTAAGAAAGATAAATGTTAAAAACCAAGGGGAAGTCATCGGTGTGCTTGGGGTGTTCTGTCTCTCCTAGTACAATTGGTTTAAGACATGCTTTTAGGAATTACTGAACACAATCAGAAGTATTTTATGTTATGGGCTTTGCTCTTGGAGGTGCTGATAGCGCTACAGAAATGTTTACTATGAATGCACCCTCAGTACATGATCTGCAATGCAAAACCATCATGATATGTTAAGATTGAAGAAATTAATGTAAATTGGATAAGTAAGAGACAGTTCGAGTTCAGGATTTATGTTTTGTTTGCTTTTTTCACTATATTGAATAACTTTATACAGATTGTAACAAATGGCTTAATGTAATCTTGTTCTTAACTTTTGATAACTGTCATTTTAATATCTTGACCATCTTCTAATTCACTGACAAAATCTCATTAAATGTAGTAAGTGAGCATTGTATATATGCATACGGTAAAGGTCTTATCAGAAACATCATTGTTAAAAGTAGTGCCTCTTTGTTTCAACAACCTTGTTATAAGAGAACTGCTAGGACTAACATAGAAAGTGTGAAGAAATAATATGCTCCAGATAGAATGACTGTTTTCTTTCATTCTTCTATTGCTGTTTGCTTTGCCATCACCTAGATTTCTTGGCTCTTACACTAGCTATGACTACTTGAAAAGGAACATCAAGTGGTAAGACTGTTGTTGATGTGAGGATGTTTTCAGGTGTCCTCTCACTGTTACATTTCATCACAGGCATTATGTGCACTTAAATTTTAACACAAAATTCTGAAAGTGAATGCAATATTGTAGTCCAAAACTGCAGTAACTTGTAAAATCAGTAATTTCCTGAAATAAAACTTTGGAGAAATACTTCCAGTATAAGAAAAATGTTTTGAAAATAATATTTTAAAGATATCTACACTATGCACATAAAGCTAGTGAAGCTTAAGCTGATTACATTTCTAATGAAGATGGCATTGTTCAAATACTAGGTGTATTTAGAAAAAAGTTGTACTAGAATCTGCTTATTAGCTCATCATGCTTTTCAAAAACAACCCCCAACCTTTCCAAAAAGTGGATTTGTGTGTTTATTTTGAAGACCTGCTAAATTAGATAACACTTCTTCATTGAAATTACCCCAAATGAAATTGAAAAATGAAGATCTTGTAGGCAGTTCTGCAAATACACCTGAAATGTCATCTGCCTTTTGTTTGCCATGGTTTGTGTTACTAATCTTCTAAAGATTAAATGTTGTCTTAATCTCTTGTGCTTATCAATAAATGTTTTTATACTTGAGACAGGATATTAAAGAAAATTGTGTTTTAGTGTTTGGAGGAAGAGGTGGAAATCAGGTGAACATAAAAGAAAAAAAATAGCAGTGAATGCAGGAGCCCCGAGGAAACCAAACGCTCAAATGTGGTATTTTTTTCCCTTTTATTTCAACAGGGGAAAACCAGCCGATACAGACTCAGTGGACAGGCCTGTTGGCGAAAAACGCTATGAGCCAATCCCTCCAGTCACCACTCCACCTCCTGCTCCCTCGGTCCAGTACACCCAGCCTCAGTCCATTAACAGCCCGGCCCTGTCTCTCCCTGCACACCACAAGCCTGCGCTTTCTGAAGGTGAGCGGCTGGGGAGTCACCCTGGCTCCTCTGGCGATGGTACCACCCCTCGGGTGCTTCCGTGGTTGCCTCAGCCTGTCTGCACTGGTAACTATGGTGGTCTCTAACTGAAACTTGGAATAAATAACTAGTGAACATAGCTTTTTGCTATAGCGAGATTGGGTTTTGTGAAATGATTTGGTAATCCATCTCAAACCATAACTTCCAGGTGTCAGCTGTCACTCTGTCTCTTCCATATTTAGTGGTCTCAGCAAAGATGAAGTAAAACTTCCAGTACTTAAAAAAACCAAACAACCATATCTCTCCTGGTTTGGACCAAAATTCTTTAGGCATGAGTAGTATTTGTATACTTCTAAAACAGAGGAAAAAAGCTGGTTTCACCCTCTCAATTAAAGGATTGCCCAGTCCAATTGTATTTTCTGGTTTGTGCAGATTCATGGTAGTATTCAATACTGTTTTCTATTTTTTTTGGTCATAGTATAAATCAGTTTAACCTTTTTCTGGAAAGGTCACACCATTGTATCTAACACACCTGTTTAATGAAACATTAGATAACTTGCCTGAACATCTGAAGTAAGTAGGAGGACAGATGATCTAAGAGAGCTAAGTTGAACCTTTATTTTATATAGCAGGTGGAGAGTTGACTAAAACGTGTTCTTATGCCGTAGTGAATGTGACTAGAATTTCTGGTGGTTACTGATGAGTCCTGGTATTTTTATTTGTGTTGCAGTTAACTCTGTGTCTGACCCTCCTCCACCTCAGAATAAGCCAGCAATTTTCAGATCCTCTAGAGAGGACACTGTGCAGTCCACTTTTTATCCTCAGAAAAGCTTCCCCGACAAAGGCCCCATCAATGGGACTGAACAGAAAACGGTCACTCCTTCTTACAACCGCTTTACAACAAAACCTTACACTAGTGCTGCAAGGCCCTTTGAGCGCAAGTTTGAAAGTCCTAAATTCAACCACAATCTCTTGCCAAATGAAGCTCAACATAAGCCAGAGTTGCCATCAAAATCTCCAAATTCTCCTCAACCGATATTGAAAGCACACAGCTCATCGCAGCCTCCCGAGTTTGATAGCGGAATGGATACCTTTGCTGTCGACAAGCCTAAATATCAACCAAATAATGTTAATGCTGTGCCTAAAGCCATTCCTGTGAGGTAAGCTGCTGCTTTTCTTTCCCGTTAGTGCACCTATAGGATTTCATCTCTGAAACCTGTGAAAAATGAAGCTCTTCCCTCCCCACCTCCCTTGTGCTTCCGCTTCCTGTTGATGTTACAGCTGGAAGGTTGATACTGTGATTCTAAAATTCTGCCAAATGGCATTGAAGAGCATTCAGATACCTAAAGTATGTCCTGTGTCCCTTTATCCTCGCATACTGCTATTAGAAAGTGGCATGGCTTTTATTTCCCATTTCTCACATTGTAATTATAAATCTTCCAGTAGGTAATAATTATTTGTCTCAATTTGTTTCTAGAAGATGGAATTAATTTCTGAGGATAGCTGTTGCACTAGATTGTGTTGGTTCTGTGTGCTTAGAGAGACACCTCATGGTACACATGCGTAAGGGATACTTCAAAAATCCTCATGGAAAGCGAAAGGCACTTTAGTAGTTTCTCTATTGGTTCTCTTTACTGTGAGACAAAACAATAACTGCTTAAAAGCAGCCTTCTGTGCTTTCAGTGCAAGAACTATGTCAAGAGCAACAGATAGTATTACAATCTTAAGCAATTTGCTGACTTGTTAAATTCTTTTCACTAGTATTTGCAGAACAGTGGCTTATTATCCATTGATTTCAGAATAATAATGTATGAACCAGACTTGAAATCTTGCTTGATGTTTCAGTAACTCAGAAGTGTAATAAAAAAATGAATCCTATTTCTTCTCAAGCACCTGAGAAGTGTTTTGATGCAGTGTACTTTTGCAGACTGCTAGAAATTTTGAAATTACTGGTTCTTTGAGTGGAATTCTTTAGAAATTGATCTGAAATCTACTCCAACTAGCCATTTGACTGTGATATATGTTTCTCTTTAGTTATAGCCTGGAAACCTGGAAAAAAAAATAGTACTTTTTTGTTTTGTTGTTTTGTTACATCCGTGTAGAAGGGTTCAGTGTGGCTTGAACAAGAACTAGTACTCCTTATGGTACTAAAGCCATAGTGGCGTTTTGGGAAGAAAAAGAAACTTTCAGGAGTTCTTGCATTTAGTTTTACTAAGATAAAGTGTGTAGCTGGGATAGGTTCTCTGTGCAGTCCTGGAAGTGGGCATTTGAAAACACTGGATTCACGTGGTCCACACTCCTGTTTTAACCACTTACTGAACACTTTTAGTGTTTGTGGGCTTTGGTGGTGGGTTTTGTGAAAACATTCTTTTCTCAGTGGCACATCTTGAGCTACTTCTATGTTGTCCTTGTACGATTGAATGTGAGACACATTCAGTGTTTTCCTAGAATCAGTGCTAGCCTACTCCAGGCTGTGATCTGCTGAAATGTTAAGAGATCAGTATGCCACTGACTTCAAAGAAGAAAATATTGATAAAACGGACTTTTTCTGTCTTACATTCAGCCCTTCAGCACTCGAGGACGAGGAGGAAGAAGACGGACACACTGTCGTAGCCACAGCAAGAGGTGTATTTAACAGCAATGGTGGTGTATTGAGCTCTATAGAGACTGGAGTTAGTATTATTATACCACAAGGAGCCATTCCAGAGGGAATAGAGCAAGAAATATATTTCAAAGTCTGCAGAGACAACAGTATACTTCCACCTTTGGACAAAGAGAAAGGTAAGAGCTGGCACTATATACCATTCTGTTATTTAACTGTCTATAAAAACAGCGAAATAGAATATGAAGACACCTGAGTATTTAACATATACTATTTAACATATACATGTTTAACTACATAACATATATTGATGTATGAAGATACAGTCTATTTCTCACAAAAAGTGTCAGGTAAGCAATATTCTGCTTAATATTGAAAGCTGCAAGCAAGATGGAGGCCCTGAATTACAACTTGAGAGTATTTCATTTGTAGACTTAAATACTGACCTAAACCTTACCCAGTGCACTAAAGCAAAGTTCTAAATTCTTTTTTTTTTAAGACTCTTTGAAACTGTAGATTCCCTCATAAAGTGCAGGGATTTATTCTAGGCATTCTTACTAGAAATACTTCTTCACATCACAGTTAGGACCAAAAGAATTCTCAAGCACATGGTTTAAACTGATTTGGCTCGAGTTAAATATTTGGAAGTTACTTCAACACTTGAAAATACTTGGGATGTTTTCTTCCAATTTCTCTAAAGGAAATGGCTTCACAGTTAAAAAAATTTAATTTCCATATAATAAGGGTTGAGTAATTTTTTTATAGAAAGTCTGTCTTTTATACCACTAGTCTAGTGCACATGCATTTTCTGATCTGTTAGATTCCTGATTTCCTCAAGTTAAAAAACTAAAAGGGTTAATTTCATAAACTTGCAGTTAAAGCATTACTTGCAATCTGCAGTCACTTTGAGTCTTTATAAACCTGACCGAGCATGTTCCTCAACTGAATAAACTTACCTTAACATTTGGAGTTTTAAACTAAAAATAGACCTGGATGTTTGTGCTCTCTGTCTTTTTACTGTCAGGATACGGTTTGTAGGCTGCCTCTTGAGCCACTGCAGGCTTTACTGAGCTCAGCAGCCATAAATCTGCACAGGAAGAACATCCTATGTGTAGCACAAAGAGAAGAATGAACAAGGCTGCTCATGGATTGGGGTGATTTCCTGCACCTGCTTAGAAATTTGTGGGAGGAAACAAAAAAAAATCCCAACATGATTTAATCATCAGACTTACTTACCCTTTTTCATTTTGAGATTGTGGTATGTTCCATTGAAAAGTCAGTTGAGCGTTCTGAAAGAGACTGAGAAACAATTTTGCTAAGTGCTATTCTTGACTGACAGGTCAAAATGTTCCTGTTTTCCTCTAAAGCTGAATTGCTGATTAGCCCCGCAATGTGATAATGCAATACTTTGAGCCTATTTCAAGAAGAATCGTTAATAGGACTTTTTTTTTCTCTTAACTGTAGGTGAAACACTTCTTAGCCCCTTGGTAATGTGTGGGCCTCATGGACTAAAATTCCTGAAGCCAGTGGAGCTGCGCCTGCCACATTGTGCGTCTATGACCCCTGATGGTTGGTCTTTTGCTCTAAAATCCTCCGACTCCTCGTCGGGTATGCTGTCCTCCCTCTGTCCTTTTGGGGCTTTTGGGTGCTATCGTATAATTTAAGTTAATTTGGCTAAAGGTGATGCTGTGTAATATAAAGAACTCAATCATTGTATTTGTGTCAAACTCTTCCATTTCACTTTCATTACAAATGTCTTTCTTACATCTACTCATGGTGCAAATTCATAGCTGAAACCACAATAGCAGAAAAAAGAGTACTATCTCTAGTCTTATTAAATATTATCCTATTTTTCTATTCTGTCTTCTTTGAGGACTGCTGCAGCTGAATACACTTGAAATGATAGTCGCACTAAAATTGAGAGGAAATGATTATGTACCTCTGATTGGCCTTTGTAACATAACTGGTGTTTGTTTGTTGCTTAATTAACCATATAGGACTCTGGCAAATCTTAACAATCTGCATGCTCATAAATCATGATTTAACGCTTGTTAACTGTTTCCATGTGTGCAAGTTGATGCTAACAATTGGATCACTTAAGAAAACTATAGTGTTCAGTAAAAGCATTTACAATTCATTCTAATGTAGCTGGATTTTCCACGAGACTTTTCTTGCTTGCTTCTGCCTATTTCTCCTCTCCCGCCTTCTACCCAGAAGTTTCTGGTTGGTAGTAAACGTTGCAACTGGGTTGCAATTTCATTTACCTGCTCATTTTTACCTCACTGTGGCTTTATGGGATGAGGGGCAGAATGTATTGGCTGAAATTCAGTGAGGAGCCTAATTGAGAACTCTGGGCAAGTTTCAAGCAATTTCATGAAACGGCTGTGAGGTTACAGAGATTTTTAAAAAGGAATGTTTGCACATCTGGGGAAAAAGTCTTAAAGCTTTATTCAGCTACCTTCAAAAATCTATGGCGGAAGGTTCAAACCATTAATGTGTACGTATGATCTCAGTAGTGACTGCACGATGTACTTGTGTATACAGCATTTAAGCCACTGCGTATGCATATCTGCCTTCACTAATGTATCTATCACTGTCAACACCAAAGCACTGATGCTTTGAAAGACGAAAGCATCAGTCCCCTTGATGGGGACTCAATAACCTAGAGGTATTAATGGCAATAATTTTTAGTTGGTTTTTATAAACTATTATATGCATGTGTTGCATGCATGTATTTAACAATGTGTGATTACGTGGCAGTGTTAAAACGCGGACTCATAAATTATAGGGTCCCAAAAGAAATGACAACTATGTACAAAAATGACACCACACCTCCTTTGTAACTAATAGCACCTGTTCATGAACTTACTTGAAGGGAAGGGAGAGGACTCAAATGATCTAAACCAATACTGAGACATTTTTCTCCCTTTCCAAAGCGGGATGTGTGTGTGCGCGCATGTGTGGGTGAGAGCAAGAGGGTGTATATTTAACCCCTACCACTTTCTGTACTGTAAATATAACACCACATTCTGTTAATCTGAAATGGGATGTATATCATAACATTGCTCTTTTGAGACAAACTTTAAAATTAGGCAATTCTGTCTTATGATATGTAAGTAGACCATACTGTGTCTTAAATAAATAATTGTTTTCTCTCTTTCTAAATTAGTTGGTTATGGGACTCTGATTCTTGAGATGGCTTTATAACAACAGTTTATACAATTCTGGGTTCTTTCTCTCTTCAGTCGTCTGCTCTACCTCATCTTTTCTCAATGTATCCATGTTCTGTCCTAAAAGTGACATTCATTTGCACTTACTAACATCCTTTCTGCTACATTTAAGCCTCATATATTTATATTTTACCGTTAAACTCCTTCAAAAGCTTTAATGATTCCGGTATTAAAACTGACTGGGGAAAAAAGTTGCCTTTTATCACTGCACCTATTAGAATGCATTAGTAAAAAATTCTAAAGGATTTTTTTTTTTTCCTAAAGCAGTTGTATGTATGTATGAGGGAAAACATTCTCAACAGCTAGAGGTTGCACTGGCTACAGTCCAATCCTTGCTATGTATTTAGGAGGAAAAGTTGGAAAAAAGTCTGCCACTGTCTCACATGCAAGGCTAGGACCTGGTTGTCCTACGGTCCTGTTTTACCTTTCTCCTAATACATTTGATCATGTGAGTTTTGAATGGAATTCCCTGTATCTATAAAAAGAAAAATGCTCCAGAATTATGACCTTCTGGACTGAAATAAGCCGGCTCAAGTTGTTGCAGTAAGCTGGTTGCATTCTCCAACTATACGCAGGCCACTTCTACTCTTTGTCCCTACATCAGATGTTGCCATCACTCAGTGCATCGTGTACTTCATTTTGTTCTCATGAGGTTGAGAGAATTATGTGGAATTGACATCAGTCTCATTTTACACGGAGGTCTCGGGTGTCTGCAGTCTTTGTAACTGGGTTCTCTAACTTGCTGCATGTTTCTTCAGGCAGACCTGTTTTGAACTCTAAAGTCACTTATCTGTGAGGCAGAGAACTTCAGTGCATTTTTCACTGTTGTACAGTGGGATGATGACACTACCTGTATAGTGGCAGCATTCAGTAGTGGATTTAGCTGGGTAAATGACAAGTATTTTCTCCAATTGAAAGAGACAATTGTCTGTGCAGGTGAAATGTAACCTTTGTCAGGTGAGATGGCAGCTGATGACTTCCCCTTGTAACCCAGCGTTACACAAGACCTTTGACCATGAGTAGATAAGATCCATTGTAAAGATTTTTAACATGTGCCAGTTAAGTAGATTTCCTTTTAGACAGTATGTCAGGCTTTTAAATGAGTAGCTGCAGAATGACTACAATCCTGTCTACAGTAATTTTCATAATAGAAAATAAAGCCACCAGTGTGTCACGGTGCTTAGTTACAACATAACTTGTGATTTGATTCATCTGTGTTCAGAGCTGTTCTAAGAAACTTCAAAGGCATCTGTCCAGATCAGCCTTTAAAACATTGTATTTCTTTCTGGTAATTTAGGAAAGAGCCAATATTGAATGAGTGAATACCTGATTCACTGTTAACGCTTCTCAAATGGGAAGCACTATGTTGGTGCTGTGGAGTGAAATGACTTATATTTAGCAATTCCTGAGTGCCACAGCATCTGTTTTGGATAACTGATCTATCCTACGTGATAGCAAGATAAAGGGTTAACTTCTTGGTAATATACAAACTGGAAGGTTTTCAAAAACAAACAGGTGTTGATTCAGAACTTAAAAGTTCCTGTCCAAAAGCTTGGTTGTTTCAACTGTTTGACGGCGGATACTAAACACCAGCATTGTGTTTTCCTCCCACAGGTGACCCCAAAACCTGGCAGAACAAGTCTCTTCCCGGAGATCCAAACTATCTTGTTGGAGCAAACTGTGTCTCAGTCCTAATTGACCACTTCTAAATATTAAGTTAGCTGACTGAGTAAATAATGTGAAACTGAGATGGACCTTACATATAAACTGAACCACTCTATCAAGTATTAACTGTTCTATAAGTGATAATGGATCTTAGTGTTTAAGCATCTTGCTTTAACTAACAGTGGTTTAGCAAGTACACTCTTTGAACCATGGTCACAATACATGCACAAGCAGGGAGTGTACAGTGGGAGCAAGGGAGGGGTTGCAGGTTCTGTATGCTTTGGTTTGTTGGTTGTTCTTTTGTGGGGTTTTGTTTTGTTTCCTTTTAATTATTTTTTTTTTTTTAAAGGACACTATTAGTATTTCTTTGTTTAAAATCTGAAAGTACCAACGGAATTATATTCAGAGGAACTGAATTTGGTTCATACTCCACTGGCGAAAACACAGAATTTGGCCTGCGTTTTTACAACAGTGTGTTTCTAACTCACAAGACTACAGTTTGGTCTCTGGTTTTCCATGACGTGTGGTGTACTTGTCCAATGAATGGCAATCAACGCGGGGTAGCGCAGTTCAGGTGTTTTCCTCTGCCAAGAGGCTAATGCAAACACATCAACTTACTGTATGGGGAAACGCTGTCATGAGAACTGGGGGAGGGGGAAAAGCATGTGGAATGACTATGGTTCAGTTGCCTCTGTGGATTTGTAAATTAACCACATTATTACAGACCTATTAACCAGCAGGGATGCCTTACCCTCATGTTTTTATTAGTCTTAGCTCTCATAGTTCTCTGTATTAAGTTTGTATGGCTTTTGTGCTTACCTAGATAATGTATCATGAGAGATGGGGGAAAGAGGAGGGGGGGGAAAAAAACACAAAACAAACAAAAAAACCACTTGTGAGTTTGGTTTAGAGAAGGAGTATTGTTTGTGTTCATCAGCCAGAAGAGAACCAGAAGGAAATGATGGTATGTTTTCTGCTATGCATTTGAAAATTTATAGATGTTATAGACTGCTTGTATATAATGCGTGCATACCACTTTTGTTCTTGGTTTGTAAATTAACTTTTATAAGCTTTACCTTTTTATATATATAAATATATATAAAAACAAACAAAGTTTCTTAAGGATATCTTTGTATTCTCATACCTTTTGAGCCTTGAACTTTGACATCTGCAGCAATAAAGCAGCATTTCTACAATATATGAACAAGGACATTTTTTAAAAATGCACAAAGTTGTTACCTTTTTAAGTGCTGCATTTAAAGAATATAACTCGGAATTCTCTACTTTGATTAAATTCTTGAAAAGTATCCCTACTGTAATTTGTCATAAGGATGCTGTACTATGTGCCCTGAAATGTATTTTTTTACTAATAGACAATTTATTACGGCACAATGGCACTACTACTGTTTAGATAATATACCACTGCATTCTGTTAATGAGTTATTAGCTATTCAGGTGTGGCTGATTTTTTTTTTCTTTGCAGTTATTAAAATTACACGTTTCTAAATATACAGAATAAAACTGTTTTTAAAATAAAAAAGGAGATTGTAGTACATTATTGTTTCTGAAATGCATTTATATGACCATGACAAAACCAGTTTTGATTTTTTTCTGTGTAAGTAGACAGCTGGATTCTGCCCTATGTTCATACATGAAGCAGAGCTGTTCTTGGCAGGCAGTTGGACTTGTCCACAGCCGGGCTTCTGGAATGGTGAACTCCAGTGTGGATTGATTGGAAATACTCGTTGCAAGTAGGAGCAGTAGGCTTGTCCCTTGCCTTAATCACAGTGTTGGTGCTAGTAGATTTCTTGTATGTACTNTTTCTAACTCACAAGACTACAGTTTGGTCTCTGGTTTTCCATGACGTGTGGTGTACTTGTCCAATGAATGGCAATCAACGCGGGGTAGCGCAGTTCAGGTGTTTTCCTCTGCCAAGAGGCTAATGCAAACACATCAACTTACTGTATGGGGAAACGCTGTCATGAGAACTGGGGGAGGGGGAAAAGCATGTGGAATGACTATGGTTCAGTTGCCTCTGTGGATTTGTAAATTAACCACATTATTACAGACCTATTAACCAGCAGGGATGCCTTACCCTCATGTTTTTATTAGTCTTAGCTCTCATAGTTCTCTGTATTAAGTTTGTATGGCTTTTGTGCTTACCTAGATAATGTATCATGAGAGATGGGGGAAAGAGGAGGGGGGGGAAAAAAACACAAAACAAACAAAAAAACCACTTGTGAGTTTGGTTTAGAGAAGGAGTATTGTTTGTGTTCATCAGCCAGAAGAGAACCAGAAGGAAATGATGGTATGTTTTCTGCTATGCATTTGAAAATTTATAGATGTTATAGACTGCTTGTATATAATGCGTGCATACCACTTTTGTTCTTGGTTTGTAAATTAACTTTTATAAGCTTTACCTTTTTATATATATAAATATATATAAAAACAAACAAAGTTTCTTAAGGATATCTTTGTATTCTCATACCTTTTGAGCCTTGAACTTTGACATCTGCAGCAATAAAGCAGCATTTCTACAATATATGAACAAGGACATTTTTTAAAAATGCACAAAGTTGTTACCTTTTTAAGTGCTGCATTTAAAGAATATAACTCGGAATTCTCTACTTTGATTAAATTCTTGAAAAGTATCCCTACTGTAATTTGTCATAAGGATGCTGTACTATGTGCCCTGAAATGTATTTTTTTACTAATAGACAATTTATTACGGCACAATGGCACTACTACTGTTTAGATAATATACCACTGCATTCTGTTAATGAGTTATTAGCTATTCAGGTGTGGCTGATTTTTTTTTTCTTTGCAGTTATTAAAATTACACGTTTCTAAATATACAGAATAAAACTGTTTTTAAAATAAAAAAGGAGATTGTAGTACATTATTGTTTCTGAAATGCATTTATATGACCATGACAAAACCAGTTTTGATTTTTTTCTGTGTAAGTAGACAGCTGGATTCTGCCCTATGTTCATACATGAAGCAGAGCTGTTCTTGGCAGGCAGTTGGACTTGTCCACAGCCGGGCTTCTGGAATGGTGAACTCCAGTGTGGATTGATTGGAAATACTCGTTGCAAGTAGGAGCAGTAGGCTTGTCCCTTGCCTTAATCACAGTGTTGGTGCTAGTAGATTTCTTGTATGTACTCTTCCAAAAGCTTTGGTAGTGTTCTAGCACGTAGGTTTACACATGGTCTGGTTATACAGTTTTCAAGATATTCCTACAGAATTCCATTCTCGGGCCTATTTGGAGTACTTGATGGCTAACTCCTAAGCCAGTATTACTCTATAAAAGAAAATAAATTCTAGAAGTTATTTCTAAATAATGCTGGGAACCATTGCACAGCGCTGATGTTTCTTCTCTGTACCATTACTGACCAGTCAGTTTGTTTCTCAAGCATGACATGGCCTAGAAGATGCATTCACTGCTGTGACTACTGCTGCCCATCGCTTATCTCAGCTGTAAGAGCAAAAGAAATCTCAATAGCAAAAAACCTCTGTGTGTTGGCATGGCATTTTTCATTTATCTTGGTGATAATATATTGGTGGTATGTTTTGAATCAACAGAAAGGAAGGTCTCAAAATGGCATGCAAAGAGTCTTGGAGAAAAAGCCAATGCTAAAAATTCTAAGTGTTCTTTTCTCATTCAGATTTTAGAAAGAAATATATGAAACACTGCAGAAAAAGGCAGTCAGTGGGACTCGAGGAGCTCTGGTGTTAATACTGCGTGGACTGTTTGCAGTGGTGTCATTTGTGTCTGGGACATCTCAAGTCTGGCACACTGAAAGGTGTGACTGTCCTGAGTTGCTTTTATTGGGTTGAGCTAGATAATACCTTTCTGCTCTTTTAAAGAGTGTAGGGTCCAGCCTTTCTATCAAAGTGAAAAAAAAATGACAGGTTTTGCCCTGCTGTCATTTCAAAAATGAAATTGGAAAGTTGATGCCATTGAAAAACGTGGCAGTTCTCTCCTGCTAAGCAGCCTGTCAACAGAACTATCTTCTGCTGTCTGCCTGTAGGAATGTTTATACAAGTGGCTAATTTACACCACATACATGTTTTCCATGTTATTAAATACCAGTGCTTCTGGATTAAAACATGGCCATTAAGAATAACTGTGCTAAAATAACACATTTTCTTATTTCAAAATACCAGTGGTTTTGAAATCTTTATCCTTGCAAGCGATTACGTTTCTTACATATTTTATATCGGCCAGGCTCTGCAGGAGGTAAGTTCACGTGTAATATTTACATTTACTGAAGTTCTCTGTTCACTATTTAATGTGAGCTTCAAAAAATGCATTTCCCAATTCTTCTGTTTTTCTTAGCGATGTACTGGCCAATGAAAAGGCCCTTGGCCATAAAGTTGGCCACATAAAGGGCAATTTTGGTCCTGCAAATTGTACCGAAGTTTTAATAATGTATGTCTCAAGTCTTGTGCTCATTTGTAAACAAATGGCTTCAATGGTAGAAACAGATACAGATGGGTAAAAAATTACTGTTCATCTCTTTGACTTAAATTCTTGGTGAAAATATTTTAATTTTTATTTACTTTTTTTGAGAAAAGTAGTAATGAGTATTGAGCTACACAAACAAGTTATGGTTGTAAAAGTACTTTTCTGTTCTTGCCAGCCTGGGTTAGGTGAAACAAATCAGCAATGTTTAGGGTTGGGTTGAAAATTCTTTGTGTTAACATAACTTGGACCAGATGACAGAAATAAAAACCATTCAGGTTTGGAGAATAAAAGATGCTAAGTGTGTCCAAAAGATGTTTTCCTTGATATCTAAGCCTCTTGTGAGGAAAGCCTGACTGAGCGTTAGTGGTGGTCTGTCTTGTGGTTGCCAGTCTGGCAACTGGCTCCATCCATTGACAAGGTCAAACAAATGGGTAAAACTATTTTTCTGTATATCCAAATGAACTGTGCATTTAGGACCCTGTGAGCAAGCATCTGGGAGTAAATCCACTTAATGTTAGTGAAAGTATATGAATCACAGAATATCAGGGATTGGAAAGGACCTATATGAAGCTGGCTGTTCATGCACACACACATAGACATGAATGTTACTAGATTTTTCTACTAGCTTGGATACAGTAGACTGTTCAGCTCTATGCCAAACAGTTGTCATTCCAGTGACGCTAAAAGAATTATGCTATCGTTGACTTTGGCTTGAAACCCAGTCTTGACAAAGATAAAAGGATGTTTTGCTGGCTAGCAATGGTGCTATCCTGGTTACCTTAATGAAGCACTTAACAATCCTTCCAAATTGCTCTGGAATTTTAGCAGATACAGCTGTCTATTGCTGACTTTAGGTGCTAACAGTTGTGATTGCGTAAGATGCAGAGAACAGGCCCAAACCAGGACCTTGGTATCTACAAATTGTCTGGTTTTGTTACTGCAGGAGTAACAAAGGAGACCAAAAGTGGAAAAAAGGGAAACACTTGTTTACTTGTGCTGCTGTGCTGTGAGAATTGCCACCATGAGAACTGAGGAAGTGCGTGGGAAGCACAATTTATTCTTAATGACAAGAACAAATTTTAGATTAAGTTTGTCAATTGTTAATCACTAATGCCGATTCTGAAATCGCTCCTCTGGTCTGCAACGGTGTGTGTGAAGTTTCCATTGAAGTTTATTATGCAATGCTAACTGTGCTTCATCTTCAGCATTGGCAGAGGGAAGTGGAAGAGTGGAGATGAATGCAAATGCCCCAGTGTCCCCTCTCAGCCCAGAGAGGTGCCCGTAAGGCCTTTTGATGTGTGTCACTGGTGCTGGTTGCTGACGGGAATAGCTATTGCTGGTGATAACTCATTGGACCTTATCAGATCATCCTTTGTATGTATCTCATGGAAGTGATAAAAAACATTATGCTTTTGTATAGGGCAATTAGGTTTTCTGTTTGTGGTTAAGCATCTGTACTGGGGTTTATGTGTACATCTTGGAGCTTGGGGTTTGTTGGTTGTGGTTTTTTGCATTAGCTTCGTAAAGGCCAGTGTTTGTTACTGCTACAGACCATTATGAAACCAGGAGTGTCCTGTGTTTTCATTGTCTGCAAGAGCTTCCTCTGGTGGTGGTCTCTTGGTTTCTGACCTGGTGTCCTGTATGTATGTTCCACATCTGGGGGAGGGGGGCACAGCCAGATGGGTGAGTGGGTGACGGACACAAGGGATGGGACTTCTGCTCACCTAGGCAAAACTGAAATGAAAGAACTGTGAGTAGTGGGGAGAGCCTGGGCTTTAACAATTCCTGTCAAACATCAATGCTGTGTTCGGGAGTCTGGTACCTTTCTCAGTGTGACAAAATCTGCTGAGCGCTGCTGCTGCTCTGAAGGCATGTGATGGGAGGCAGGAGCCCCTGTGATACGTAAAGGCTGGGGAGAGGGAGTCAGGCACACACACAAAAAAGTGGAGATCACTGCAGCTTTACCCATATTATTTTAATAGACTTGAAAATCTTGCATAAAACATGTAAATAAGTTCTCTTCAATACAGTTAAATGCCATTTACCTCTCTGTGCACATAATGTCTCTGTTGCAGCAAATCACTCCTAGAGAAACCTGCAATTCTCTGCTTATTATCCTAATGCCAGCTATTGCCCTCTTCTAAGAGTCCTCTTAGTTATTTTAACAGTAGTTAGCTAGAACAACGGAAAAAATAGATTCCCAAGGAAAGAAACTGTAGTCTGTTAGTGACTACTGATACTATCTTAGGTGTGGAGTATATACTCCTCTTTTCAAGTAATTGAATTAAAGCTCCTGTTATTTAAATATGCCTTGTCTTTGCAGTATTCTACATGGCTTTTCCATTTCGTACAAAAGCTGCTGAGTGCAGAAGATACGATGGGCTGCAAAAACTCTGTATGTAAATTACAGTCTGGTAAGAAGACTGCAGATTTATAACATGTTGGTTAATGTATCAGTTTCTAAATTGTATTAAAAACAAGCAATGTCTTCCCAGGAAAAATATGACCTGCTTCAGCTCTCTTCAGCTTTAGGGCTTAGACTTTGGGGGAAGATCAGAGTGAGAAACAGGCTGTAGAAGTTCAGGAAAATGAGATCTGGCATTCAGTTTCGTAGGTGCCTTTGTGTCTTGGCATTGGATGATCAGTGATGATACTTAATCAAACCTGTAGTGTGCACTCAAAACTAAGTCTGCGTATATTTAAAAGCCTTGCCAAGGACTGAAATGATTTTGAGGTAATCTTGCCAGAACAGAAACCTGGCATTGAAAATTCTTTGCAGAAAGAAGACGAGAAGAAACTTGTTTGCTAGAAGGAGCATTTGTAGTGCAGAGCTTGATGGTGAACTTCCAGCACGGAGGAGCTAACAGTGAAGCTGGCTGCAGTGACTTCCCTCCTAATTATACTTAATTTTGTCCTTACTTTATTAGTGACCAAATATTTCAAGTTCATCACTAATGCAGAATCAAAAGGTAAGGTAGAATTCAGCTACATAGCCAATAAAGAGGTTTACATATTTGATTACTGAAGTAGCGTTTTGGTAAAATAGTACATCAGGAAGTCAGCTTGGTGACCAGGAAATGGTTGTCTTAATTTTAAGGTTCGTATTAGCTGTTTTCAGTTTGTCTTGGCTAAAAACTGTGGTAAGGAATAAGGTGTATGCAGATACACACCTTACTGTGTGGTGTGTGATGCTATGAAAGTAACTACTGAACAGGTAGCCTGCTGCCCCTGTGGAACAGTCGGAGCCTCTGCCAGAAGAGTTGCAGCCCTATTCGTTGGACGTGACTGGCCGTCCCACTGATGCTGCCAGTATCGGCACCACTGCTTTTTATTTCTAATACTGAAGTTATTTATAGCACCTTGGCTGTCTGCTGAGAATGCAGGAGTGATGAGAGTGACCTTGATATATCTTTAGGTTTTACTTTATGTACCAGTTTTCGTTATTTTTTTTTTTTTTTAAACAATTGATATTTTTACGGTGTAGGCCATTCTGAAAAGGTAGGTCAGACATAAGTGATTGCAATAATACTTCTGCAGCTATATGAGTCTCCCCAAAATAAGAAAGTTTACCTAACCTGATCTGGCCTTCCCAGCTGTTCCCCTTTTAAGTGGTACTCTGCTGGTGAAGAAGCCTGTGGGCTTGGGTTTTTCAAGAGAACAGAAACATTTGTTTTCTGTTTTGGTGGTGTATAAATTGTAATTCTCCTTGTTTAATGGGTTTAATGGTATAGGTAGCATGGAGTTGTGGCCTGTGGTAGTAACAGCTGCCCAGTTTGGAACCATGCCAGTAAGTAGGGAGAGCAGTTTTTCCCCAACGTAGGCTAAAAATATCACAAAACAAAAAAACCCCCAAGCAAACAAAACCAAAAACAAACCAACCAACAAAGTTTCCTGAGACACCATAAATACAGCTGATTCTGCTGCGGTGTTCTGTTTAACAACACCTGCAACCATACCCCCCAAAAAAACCCACTGCAGCTAGGAAAACTCCCTGATTACCTGTTTTTTGATAAGTTTCTGTACAGGATGTAGACATTTCTAGTCCCCAGTGAACATGAGGGAAAGTGATACCAGTCTGTGAGCAAGGTGTTTGGAGTTTGCCTCTGCAGCATGAGAACAGGTGATGAGCAAGCACAGAGGTATGACTTCACACTTCCTTATTACATTTTAGTTAAATTAACATACCCACAACTTCAGAAATGTTTTCTGTTTCTCCTTTGCTTTGATTCGATAGTTGGAAGTTTGCTGATGACTTTGCTACTCTGGTCTGTAGGCAGTAGCTTTTTCAAGTGTAGCAGTGGCAGTTGGTGAGTTGAGGCCAACATACCTTGTACTGCTTTGTGCCTGGATTTCAAAGCACTTAATTCTGAAGAACTTAAGTGCCAATCTTGCTTTCTAGACATGATCCTCAGTTTTTTAATATGAAAAAACCAAAGCAACTGGCTTTGATTTCCTCCTGGTGATGAAGCCATATATAGAGAATACATCATATTTTCATGCAAAAATACCTGCCTGCTAGAGTGTTTAGGTGGAAATGTGGCAGAAATGGAAAAAGGAGGAGTGTAAGTTCTTGTTGTGTGCATAGGTGCTCCATTTCAATCCTCTTTTAAGAGAAAAAGGAGTTCTAGCATGGGCAACTAGTTTTACAGTGGCTGGAGGCCCACTCTGAAACCCCTGAAGAAAAGAAAAAATTGATCTGAATGGAAATAAATTAAAATGACTGGAATTAACTTTCAGATGTTAAATCTAGCAAACGATTCCACCTATCCAGTGTATCCTGGAAGTCTGGTGTTGTGTATATTTACATATACATCTGCTATCACCACCCCTCTGAGATTTGATAGCAGTGGAGGTATGTTCTGTGCCAAAGTCCTGTTCACCTCCTATAGGATCCATTGGACGGACAGAGATGGTCATAATGCATATGGGAAATGGATATTGGTAAGCCTCAATCTTTTGTTGGATTTTCATAGAAATCAGGACTAGTTTATTCTATGGTCTTGAGGGTTGTCCACCACATCATAATAATGTGTGTGCAATTGGGCTATTCTTGGTAAGCAAAACAAAGGTCTTTGAACTGGTCTTTGGAACAAAAACATCTCTTTAAGAGGATTTCTTTTACTTACCATGAAAGAAAAATGTAAAAATATTTTGGCTGAAAATTAGTAATTCAGATGAGCGACTTGTATTAGATTGCCTTTGTCAGGCAAAGGCATCTCCTGTGCAGTGCGAGCTCCCCAGCACAACTCCTGTGCAATACATATGTAACACCACTCGGTTAATAAAAACCCATCCCCAGCTCCTGACAGCCTCTTATTAATCCTTTTGATTTATCAGACTTGTTAGAGTGATTTTTCTGCAAAGTGAAGAGTTGTAGCAGTCTTGCTATGTGTGTGACAACGGACAGCCCGCCGCTAGGGGTGAGCCTTGCCTCACAATGAGCAGCCTGCTCTAGCAGAGGAGATGCCCTGAGGGGCAGGCTGGCTCTGGTGCTTTCCAAAGGATGCCCCTCAGATGCTGCTTTCCTTCATGTTTTTTTTCATTCATTCTCTGGGAGTTTTCACATCGGACTACAGCAGTGCTGAATAAATATTCAAACTTACTACCAAACAGGGCATTGTGTAACTGCCAGCAGGAGCAGGGAGGTGATCACCCCCTGTACTGGGCTCTGGTGAGGCCACACCAAGAGTGCTGTGTTTAGTTTTGGGCCCCTTGCTACAAGAAAGACATCGAGGCCCTGGAACGTGCCCAGAGAAGGGCAACAAAACTGGTGAGGGGTCTAGAGCACAAATCTTACGAGGAATGGCTGAGGGAGCTGGGATTGTTTAGTCTGGATTAGAGGAGACTCAGGGGAGACCTCATCACAACTTCTGAAGGGAGGTTGTGAAGAGGAGAGGGTCGGCATCTTCTTCCAGATAGCTAATGATAGGACTCAAGGGAATGGCCACAAGTTGCTCCATGGGAGATTTAGATCAGATGTCAGGAACAATNTGTGTAACTGCCAGCAGGAGCAGGGAGGTGATCACCCCCTGTACTGGGCTCTGGTGAGGCCACACCAAGAGTGCTGTGTTTAGTTTTGGGCCCCTTGCTACAAGAAAGACATCGAGGCCCTGGAACGTGCCCAGAGAAGGGCAACAAAACTGGTGAGGGGTCTAGAGCACAAATCTTACGAGGAATGGCTGAGGGAGCTGGGATTGTTTAGTCTGGATTAGAGGAGACTCAGGGGAGACCTCATCACAACTTCTGAAGGGAGGTTGTGAAGAGGAGAGGGTCGGCATCTTCTTCCAGATAGCTAATGATAGGACTCAAGGGAATGGCCACAAGTTGCTCCATGGGAGATTTAGATCAGATGTCAGGAACAATTTTTTCTCCCAGAGAGTGGTCAGGCATTGGAATGGCCTGTCTGGGGAGGTGGTGGAGTCACCATCCCTGGCAGTGTGCAAGAATTGTCTGGATGAGGTGCTACAAGACATGATTTAGTAGCTTAGCGGGTAGTATTGGTGATGGGAGGATGGTTGGAGCAGATGATCTTGTAGGTCTTTTCCAACCTTGTGTTTCTATGATTCTGTGATCTTTTCAAATAGACGTGGCTGTTGCTGGAATGCTGCAATCCTGCCCCAGTTTGTGTTCTCCAAGCCTCAGGAACGTGTCAGGGGCCCTGTGTGGAGCACTGACTAGCCAAGCCTGGGGCTGTCCTGCAAGGAGGAGTGTGTGGAACTGGGTGCAGCGAGTGCCCATGCACTGCCTGCACACCACCTCTTTTAGGAAACGAGGGTTGCTGGAAGGCTGCTTTCGGGGTTGCAAACGTGCTGTTTCTCGGGCAGCTGTGAAAGCAAAGGGAGAGATAGTGGAACAGGAATCCAGAACTCACTGTGCCAAGCTGTGTGTGTGCTGTCCCACTTAAGTTTGGCATAGGGTTTTCTGCCCTTGTCACTTATCCAGGACTGTGGGTTTTCTCTGTGGACTAATAAACTGGCATGGGAAGTGCTCAAGGATGCTCTACTGTAGTTTATCCAGCAAGAGATTATGAACTTTGATAGACTTTAGTAGTCTACAGTTAATTCATTTTTCATGTTCTCTTTGCATGAACCATTTTCTCTGAACAAAATAGGAAACAAGCCTTAGGAAAGAATTCAGTGTAGTACAGAGTAATTTCTTGAAAACCAGGCTTTGTAAACTGTACTGCTAGGCTTTTTACTCTCTCAAAATATTTTTTCAGAACAATGATATTTTTATGACGATACAAAATTGTTTTTTATAAGCTAAATGGTGTGATCTGGATCAATTTCTAAAATAGAAAGGGTTTTTGTTTTGCAAAATTGCTTTTGCTTCAGGAGATGACAATTGTTGACATCTGTGCTGTAAGGATATGTTCTGGAAAATGATTAATTTTGTTCTACACAAATAAAGACGTGCTTTATAAGGTCCCTGCTATAAAGCTGTGATAAATATAAGCATTTTAGAAGATCAGTTTGAATGTAACTTCAGCTACCCAGAACATTAGTTACAAAACTTCTGTTTAGACCGTTGGGTAAGTATCCATCAATATGGATATAAAAAAAAAATAAAAAATGTTGTTGAAGGCCTTTTTAGCATTTGAGACTACAGCATTTTAGCGGATGATTCATTCTTAAGCCTTTTTTAACTCCTCGTTCCATAATTGTCTTAAAATTGTAATTTTTCTTAAGTATTATCTATAATTTTTCTATTAACAAAAAAGAAATGGAATCCTAAATGTTTTGTCAATACCTTAATGTGACTCATACGTGTTGAAAAAGTCTACATATAATTTTAAAAAAATGTTAATACCCTTTTTCTGAAGAAAGAACACTTTTAATCCAAGAAGATCAAAGATTTATTTATCTCTAATAATCAGTTTTCTGTCAAAATGTACTAATCTTGGGTGATGAGGTCAGGTAATATTTCTTGTAGCAATCACAGCTGAGTAAGAAATAACTTTTTTTCTGTTAAGCAAGAAATTGACATTCCAGAAATATTTCTGCTCTTGACTAGAATGAACAGATATTTTAAGTGTTTAGTGAGGCAATGAAATTCAGGGATCCATCTGGGCATCATTTTAAACTTAGCAAATGTTAAGTTCTAAAAATATTTGGAGAAGGGTGCTGAGGTTCTGATGCAGAGTTATGTAAGGATAAATATAACTGTGGAGAATAATAGTTGCTTACGGTGCATGCAGAGATCTGAATTTTGTTCCCCTATATTTGTGGGCACGGCACTGGCTACAGAGTTTTGTTGGTATGTTTACTTCGCGTTAAGAACAGCCACATCGTGATCTGTGAACAAGTAGAAATAGACACCTAGAATAAGATGTCTTAAGTAATTTTTTTCTGTATGTCTTGGTAAATAACAAACATCTACAAGGTCAGTCTTCCTAGTAAAATTTCCAATTTGCAGAGAAAGAGTAAAGGTAATTAAGTAGTAGAAAACAATAATTTCCCCAATAGAGATACTTTTTGAGAGCCTCCTAAATATTGTGAGACTTTTTTTTAACTCTTTGTGTAACTGGAAAATAAATGGCTGAGGAAGTTTTATCTCGTCATCAAGTATTTGTGGATGCTGAACTTGTAGCTAATTATGACCTAGTTTGGGGATAACAGGGTCATGCCGTGACTCGAGTGTCTTTATCACTTGAAAGACCCTGTAAGATTTTTCTGCATCTTTGAACTTCCTCACCTGCGTTCTCTGTGGTGTTGCCACTTGGCCATTTAGCCATTTTGGAATGATCTTTCCCTGTAGTCATTCCCTTTTATCCCTTTTTTGCCTGTTTGTCCAGTGGCGTGGGGTCACCTTTATCATACTGTTGTTCAGACTCCAGACAGTAAGAGGAAGTATGAGTATACTTTAACTTTTGGAATGCAGTGCCTACACTGTAAGAAAAATTTCAGAAGAGCATAAAAATGGGAAATCTCTAAATAGTCTGAACATCACATTTAGCAGCTGCCCAGGGTTTTCTTATTCAGTGTCAGTTCAAATATACTTTAAAAAATCACAGAATATCAGGAATTGGAAGGGACCTTGAAAGATCATCTAGTCCAATCCCCCTAATATATATTTTCAATGTATTTGGGAAAAGAAAAGCATGTTGACAAGAGGAGGAGCATTCATTTATTTATGTATATTTATGTATATTTATTTATGTATATCTGGAAATAATTGTTTGTGATTCTAACATAGAAATTATGTTTTCCTCAGCACTAACAGAAGGCAGATTACTATGGTAAGAAAAAGCTGCACTGTGGGTATGTGCCTGTGTCCATCGAACCTCATGAAATGACTTGGCTTCTCTTCACTGTTTTGGTGTTTTAATAGGGCATAAGAAAATGTTCCTGCTTTGCTGTGTGTTGCCATTGGACCACCTTGTGAAGGTCTTGGCAGGAAATGCTCCTGATGCACTGCACTGAGCACAAGCCTATAGTGTGCCCTTGTGGCAGAGGCTGCCACTGTGGTCTCCAGGGCTGCGTGAGGCAAACCATTGCCAGCTGGTTAAGGAGGGGATCCTTCCCCTCTGCTCAGCCACACCTGGAGGACAATGTCCAGTTCTGGGCTCCTTCATACAAGAGAGAGATGAATGTTTGGAGAGAGTCCAGCAAAGAGCCATAAAGATGGTGAAGGGACTGGGGCACCTCTCCTGTGAGGAGAGGCCGAGAGGGCAAGGACTGTTTAGTCTGGAGAAGGCAGCAGCTCCAGAGATCTTTCTTTTTTTCATTTATATAAAATACTTCATAGCTATAAAAACAAACTGCTTAGAAGGGAGGGTGCAGAGAAGACGGAGCCAGGCTCTTTTCAGTGGTGCCCAGCAGCATGACTAGAGGCAGTGGGCACAAAACAAAGTACAGGGGGTTCCCTCTGAACATGATGAAACACTTCCTTACTCTGAGGCTACCCAGGGAGGGTTGTGGACTCTCCATCTTTGGAGGTATACAAAAGCCACCTACATATGTCTGTGGTCAGCTGGCTCTAAGCAGCCCTGCTTGAGCTGAGGCCGGGGGTGGTGGTGGGCAAGGTGATTCCTGGGTGTCCCTTCCAACCTCAGCTATCCTATGATACTTGTGACCAGATTGCATGACATTCCCACTAGCCCTAGCAAAGCTGTCCCTTATTTTTAGGAGTCTGTTTGAGTGTTAATCTATAGATTACCATGGCCTGCTAAATTAGGGAGAGTCTGATTATGTCCAAAGAAGTGCGGTGACAAAAATTTTGTGCTTCAGAGAGGCTCCTTCCTTCTGTGAGACATCAAGGTGGCTTAAAAATTGGTTAAGGAAGTAGCTCAGTTACTGTTATTCCTGCTGTTGTCACACTGCTGTTCATGGAAGAAGATTGGAAGCAAATAAAATAGTTAGTTCAAGATCAAAATCCCTCTTAGAGGATTACACATTTTCGCTGTTAATTGAACAAAATGTACTTGCAGCTGTCCCTAGCTCTGCTTTAACTAAATCGCTTATGTCTGGTGGGGCTTCCTGAGTTAAATGGTTGCAGAGTTCCCACAGCACAGTGTTGGTCTTGCCGGTGGTGCTCTCACCATAAAATGTGATCTTACTGGGTAATACTTTGAAATTATCATGTAATACTTGAATGAAATTTTCACCCTGCTCTCATTAATGCTATAAAGCTTTTCTTCTTTACACAGCATTTGTTGTCTTTAGCAGGTAGATTCAGTCGCATTTGGTGTTCAGTGTCAAGTAGCATTAAAAACTTTTGATACTCGAAGTGATGTGGTATTTGCAGCAGTGGGAGGACTCTCAGTGAATGATTTTCAGCTGGATGAAGCTGCAGCTACCTCTTTCTGTAGGTAGCTATAGGCTATGGGCAGGGAGGGTACAGGGGATACCTCCTTGCTTTGGTTGGACAGCCACAAATAGAACATCCCAGATCGTGCAGATCTTCAGCTGTTCTGGTCTGTGTAACTTCAAGGTTGAAGTTTTGGCTCTATTTCTGTGGTACGTGTGTTCATCATTCCTTTTCACATCTGAATATTTCCATGAAGGTTTCATGTTTGACAACCTTGGCATACCTTTGAAACTAATATGAGGGAATTGAGGGAGGTAACGTGTTCTTAGTAAAATTTGAAAACTCCTTTGTCTCTGTTAAATATTTACAGCCCATGTTTTACTGTCTTTAGAGAGAATTCATCAGAAAAAGATCAGATAATTGAGACTTAAGAGTTTTTTGCTGTAGTGCTTCTAAGATTGAGCACATGACAAAAAAGGTAGTTTTAGCTTCTAGAATATTGCTCTATGCTTTATTTACAAAATGTCCCTGGCAGAGACATGGATTTGCATCTTGCTTACAGTTGCAGAAGGTGCAAGACCAGCTTTTTGAATTGATGCTAAAGCAGCCATCTTATTCTTAGGCCTCTAGAAGAGAAACTTTCCCTAATTGTATACAGCTAAGATTTAACTCGCCTTTTCAGTTTCTGTGTGGGATCATAACTGTGGAGTGATTGGCTTCAAGTGATGACTGAAGTTGCATTTTCTTTGCAATTCTTCAAGAAATAGTTTTTCATTTGGCAACTGAATTGCATTTTCATTTTAAGGGTTACCCCAGCACTTAGGAGGGAAACTGTTTGCCACCTTAGAGCTATGAATGTTATAGATGTTTGTTTCTAGCCAGCACAGACTCATTAGTCCATGTAAATAACAGGTCCTTCCTAATAGGCTGCCCACTGTGTTTGACTGATAATTACTAATGTGACCCTGTGTTGAAGCGGGGAAGGACTGCAGGTAGTAATTGGAAATGTATGTGTTGTCTGCTCTTAATCCAGCCTTTGTGTATATCTGTGGGTTTTACACTGCTCTAAACACAATGTGTAAGGAGTCACAGTCTCCAGTAGAAGAAAGGAGAAATAATGCTGTGGACTTTTTCTGAGGAAAACAGAATGATCACAGGAGGGTCTTGTTAGGAATACAGTCTGGACACTGGGATGCTATCAGGAGCGAATACAATACAGACTAGAAGTAGTAGCAATGTCAACATAATAAGTCAAAATAGTGCTTTACCAGCTTTACCAGTGCTTAACCAGTTTTATGTGCCAAAAAACCCTCTCATACTTCTCTTCTAAACTTTCTAGTCTCCTGTTTTAATGGGTGCCTGAAACCTACCACTAACACTAGCTGTAATTCACTCAGAGTTTATCACTTAATAGAACAAAGCCTACCCTGGACCTGGAATATACTTTAGGAACAAGTGAAACAGTAGTTGTATCACCTGGGCTTAGTAACTTCTCACTTGTCTGGCTTCTACGTAGACTTTTTAAAATCTACTATTAATTTGCTGTTGTGGTTGGGAAAATTTTCAGTGCTTTTAACTTTTTGGAAATGTCAGGCATGTAGAAAGTAAACGCGGCTCAATGTCAGGCAAATGGCACTTGCTTTGTGTCATTTAAAATTAAATGTAATCTCTATGTCCAAGTCCCCTTTGGCCTTGTGGGCAGTCTTCTCAAATATCTGTGCGGTTCAGGCCGTGGGGCAGCATCTGTGCTTTTGATGCCCGATACTGACTGGGATCACTTGCTCCATCTTTCTGGTTACTTCCACTTCTCACAACAGCTCTGAGCTTTCTCCTCTTTCTCCTGACCCTTTGCAGTCTTTCATGAAATAGCTATTTCAACTAAGGTAATGATCAATCAATCTCCTCTTACGGTATGTAGATCCCAGGGAACCTCTTCCAGTGTTTGACTACCCTCATAGTAAAAAGATGATATATATGTATATTTTTAAAAATAAAAAGGTCATATTCATTGACTAATAATGCATAATGTGAATATTTGCTTTACTCTCTTCTGAATCCCTGTATTTTGGTAATGCAAAATGATCTTCATTTCTTCAAAGCTGTTACCAGCTACAGAATTTACTCTTGCACAGAAGTTTCTGATGCCTATAGTGCTGCCTTGTGCTGTGCTAATTACTGTTAGTCCTCGATGCTTGTAATGCCCTAAGCCTGGGAAAAAGAATTGCAGCTGGAGAGGGAGTGGAAGCTGTCAGGCCAGGAGCCCAGGAATGTAAAATATGTGCTACCAGTCATAACATTTTATATTTGAATCAAAAGATCAAGTCTTACTTTTGTCATAAACTGTTATTTTTATTCAGGTGGGATAGTAAAAAAATCAAAGAAAAAAACGGGTTGTATAGTATATCAAACCTGTTCATACTCATGACACGTCTATCTGCATGTTTAATACTGCTATTAAAAGAGACTTAAATAAAATGCTTTGGAATAGCGTATAATAGCTCAATGTGCTTACAGCTTCCTCTTGAAATTCCAAAACGACATTGTGCTAATGCAGCTAATGGAAAGTCCATCATTGCACCACCTCTCTGTTTGCGATTTGCAAGGCCTATTAAGACGATTTATCATTCAGCTGATAAGGAGCAGAGAAGAAAGAATGAGGTTAGAATAGTGTTCATAGAGGAAAATAGTACTTGAATTACCTAAATTGAAGTTAGTAATTCACAGCCTCCTAGTGGTCTTCCTTTTTTCAATTGAAAAGGTGGTAATTTAATTTGATGTCTACATTTTCAGAAATACTTGCGGGTGGGCAAAATTTTTCTCTTTATTTAATAAATAAAAGACCACTGTTACATTTGACTTTTGGGGGGAAATTATTTAATGGAAAAAAAAAAAGTAGGTTCTCTTTCAGCAGCAGAGAAGTTACACAAAGTCATCCCTTGGTCAGAATGGAAATAACTGATGTCTCAAAATGTCTCTGTTGGGTGGGTTAGTTTGGGTGGGTCTTACAGATCCTTCTGTGTACTGAAATGCAGCTTCAGAGGAGAAAAACAAAAAAATGATTGAGAAGAGGCAATTTAAATACTAGAAATGCTTTTTAAATGGTACATAATTCAAAAATGAAAAGGACTTCAACTTGTTAATTCAGATTTCTATCTAGAGATGACTTTAACAAACCTTTATTCCTTTTCATCTTGCTGACATCTTGTTCCCTTTCTTGAGTGGCATTACCTACGTGGTAAACCTGTATGAAATAACTAAGCTGCTGCTTTTGTGCTGTTGAGGGACTGAGTGTTAGGGAAAACAAATGAGAACTAAAATGTTTGGGTGTATTGCAAAGGTTTTGGTTGCTGTATACAAATTGCTAGTCTCTTCTGTGCTCTAATGGTCTTTACTGCACCCCAGCCATTGATGCAGGCAACAGCATGGTTTGCTTGCACAGGTGCCAAGTTCCTGTTGTTCTGCAGCAAGGCATCTCTTGGGGACTATGTGTGAAATGTCTACAACCTTTCCTAATATCTGTAGAAAGCCAAAATGAAAAGTTAATTGGCAGTGCTGGTGACCAGAGGCACCAGTGGTTCCTCAGGCCATGAGACAGAAACATAATATTTTGGCTTAAATATAAGAGTGAGACACTTGAGCTCTACCTCTGTACCCAAAACTTGTTTGATTTGACTCGACATTTGGGAAGAGTTCTTCTAGCTAAGTAGCATGAATGAAGATGAGAGTTATCCATGTCAGGAGGGTAGGATCAAGCTTTTAAAGTAGTTTGCTTCAACTCTACTATTGAGAAAAATGGTATTTTCTGATCTTCTTTTATACATTGAGAAAGGAAGTGGCTTCACAACAGGGATATGAAATGAGAGAAAAGGAGAACTAAAATATCTTGTCAAATAGTCACTTGTCTTTTGGAAAAAGAAAAAAAAAAGTAGTTTGAGTAGTCTTAAATACAGGCTTAAAGAATAAAAAAACTGAAAATACGTTTGAAGAAAACTGAGGAAAATAATATTAAAAACTGGATAGAGTTAGTGGAAAAAACATGCACGAAAACTTTATTTGATCTGGCATGGAATTGTGCATCAATATGCATGCAGCAGAGACAATTCTTTTCTATTACTTTGAAATATGAAGTGCCATTTAAATCTTCTTTTTCTTGTTTTAAAGAAAGTTCTGTGCACTATTAACAGTATTAGATTAGGTTCTCATTGTGAAAGGGAGAAGAACCCCAAGTAATTCTGCCTCCTTGCTACACCTTCCAAAACCATCATATTTACGAGTAAAGAAGGGGATGGAGATGAAAATATTAGAGTAGGAAGAAATCTAGAACTGTTGAAATACAGGATTTTTCTTGTTATAATTAAATACATCTAAATCTATAATTCCTGGTGACCCCTAAGTGTTGTGAGTTTTTTGTTTCTCTGTTATAAAATTCCCCTGTGAAGGTCCGTAGAAAGACTTTTATGAACTGTCTAGAATAAGCCCCATTGGAAGGGAGCTTTAACATGCAGGCTGGCAGAATCTCTGCTGTGGCACTGGTGGCTTCAGTACCTTCCGCAGCAAAAAGCCTGCTGTTTTCCACTATTCTCCTCTTGTGTATTTCCCTCATGTTGTTGCTCGCTGAGCTGTCTCAATGGGAATGAGAGTTGAAAGAATGGAGTTACTTGAGCTTCATGTATATGTACAAAGAACAAAAGTGGTTAACAAGTATAAGCTCTAATATTTTCACTTTGATTCTTTTTGTCATTTTGGCAGTGTGCATTCTGCTCTTTTTTTTCCAGGCAGAACTAGCCAAGCATTTTTGAGAAAATGAAGTGGGGAACGTGAAGCACTTGTTAAACTAAAAATAGTGGAAAACTACTTCTGTCACAGTTCTCTAGATCTTGAATCCTCACATTTTTTAAGAACAAATTCGAATGTTCCCCTAGACTTTGATCAGAAAAGCAATTTGTAATGGTTTTTAGAAAGAAAGAACATATATTGTGGTAGGTTCTTTGAGAGTGCCCTGTCAGACATCCTTCCATTTGCAGTCTGATAATCAAGGGGAATAGACCATGGGGCTTATCCAAGTCCTGAATTACATAGAGTAGGCATCTGTTTTGGATAAACTTTGGCTCTCCACTATAGATTTAAGTTTAATTTAGAGTGTGTTCTCTTACAGAACAGCACCTGTGCCTTGTAAGCAATTTTCACAAAGGTCTAGGCTACTGTATGTATCTATCAATAATCAACTGAAAACATAAATATAAAAAATAGGATTATACATACATACACAGCAGAAAACAAAATAACTTGTAATACAATGAAGATAAGAAACAATTACAGAATGCTGTAAAATCTCATTTAAAATGATGTATTGCTGCAATAGTTTTGTCTGGGAGAGGGGCTAAGGGACTGTAGTTCTCTTTTAGTTGCATAGTTTACATTGGAAAACTTATTTAATAATAATGTTTAAGAGTGTGTTTATTTCAGTACTGGTTTATGCGCACAATATGCTGTTCCATCAGCTTTTACCTCTACATCCAAATAAAAAATATTGCTTGTCTTTAACAGCAGCAGAACACTTAGAGTAAATGCTTTTCTTAAAAAGAAATAACCCACCTTTAAAACTGAAGCTGGGGCTCAGCTCCCAGGCAGGCAGCATGTGGGACCTGATCTTCCCCGGGATCACAGAGTGCAGGGACCCCTGCAGTGCAACGTCTGGGGATGCCCTTCGCTGCACTATCTGCCGGTCCTGTGTAAATCCTAGAATCCAAGGGATTACTTTCAGAAAGATATGTAAACTTGTCTAGTTGTTAATGCACAAAATTACTAAAGGAAAAAGAAGTACCATAGCTTTCAGGACTCTTACAGTGTTAGCCATCCAGGCAGAATTCATGCAGGGTAACAAACATAAGCAGAATAGCAGATTTTTTTTCATTGTTTCTGAATTATTGAAGCTTACAAAGTTACTTTTCCAACCTCAGTAGCATTTCGCCCTCATGATTGGTATAGGCTGCGACATTAGTAACACAGAATCATTGCTAAATAGTAGGGGATTGTCTTTAAAAGTTCAAGCATATATATTTACTATAATGCTCTCAGGCATGTCACTGTCTGCATCTACTTCGTGTAACGCTGGAAAAGTCTCCTGAATGGCTTCAACTCCTAAATGGGAGTAAAAGGAAAGAAGTATTTTCATATGTAATGGTTTTGTGATGGGGCATACCCAATGGAACGATTCTTGCAAGCTTACTACAGTATCTCCTGAGTTAAAGTATGAGGGCATCTTACATTTCACTAGTCTGAAGACTAAAATCAGGTTCACAGCTTCTATAGAAGCAAAAAGTGCATATTCAGCACAATTGGTATTAATTTTTTTGTCCTTTCAGAGATACCTAGTTGCTTCGATTCACGGAAATTAACATCATTAGACATCTAAAAAACCCCATCTCACTTTAATTGGTGTTGTGACTGGCCCCATGTCTTCCCTCCAGCTTCTGTGAAGAAAGTTATGAACGTGCATATGATTGGTTAATTTTTACAAATTACCCAGTCATTCTTTTCTTTTGCTTAAAATTGGTAATTAGCCCCTGTATTGCCTATGTTGGTTGAGTAGGTTGATGCAATTATAAGGACAAATCACATTAATGAATGCTCGTATGTGAAATATGTGCCTAGCACATGGCTGGTTTAGGCAGTATTTTCACTGAATTGAATAGTCGGAACGCTTCGACATTACTAAAACTAACAAACTACTCATTAACAATGCTTATTTGTACCCAAATGGATTAAAAGAATTGTTTCATTGTCTAATGTGAACAATTTATACATTGTTCCATAATAACAATTATTACTGAAGTGCTGACTTCCATAAAGCATTAAGGACTTCATGATGTCTACATCTAAAGCAATTGGTTTGGGTTTTTTTATTTTAGGTTGCATTATGTTAAAACACTGTACTTGTAGCCAGATTGACTGAATTTTTAGCCAATTTTTTAAATGTTCTCATTTTAAAAAAAGCATAAGTTGTCCAACAATGCATTCAAGGACAATGGTTCTCATGCAGAAAATAATATTCATGTTTTACATGATCTTCTGAGAATGCATATACAAATAAATGGCACATACTAGCAGAGAAGTGAGATTTCTCTTATCTCTTTCATCAAGGTAAAATGTAGTTTGGGCAAAAAAAATTACTTTTGAGATTTCAGAGTGCTGTTAGTACAGCTGCTGAAGCCTCAGCCATATCATAAGCGTGTTGTTATCTGGGAAAATAAGGCAGAATTTGGTCCTTGTTCATAGACAGGGTTATCTCAGGTAACTCTGCAGTTCGCAGATACGCCTCTTCACTGCTGTGTCATTCCATTCCAGGTTCTTCGGGAACTGCAATGAAGTAATTCTGTCCGTACTATAGATCATTTAAGAAGCACTATAAGCTGTTGTATTACCTTATTTTATAATAGTTATAATTTATTTGAGCTCATATTCCAACTGTAAGCCTGAAGCATCCAAGAAGTCTGTTTAGAGAACCTGTTTAAAAGGTACCATGTCTACAAACAGCAAATGCACAGTTTTGGAGCTGGTCACTAAGCTTTTATACACCTGACAAATGGAAATTTGCATGCTGACTTCTTAATGGCTTTGGCTACCTTTGCTCTTGCATTTCAAGAGATGTTTTGTCATTGGAAGGAGCATATCTGTAAAAGTCACAAGTCAAAAATATTAGTAAGTTTGCACCAGTGTGTAAAGTTTTAGCCTAAGACTGTTCAGAAACAGTTACTGCACCAGAAACTGTTCAGGCGCTCTGATTGGGAGGTCAAGGGGATTATCTGGTTGTTAGATTTAAACAAAATCTTTTGAAGTGATGGACTTGAGTGATGAACAGGTTCTGGGGGGAAGGAATAAATAAATGAATGTAAAGGCCTTGACTAAACTTGATTTCTCCTTCAGTGTTATCCAAGAGCTGTTTCCCTAAGGGACTCCCTGATGAATTATTCAGTTTCACTATACAACATGTACTTCTACCCCAAGAATTGGAATATTCTGAAAAAAAAGTTGAAATAAGAATTCAACTAAGTCTCATATTCTCTGTAATGGAACAACTGCCTCCGCATTGCTCATGGTGTCTTGGGCCCCTCCTTTCAGCTATGTCAGTGTCAGGGTGAAGATGTGTATAAAGGTGCACCAGTTTCAGTGGGAGGTAAACCTGGCCCCCTCTGTGGTGCCGGCAGGAGAAGTGCTTGTTGCTGCGGGGTGAAACAGAGGGCACCGAACATTCTGGCAAGCTGTAAAAAAGCCCCTTGGGAAGAAATTCTTTCACAAGAGGGGGATTAAAAACCAAAAAAAATGTATTAGGAATTGTGTTATAATACTGGATGAAGAGTAATCCTAGCTGTACTCAAGCTGACCTTGTTAATTTTGCTTGTTCTTGGAGAAAGAAGCACAAATATCTCACAAATTCCTTTGTTTGAAGGGCAGCAGGACAATCTGCTTAATTATTTTTGGCTAATATAAGTCTGTTTTTAAAAAGATTGTCACAGTAACTAATATGTTAGAGTAATCGCTTTTTCTGTACACCTTTCTCTTTCATGTTTATGTGTTATTGGTTTTATTATAAACCCTACAGGGAATACTTCTCTCTGCCAAGCCATTTTATATCTTTGGCTTACATTCCATCTATACAGTTTTTGCCAGATTTTCCTGTACCAGCCTCTGACAACCACCACAATTTAAGAAAAACACCTGCATTATTATTTTTGTACTTCTTAAAATTATCACCAAAACCAATTTCTGTTTTGAGGTGTGAAAAAATGAAAATCAGAGGTTGGTGATTGAATAGAATTCTTCAGCATATTGAATAATTCTCATCTTGGCACTGCCGAAGAGAGACTTTAACTCGCCTCTCCTCTTTACAGACCCCAGGCTGCTGTGGCGAGGGATGCTGCCAGCGCTCTTCCCCAGGCGGCGATGGCAGACCAGACCACACCGCTCATTACACACTCATATTCCACATAGATCTCCTTTTTTTTTTTCCTCCCCGCTCAAGGCAATATTAAGCTGCTTTTGTAAAGATAAAGGCAGTGTTCCTTTAAAAAGGAAAAATGCCTGCCTCCTGTCATCATACAGTACCTGTGCAAACAATTGTTGAGAATTGCAGTCTTTCTGATAGAGGAAATGCTGTGTAGGAAGTTATAGCAAAGATTATTTTCCTCTTGAGGAAACACCTAGAAATGCTACAAGATGTGATCATTTCAATAGATAAGATTTACTGTTTGCAACAGCAGTAGGAGAAGTTTCTAAATGCCTAAGTAACAGTTTCCAGTCATAATCTGTCACATTGACTTGGCCAAGTGTTTTAGATGTTCCACTTGGAGGGATCTGTTCCTTACAAAGTGTAGATCCACTGAATCTGCAATCCTGTGATCTTTTTTTCCACCTTCCAACATAAGAGTGTTAATTCTGGTAAAAGTGTAGCGATTTAGTTTCTGACCATAGAAAACCTGTTTTAAGGAGTGTCACACATCTGTGTTCAATGAGTACCCTGTTTGAAAAGCACTTAGAAGAGGAAAGTTTCGTATGCTATTTAAAAACAAAACCACACCCAAGGTTCAGAACACTGACAGAAATTAAGTACTTAATTTCTGAATTTCTGAGTCCTGAACAGAAGTGATTTCCTTAACTGGGTTTAAAAATATGTATCCCTGTATCTGTAACAACAACAAAAAAATTTCTTTAATTCTTCTCAAAGTGCAGAGAATGTAACCTTAGAGTTCTAGAAAGAATGACTGAAGAACTGCACCTCTTAGAAAAACTTTCCTTCTAACCTGCCAGTGCAATTGTGTGAAAGTGGGAGAAGTATTGGATCAGGCTCTTATCAGGCAGGGACATTCATCTGTCCTTGGGTGAAGAATAGACAGCAATACAAAGAAAGCTCAAGAAAAATGTTTTCTTGTTTCCAAGGCATCTAATTCTCTCAAGCACTCTAAAAAGAGATTTCAGTCAAGTTACTTACATTTTATAATTCCTATGAAAACTAAACACATTCAGAGAAATCATCAATTCATGCCATATAAAACAAGGGCTTTTTTCTGATTGTCAGTATTATGTGAGACACTATGTTGAACATCAGTGGTGTGACAAATCTTGTGCAATATTTGACCTCACACAGTGCTTTTACTTGGTGGTTTTTGGGTTTTTTTATCTTTCAGTATTTCTGCATGGTATGTTTATTATAGAGGCAGCATTATGTAGCATATCAGTCTTTCTCAAAGTTCTTGTAAACATGCTCCGAACGTGCAATAGATTATTCTTTCGGAGTAAAAAGTGTTGAGGGAAAAAAAAAAAATAATCAAAGAAGTGCTGTATCAGACAGAAGGTCTTTAGTAGGTTTTTGGGTTGTGTAAAAATTTATTAAAGGTAGTTAGAAGAGTTTGGGCTAATAAGCACTTAATAAGCACTAGAAATTTCAGCCTCTGCGTTAGAAGTATTTTGTATCATTCTGAACTTCTTGTTAGTCATCTCTGTCCTCCTCGTAAAGGCTACAGAACACAATTAAAAAAAAAAAAAAAAACAAGCTGTAGCTGACTTCTAGCTGTCCTCACTTTATTTAAAATTCTGACAACCCGACTACGGCAGATTGCATGGAACAAAAGCATCTGAACAGAGAAGGTTGTACAGTGCACACCACAGATAAGGTGTCTGCATAAAACTTCCCTTGCTCTGCAGCTCAGTGCTGCTCTGCATCTTAATGCCCAAGGCTACCAGGGCATGGCTGGATCCTGTACCCTGCCCTGGCTTATGGTTGCCTTTTTTTTTACCTTCCCCCCCCATTTTCTTTCCTTTTAAACTGTGACATACACAAAACCTGAAGGCAAAATTTTGCTCTTAAAATTCTGAGAAGATAGTGCTTTTCTTCAAGCTCTTTCTCATTTGTACGTTCAGATAGACAAATTTTAGCTTTAGGCTACAAGAAACGACCTAATAATTGCATGGGGTAAACTAAATTGGTGTGAAACGGTCATTTTATGTTAGTGCATCCTGTGGGGCAGAATGTGCTTATTTTTAAAATACCAGGCATATGATTTCCAGTTTATGTAATTGTGTTTCAGTTTTAATTAAGACTTAAGGCTGTTGACTTTAATGAACATGAAAACACCGTGTTTATTGCTACAGCAGAGCTGTTGATGTTGCAGGGGATCAGAAGTAGAAATATTAAATAGCCTATAAATAAATATGGTAGGCAGGACCAAATGTGAATTCATAAAAAATGGAAATGGAGGCCAAGTATTGTTTATCTCCGTCTCAGTTTCTGGACTCCAACACGCAACTCCCTGTAGCAAGACACTTCCTCACATAGCTTACATGGCTTGTAAAGACTTGCTAGCTTGGAATAATAAAGATTGTTTTATGAGGGAAGCTTTTTCTTGTGTTTGATCCTAAATACATCCTGTATTTCATCAGCGGTTACAACAAATTTGTGATATGGTAGAGTATGATGCTCAAATAAATAAATGGCAGCAAGACCTTTTCTTTCTTGGAAATCTTCTGCTTTTGAAATGGCTGTGACCAAAAAAAAAAAAAAAGCAAAAAGTTTATAATAGCCTAAGAAAACTTTCAATGGGTTCTGCAAGTATAGGTTTCCAGACAATGATGCCATTTTCCTCACTTAAATCTGTGTGTTGTCACTCTGAAACCTTAATATAGAACACGTACTGAGAGTCATTTAGGGACGGCTAGAGGTATGAAAATGGGGTAGACAAATGCAGAGGATCATGGGAGCTAGGTAAGCAAAAAGTAAAGGAAGGAAAATGTAAATGTCAGTGGAAGTACACCTGGGCTGATGGAAATTACTACACTGGACAAGGAATGAATTATAATGAAAAATTATTGAACTAGTTGAACTAGTATCTGCATGTTTCTGCTTGTAACTAGTCCTGCTGTATCTTTGTCTGGAGCAAGGGAACAATGTGGTAGGGGTTTGAGTATCGTCAGAAGGTTGCTCTGCTCTAGGTTCTTTAGTCTTCAGAGGAGAAGGAGTTTCGGACAGACCCATTTCAAAACTGCCAGTATGTTCTGGGGGTATTGGACATGGGTAGGTGCATGACGCTGTGAAGCAGGTTTGCCTGCCTTAGAAATCAAAGTTGAAGGAAGACTTCTTGTGGCAAATAGATTTGAGATCTTCTTTAAGAAAGTGTCTGTATTACAGTCTAACCCTTAGAGTATTGCCAAGGTCAGGAAGTGTTTTGCTGTGTAATTGCCAGCTCTAGAAGTTTATAGTTGCCTGAGGGTTGTTCCAGCTTCCACATGCAAGCTTTTCACAAATGTGACAAAGCTGTTCAACTGTTCTGAGTTGTTACTTCTTCATCCTGGTTTGTTTTTTTTTTTGTTTTTTTTTTTTGGTGTATATTAGTATACAGTTTAATCTTTTTACGCTTGGCAAAACTGCTAGTGTATGTGTCCAATCATGTATGGTCAGTCAATACATGCGATACTAAACTATGACTGCCAATTAATTGCATGTGTTTCAGATACATACAGACATCCAGTTTTGCCCTCTGATTTTGAGCTGCATTTGTTACAGAAAAATCTTGAGATAAGGATCCAATAAGTTGGAGACTAAATTAATTAATGTCAGTAATAACTTCATATAAAATAGATGTCCTATATAAATTGTTATTATCATTTTGTTTAAGAACCAAAGTTATTTTAATAATCCTTAACTTTAGCCCACCTGAGTTTCTGTGCTGAACAGTCTTTCTGATTACTTCAACTATCTAAACTAGAAAAAGCTGGTTCATCTAGGTGGGCTTTAAGTAAATTGGTATGAGCATATCAGCTGACTTTTAACTTTTTAGATTGTCTGCCCCACACCTCTGAATAAACCTGTAATGTCTCAGCCACCAAACGCTAAGTTCTGGCTCTACAAGAAAGATCCGTTCTAGAAGTTGTATCTCTTCAGCTAAATAAGAGAGTTTTCCTTGTATTTAAATTTTTTAGCACATTTTTGGTTAATTTGGAAATTAAGCGTCGGAGTTATCGCTGGGTTGTTTTTTGCCAGGTCCCATTACCAGTTAGTTGTGATGGAACCAATAAAACTAGGACTCTTACAAACAGAAAAACTCTTACAAACTGGGAATTTTTTTTGTAATATTTTAAAGATTTTTACTTGGTAGCTATTATAAGTTTGTTAGTTCCTTTCAGTATTGTGTACATGTCTAAGAGCAATAGGTAGATCTCCACCTATTAACCCCCTAAGTAAATTAATTTCTGATTCCATGTCCTTTACCAGAAAATCCACAATCTCTGCAAGATACTTAAGGGAGGGACTAGTGATTTTATTGTTTTTTTATTCTAAACAGTTTAAATCACTTACCTGTAAATCAAAGAAATAAACTCCTTGAAAGATTTATTTCTTGAATCGTAGTAAGTTTTGAGATGGTTTTCCTTAGCAAACTGTCTTATTCACACCCTCAGGATCATTACGAACCCCTCCCAGACTGATCGGTCTGGGTCCTAACAATTAGATAAAAAAATGTTAACTGTCACTTTTCTTTCAGTAAAGGAAACAAACACCTACTTGCGAATGTTTAAAATGACTCTTTGGCTCAGCCACTAAAATCTAGGTGTAATTTTTAACAAAGTGGTAATATTGTGCACTATTAGAAGTGATCGTGTTCAGTTTCACTTGGGACTTCCAGCTATTTAATTTCTACGGTAGAATGTGATCCACTAGACTCTTGCTCTGTAAAGTCCAATTATTTTAAGAGACAGTGTGAAGTAGCTAATTCTGTGTCCTTGTGGTTTGGTTTTTTTACTCTTGGCAATTGGATCAGAAGGAATCTGACCACTACTCCCAGTTATGTACATACAAAAGTGTTGCACGATGTGAAGTTTTATATAAGAAAAGTAGTACGGTTTAATGCACCAAACTTCTGTCCAAAATTTCCTGTATGATATTGGATATATATTTTTCCACGTTTTAATTTTAGACCAAACTTCTGATTAAGAATAGTTTTGTGAACTTTTACTAATGCTTCAACAGAAATTACCGGGTACTTCATTTTATGTAATTTCTTTTTATTCTTTTAGAGTGATTACATTTTCTGCCAGGCCAGGGATGATCTTCTGGAAAAGAAATCNAAAAAAAAAAAAAAAAATCTGAGTTCTGTCTTGCCTTTTGTAAAACCACAGGACAATCTGCTTTTCAGATCCAAGACACGTACCCAATTTCAACTTTGAAGCAGCCATAAAATGCAGGACAATTATCTTGATTTCAGTGGTGTCTTTAGCACTCCAGGACACTCATCAGGACAGCCAGTCACACAGAGGAAGTAATTCCAAGGTAGGTATTTCTGAAGAAGAGACCCAGACTATTTTCAGATTAAAGCATGGAAATTGAGTTTTCTTTTGGTTTGATCTGCAAAGCTTTCCTGTTTAAAATCCCTTTGGGTTACATATGGAAATAAATTCTATGGGTTTATATATGCTTAAATTATGTTGTCAAAGGATGCTTTTTTTATAGAACCAACTAATCTGTGATTATCTTCTGTGTAAAAACATCAGAAAACAGAACAGTAATAATGGGTGTAAAGTAACAGTAAAGTTACTGCACTTTATTGTCTTCTTCAGTTCTACTGTCTAGTTCAGGTAACAGACCCAATACACAAGTACAAGATGGTGCAGAAAACAGCTGAGAAGTTCAGGGACCCACATCTAACTCCAAGTCCTTAAACAGATGAGTGAGAGAGTTGTTCCTCTGTGCGCAGTCTCCCCACCAAGGGCAGCAATCTGCAGCCTACAAGTGGAGACGTGGCTCTTGGCGATTGCAAGGTGGATGCTCTTGATTTTAATATATCCTTTTAAAAGACTTTAGTAAATAGGCACTTATGTTTCAGGCACAGAAAAGTGGGGCTTAGTCAAAATCTGCTGATCTTCACGGTATTCTTTCTGTGCTTTTATTCATAACACTTTTGTACACAGAATCAGTGTGCTTTGTGAACTCCTCAGGCCTTTCCTTCCACAGTAGAATGCTGTAAAAGATGGGAGTGGTAGTGATGATGTACCTATGATTTGCAATGTGAAAACTTCTCTGTAAAAACACAATGGATACTTTTATTAGTATAAAAGGATTGGAGGCAAGATATTTTACTATTTTTATTTTTTAGAGGTTCATTGCTTAGCTGCAAGTCTCTCAGAGATGGTTGTCCTGTTTTAAGAAAAATGTAAAGTCATCAGGAAGAAAAATAACGCCAAAGACAGCAATGCTATGGTAAAGGTTAAACAAGTCTAAAGGCCTGACCCTGTGATCCTTTCTTATACTGGTGGGCACTGGCGTCTGTTGTCTCATGGTCTTCAGCACATTTTAGTATCTGCTAGCAGAAGTATTGTTTTTTTCCTTATTTTCAAATTGTAAAGCTGGTAAAGCAAGATAAAGCTGATTACAATTGAATGTTGTATGTGGATAAAGCAGTCTTTAAATTCTGCTGACTGTCCCTCCTTTCTCTCCCTGCCCAGTACAATATTTGGGAAGATAAACTTAAGGAAGATTGATTGCCTAGTGCAAGGAGCTGCAAACTAATTTATTGAAATAGCAGCTTCTGTTGCATTTTTGACTCAAATGTTATATGCTTAAAAGTTGGCATATGAGAATATGTTGCTCATTGGTTCTGCCAGTGATACAGGCTTTTCATTTAGGTGCTTGGAGCCATAAACCAATTCCATTAGCTCTGTAAAAATTGGATGTGTTGGATATGGTACTAGGTAATCTGAGATGAAGTAAGTGTGAGTGCCTTACACATTATTCTCAGAACAGGGTGAAGTATAGCCATGGAAAAAGATAATGAATTTTTAAGATGTGCAGGAAACAATGGTGCACTTAACGTGAATGCATCTTGACTGTTGTGGTCTTGATAGTTGATTCCCTCTGAGGAATGAGCAAGCTGGACAAAGGAAGTAGAATTGGTGCTGCTGGTGTTGCAAGGACCATCTGAATGGCTGAGAAATTATTTGCTAAATATTAGAATAATAGAAGTAATTGATCTTCAAGTCAAGATACCAAGATGCATTGTGAAGGTTGCATGTAGAAGGAGGTATTTTAGGTTTCATGGGTTTTTCTCATTTTGAGTGTATGTGTAGATATAGACAAAGTATGTATTTTATTTTTCTGCAGTGATACCACCTCATTTCCACTACATCTTTAGGATGTACACTCTGTGGGACAACCTGGGTCAGTAGTGCTTATTAAGTCCCTAGAGCTATATACACACACAGAGAATGGAAGAGCTGCTTAAAATAATGAAATAATGTAAAATATGCAAATTTGAGACATGCTATGTATAAGTGACAGTGACAGGGCCCTTGGTTGAATTTTCAGCATCTATACACTGTAGGGCGCTTTCTTAATGGTTTTCTTATCTACGTTAATTGGTAAACGAGGCTTACTGTAGCTATGAATTTCCTTCTTTTTGGTCATTTTCCCTTTCTGTCATACTGGAAATTAATTTCCTTAATTTCAAGTAACAATTGCAGAGGTAAAGCTGCATGAAATTCTC
This sequence comes from Nycticryphes semicollaris, assembly GCA_013400055.1. Taxonomy (NCBI): domain Eukaryota; kingdom Metazoa; phylum Chordata; class Aves; order Charadriiformes; family Rostratulidae; genus Nycticryphes; species Nycticryphes semicollaris. The sequence goes on along the minus strand of VXBJ01002555.1, from coordinate 35,569 downwards.
TAAAGCTGAAATTGAGGTAGAATAAATACAAACTTTGATCCACCAATACATTTTCTAGTATGAAGTATGAAGCTGCTCTCTGCAATGGTTGGGAGCCAGTAAAGACTGACAGTAATGAGACAATTACCTTAGAAGTGGGATCATTATCATGCTGGCTTCTGTGTTTTGATTTTTTTTTAATAGGCTAATAATAAGGTCTGATATGTGATGTCCTTCTGGCTGCCTTCAGGAAATGATCAAATTATTTGTTAAATTAAAAATTAGTATATTATTGTGTTTGAATATAAACATGGCTAATACAAAGCTTTTGTTACTACAGTTCTGGAAGAAATTTTAGTGCTGCATCCCACTTGTAAGTTACACATGATATGGCATTGAAAAATACCAATGAAAGTATTTTAAAAAAATCACCAACCTCTTCAGCAAAATAACTTCAATTGAAGTTTGGGACAACAATAATTTCCAAATTGCCCTCAAGTCTTTTTCAAACAAATCTAGCAACTGAGAGCCACCAGAGAGAGCTCAGAAGTGTATTGGGAGCTAATTCAGACCTTGAGCAATATCTGCCTACACCTGAATGCTCAGGAAAATTGGAGTGAACGAGATGTGATCTAAACTCCTGTGGTTTCCTGCAGTTGTTTCCTGGTAGCCTTAGTTTGCCATATTGGAAGCAGTGCACATGTCCACTACTTGAGAGCTCACCCACACGTAACGTTCATGGGCAGCAGATGAGCGCGTGGGTTTGCAGTGCCAGAGCCTCCTCTGGACTGATGGCAAATGTAGGTTTTTTTCGTATGTGCCAGTTAGAAAGTCCTTGGACATGGAAGTAAATTGCTTTGTAATTAATGCATACAATAGTATCAGCACAGGGAATTAGTGACATGTAAATTCATACCACAGTGTAATGTGTCCTAATTTCCCCAAGCCCTAGAGCCATCTTACTCCTGAATGAGAGCACCCAGATAGAGGTTTAAATGCATTTATTCTTTATAAGGTTTCTAATTGTCCTGCTGTTGAATAACCTGAAGCATTTCTGGCTGGTCAAGGAATGAACTGCTGTATCATGAAGACTGCACAGGTTCAGTTTGGTTCTGGGTTTTGTTTCTTTTTGTTAGCCCCTTTCACTCCATTTGGCAGAATGTTATAACAGAGATTCTTCCTTGACTTTGAAAGGGGTATATTTTGAAGGAGTATTTCTAATGGTGGATAGCAAACAGCTCTCCTTGATTAAAAGCAAGTAGAAGTTAGTTTTAGTGTGAATTAGGGTGGACAAAAATTCAGTGTGCTCTGTTACCATACATCCCTACCCTGTTTCATCTAGCTGTCCCACCTGAGGTTTCAGGTGGGCTGCAGCACTCGTGTGCCAGCAATCATTCAGCAATATCAGTTGAGGCTGAATATTGGGCCAAGGGGGGCTGTGTGTGGTGGTGGGATTCTGTTTTTAATTAACTCCCACTCTGTTCATGCCCAGTCTGAGAAGTTAAGGCATTGTAAGAGAACTCTTCTTTTGATTACAAGCACTAATTTAGTACTATTCTGCATTAAAATAAACACGTGTAGAAAACCAGCTGTGTCTTCTGTGTAGAGTTGTGTCAGGTGCTTTTTGGATCTGATCACAATATTACTTGCACATGTGCTGGAGTTTTTAGCCATGTTGGTGTGGTATCACTATCACCTGCTATCCTAACCTGGTTTGTGGCACAGACAGTGATTTAAGCTAAAAGAGGAGAGCAGCTTTTATTTTTTTTTTTTTCCTCAGTTACAGTAAAATATTTGAGTGTTGTATGAAAAGAGAGGGGATTCAATCCTTTGACATTTTCCTATCAAGGCAAACTTCCCCACTACCACATCCCCAGGAAATAAATCATTTTATGCAGAGAAGAGTTCTTGAAAGAGAAGAGAAGCTCATGAACAAAGTTTAAAGCCTGGTTTACATGTGGTGTTTAGGATATACTCTTTTGGTATGGATATCACAGTATTACAGGTATGTAGACTACGCATACTAATTCCTGTATTAAAAAAAAATATTATACTGCTGTAGCCAATTATGGTGCTACAAACATTAACCCTGGAATCATTTTATTACGTAAACTATACTGGTACATAGTGAGTACGTACTGGTACATGGTCTCGGTTTTGGGTTCTGTTTGTGTGTGTTTCAAAGTAGGCCCTGGGTTTTTGCAGGAAATAGGTTATCACTGTGGTTTGTTTTCTGAAGAAAACTGGTATTTAAATGTGCTTCAGGTGTTGTGGGTACCCTTACCATGCTGGACACTGTTCTCATGAGCAGCAGCAAGGCAGGGAGTTCTAATAAATAGAGGCTTGTTCTTAGGGCTTTTGTATTTCTGGTGGTAAGGATGCTGCAAGCTGAGGCTTGGTGTAGTTCTCTGGGAGCAAAAAAACCCAAAGGTCAGAATAACCCCCGGGTATCGTGCCTTTTGCATAGTACTCAGAAATAACTCTTCCCTTCTTCCCTCCCTCCCTCTCTGCGCCGCTGGCACAGCGCGGGGGGGCACCGGTGCCCCGGCTGCACCACGCCCGGGGGCAGGGGGCTTCCCTCCCCGCCGGGGCACGGCTGCCGCTCCTCCGCGGGCCGCGGCTCGGCGCTGTCCGGTGCTGGAGGCGGCCCCCGCCGCCGAGCGCTCGCCCCGCACACGCCGCTCTCCCCGCAGGGCCGTCGGCCGCCGATCCTCCT
>VXBJ01002555.1:0-32813 GCA_013400055.1 Nycticryphes semicollaris | reverse complement strand
GCGCTCCCTCAGCCCCGCCGCCCTGTCCCGCAGCCTGTCCCGGCTGCGGCAGCACCGTGCCCGCTCACGGGCCATGCTGGCCCTGGGGGTCACGCAGATGGTGCTCGGCTGCCTCATCGTGGCCGTCAGCTTCGCCGCCCTGGCGCTCACCACCTCAGCCCGCGTCCGGCACTCCTGCCCCTTCTGGGCCGGCTTCTCGGTGAGTCGGGGGGCGCGCGGGGAGGGGAGGAGGGGTGCCGCCACGCGCCCTCGCAGCCGTTAGCCGGGCCCAACGGTCGCCGCGAGGCGCATCGCCTCAGGGCTGCAAATCCGTGGCGGCGCCTCGGGGCCTCGTTCCTCGCCGTCCCTGGGCGGCCCTGAGAAGCGGGGCCGGTGGCGAGGCTCCCTCCTCTCGAGCGCCGGCGGTAGCGGGGCGGTTCAGGTGAGAGACCCTGATTGGGACGTGGCGGGTTCGCGGCGCTTCCCGCGCTCCTTCGGCCCCCGCCGGCCGGCCGCCGAGCCCGGCAGCGGTGCGACGGCACTTCGTTGCCTTTTTCGGAAGGTTTTTCCAGGGTGGTTCGGCGTTTTATCAACAGCGTCGGATGAAAGTTGGGATAACAAATTAACCTTTGGTGTTGCCTGAGCGTTTGGTATCTGCTCCACGGGTTGCTGTCCCTGGCGTCTTTTGTGTCGGCTCCTATTTGGGCGCCGTCTGAGAGTTCACCTTGAGGTACGGCAGTTTCTCAAGGTCTGGGCGCCGGAGTGTGCTCGGATGCAGATTCAGCCATGAGCTACGTTATGTTGAAGGTGATAAAATGGGACAAGCACAGGAGGGAACAGGTTTTAAGGTGCACAAATGGCATGCACGAGCAATCTGCTGAGGAGACTGTGACAGAACCAGGAGGGTTGGAAAGGCCTGTGGCTTTCAGGCACCCAAAAGTCCTGTGATGAGAAAGGCTGTTGATCCCACGGGACTGGGTTTCTGAGGGAAAGGCTCGTTTGTGCTGAACGCAAATGCCTAAATCTGGGTCCTGACACCTGTCTGATTTTCTTGTTGGCTCTCCATTGTGCCCTGCTAGCATAAGTTAAAAACATTTTAAAAAACGCCCAAACCTCGATACTTTTCTGTGCTTAGGTAGCCTTCCTCAGTGCTAGTTACCAGCATTTGATGTGTTTATGGATACAATGCACACATAAATGCACTAGTATAATGCTGATTTATGAAAGTTACTCTCATAAGCAGTGAAATGGGACTTGACAGTTATGAAGAATTAGGTATTTCTGAGGGAACTAATAACGGACTCTGTGTTATTAGTGAAGATTTGCTTCGTTTAATTTAATGCATTATTAGTTTCAAGTATGTCTTTTCAGCTCTTTTAACAGACCAGAGACTTTTCAGCTGTAAAAAGGCTTGTTGGAAAGCAGGAGTGTTAGATAAATGATTTGGATTATTCAGTTCTGAGCATGTGGCAGAAATGGTCTAATTTAAAAAAATAACTGCTTAATATGCTTTTATGTATCAAGTTACTCAATAAGTTTTTTGAGTCCTATAGAGCAGAAGAGTAGTTTTGGATTAATTTAGATATCTTTCTTGATTTGGCCAGGATTTTTTGTAATCTTGAAAAGAAACATCAGTTTATACAAGTAGCCTTGATATTGTAATAGACATGTTCTTTTGAGTTTGAGCCTCTGCAAGCTAATATGCTACTGTTCATTGTGATGAGATGTGAATTTTAAATTAAGAATCTGTCTGCTTACATATTAATGTGCTACTAAATCAACACAGTTTAGGCAGATTTGGTTTCTTATCTTGACAGACCAAGCAGGAATGTACACAACTGATTGTGCATTCCAGTAAGCACAACTTTTCCAATAATACCTTTTTTCCTCCTGCTCCTGTAATCTTTGTAAGAAGAGACTTTAGGGGGTTATTGGTATGTTCTAAACTATGCTGGTTTTCTGCTTGTGAATGCCTTCTGCTCCTCTCTCTGTGCGATGTAACCCATAGAGAAGCATGTTTTCCAATTAGAATTCACGGGTGTTACTTGCTCACCATAGAGAAGAAAGCCATGATACCAGCTTGCAGTGTGAATTGGTGGAAGGCACAGAGAAAGTATTGTGAGACAGTTGACTAGAAAGTCGTCTTGTTCTGTATTATCAGAATGAAACAGGTATATGTTCTTTCTTAAATTAAAACTCTGTTTTTAAAAAAAATAATAATTCTACCTTATAAATGATCTGTTGGAGCATGAGAAGAACTATACTTTTCTCGTAATCTCCTTATCTCTAAATCTCAAGAAATAAGTTAAAAATAGAGCAGTTTCCAAGTGTACTGAGCCCAAAAGAACTTTTTGAGGCTTAGTTGCTTACACAGCATTTTCTAAAAGCCTTCTGAGGTATTTAGTGAGTTCACACTCCCCTTGTTGGAAGTAAATAACTGAGTTGCTTGATGGTCAAGTAGCAATTCTAAACGTTTTGAGGGATTTATTTTGCTGTTGGAGTTTTTTTGGGTTTCTTTTGGTTTGGGTTTTTTTTTTTTAATTGCGTGTGTTAATATACTGTAGTTCTTACTTACTAAAAATGCTCATCCTAAACCGAGATGTCTTGACATTGGCAATTTTTGAGCATTTTTTTGGACACTGACCACCTTGTCAGTGTAAATGAAGGTTGCAAAAACTTGCTAAGAATCTTTGAAATGTTTTTTAAAATAATTTCCCAATGTTTGTAACATTGTAGTTGATTTAAAAAATAATTTTAAAAAGCTGCATATTAGACTCCACAGAAAATTTTCCGTAATCAAATGCAAGGAAAAGTTCTGATTTTTCACTTTCTTTTTGGAATCAAATTCAGCGACTGTACCAATGAGAGCTTATTTAAAGAACAAAGCACCATAATTTCTGTAAAACTGTGAAGACGTAAAAGCTTCTTTAAGCATTATCCTATAAATTAAATAATTTTGCTTTATCTTATCTTTTATGGCATCATATTAAGAAGAGAAAAATATTTTCTTATATATTTTTTAACTATATTTTATGGTAATTAATTAGAGTTGACCTCACATTGAGCACAAGGGAATCTGGGGGTTAGATGGGCAGACACTGGTTGATTTTCTGCATAGGCAGAAATCATTGGTAAGATCATAGAAAACTGTTCCCATTGGACACTCCCACCCACCCCCACCTGGATCCCAGCATTCGGGGAAAATTACCAGCCTCAGAGACTAGATTTATATCTAATATAGGAAAGCATTAATGAAATTGTAAATTAAATCGTAAGATTACCCAGGTTTTTGAAATCATACCATGGCACTAGAAATCTTAGAAGAACATGCAGCAAAATGGAAGCTATCTCTTCTTTTATATATAGTTATTTGGCAATGGTTATATTTTTGTGCAGAAGTTTGTTGTTGGGAAATCTTGTGCTGCCTCTTCTTTTTATTAAGTTTCTTCTCAATTCTGTCTCTTTTCATCCATATCCCATATTCAAAATAGATAAAGTGCTCTGTTTTAAAAGCAGCTTTCGTATAGTATGTCTTCAAGGTTTGTGACACATACTTTTTTTTGTAGGAAAAGGAAACCTTTTCCTACAAAAGGGAGATTGTCAAGGTGAACTGAAACCCAACTCTCTCATGGAAAATGTGAAATGCATTAGATACTTGTCTATGCTAGTAACTGAGAAAGCTGAGTGTAGAGCCTTGTCTTTATTCTTCAGTGACATTTTCCAAAAGGGTTTAAATCCCTCAGATGATGTACAGAAAAGTTAACTTTCAAAATTTTCTGGTAGTCTGTGACCCTGTGTGTTCCTTGCATGCGGCAGGTTGTTTTAGCATATTCCCATGCAGAACCATTGCAGGAACGAAGAGGAGATTGCAAGAAAGATGATTTGCTAGCAATTATGGGTGTTTATCTCTTCTCCACTTAAGTGCAGGGTTTGGTTTTTTTTCCTTCCTCCATTCCCCTTTTTCTTTCCCTTTTGGCGTTTTTCATTATTGTTGTGGATAGTCAGGAGGTACTAGAGTGATGGCATTTGTAGGTTGGAGAAACGATCTTTAATTTGCATGAAAAGCCTGCTGCCAACAAAGTGCCTATTATTGTGAAAATAGAGCTAAGCTAAGAGTGAAAGTAAACACACTGCTAGAATTGGGTGATACATATTGTATATACAGAACTTGTAAAATCTGCTAACATATATAATTTGTCTAAGAGCTGGTCATCTTAATTTAGGAATTAAATGGTAGCTTTCTTGTTCACCTGCTGTAGGTATAAAGGAAACTCTAGCATAGATATCAGGTAGTTTTGATCAAAATGTCCATCACAGCTCTTGAGTGCTTAACCTTCAACTTTTGTAGATGAAACTTGGTTTTTTTCTAGAGTTTGCGTTAATCATCAGAAGCACTTTGGGAACATCTGTTGTAACCACAGAGGTCATTAGCTCTCTGGGTAAGATTATTTGACCAGATCTCTTCTCTGTGAATGGTTGTTCTAATGGTGGATTTCAAATATGTGGTCTCCATGACCATGATGATTAGTTTATTATGCACAATCTGTTACTTTGTGTGCTGCTGGTTCAGACAATGTTCCGTAAATACTCCATTTTTTGGGGCTTTTTTTGGATAGTAGTTGGTAATGTCATTTTAGGAATTGAGTAGATAAATTTCTGCACTGAAAAATTTTCACGCTTCAGGAATTGGCAAACCTCTGATGCAGGTATCAAGTAGAGCTGGATGCAGGGAGCAATGGACCTGATTTTGCTCTGTAGCTGTTGAAGATCTTACGTCATTCCTGAAGGAGGATGCATCCCATCCACAACAGTTATTTCAATGCTCCTTGCTTGAGATTGATATTAGTAAAAAATTATCCGTGTCACTTGCCTAGGCTTGCTTCTCACCTTCATAAAATTCATGAAGATTGCAACTTGTCTTGTCTAGGTAACTGATCATTATTAATTTTCTTAGTGTTTTTGACTTGTGCATCATGATGATATTGTGAGAGACAAAAAAGAAATGGAACAAGGCTCTTATAATGTGTTATTAGATGCCAGTTAAAACCTGTGGTGTTGGTGTACAAGGAGAGATCACATGCATCATGTAATCATAAGGATTAAGAAGCCTAGAGTACCTTGTGGAATCAGAGGTAAGGCAGGGCTTTGGAACAGTGGATTCATGGACGGAAATGCTGTTTCCATAGCCAGATGGAATGGTGGCAAATTAAGACAGCTGGAAAAAGGAATGATTAGGAAGAAGACATTGTTCCTTTTGTATTCTTTGAACTGTGCATGGTAAAATGGTTCTTTGTAACTTTGTGAGGATTTGAGGCCAAGTGTGACCTTGAGACTTCTTGTCTTCAGTGCACTGGAAAATAGCAGACATATGGATGCCAGCATTATTTGTTTCATGAGGCAAATCAGCTGTTACTGTTGCGAGGATATTTTGTTGCCTAAGCCTTGTGGGGTTGAGATGTACTTGATCGTGCAAATTAACTTAAAGACTTCCTGTTAGAGGAAGGAATAATTGAAGAAAACAAAGATGCCCCATTATGATATGTGTGTGTGTGTCCAATCTATGGGGAAGAAATATAATATTTTTTTAAAAAACTGTATTGCTATAAAGGAATAATTAAAAATATTATAAATGTGGTCTATTGTCTTTATTTTTCTGTAGACAGCCAGACTGCAGAATAACAATATTACATTTTGAATAAGTCTCTTACTGTCAGGTAATGCAGTTTTATTTTCTAATTTTTAACATGTAATAGAAAGATGCGTGTGTGTCTCAGTCTCTTTAGAAATTAAATATTTTTCCTGAGTTCTGATTGCCCTTTCCAGGTGGTTTTTTTTATGCTGGAAGTGTAGGAATGTTTGCTTTAATGACAATAAATACTACCCTGGAACTTAAAACAACTAGCTGTGTGGAACAGTTATAGTCTGCTGAGAAACTTGGGAATAGATAAGTAGCTTAGTTGAAGTGGGAATTTCCAAGGTCAATTATCCAGTCATTAGCAGCTGCTGAACTTATTACACCTCCATTTTAGTTGCATGTTGCAACTTATTGAAGGAATGAGTTGTGAATTACTATGCTTAATTGGCTATTCTTTCACAATTCATTTTTCTGCTCACTCCTGTGTCTTCTGGAATCAAAGGGCAGAACAGATAATGGGACTCTGTAAGGTGTGAACTGCATAAAAATATGTAACTTAAAGGAGTATAACTACTTCAGTGGGGTATTGTGAAGAAAGGTACTCTTCTAGCAGCACAATATGGTGCGGTCATTACCTCTTCTCTGGGAGTAAGGACACCGCTTTACGCTTGACAAAGTCACAGAGTCAGTGTCTCTGTTCCCATAACCAGGGGCTGAAATCTGGATTTGTAAGAACAATGTATTCATAATTTCTTCAAAAAGAACTTGTTCATGGTGTTTGAAACATCAGTCCTCTCCTTACAATTTGTCATTGTTATTTTTGGTAGTCTGCCCATATCACTGTTTTAGCTCTGAACACATATGTGATTCCACTCACCATTCACATTGTAGAGCATCCTCAGTGCATGTAAACTTGATTCGTGGGAGATAAAATGAACCCAAAAGATGTGCTTTTAAAGAGCATGGAACTGACTGCTACTAAACATTAAGTCTTGGGACCAGACTTGAACTTGTCTCAAGTAGTAACTCATCCAATATGTGTGTAGAGTGGACCTCTCTTCCAAAGAATCGGTTCTTTTGCAAACAGATTTGCTCCTGTTCCATTTACACTTTGCTAAGTCAAGCAGAACCTGCAAGGCCAATCTGAAAACTCGTCTGTTGTCCAGAGGATAGGAACTCTCTAAAAATTACTGGTAATCCTTTCTACTAGGCAGTTTTTTCACTTCTCTGCCAAGTGAAATAGCCAGTTCTGAGGATTAGATACCAGTGTTTTGCATGTGTTACTTTTGAATATTTTGAGTACTTTTGAGCTAAGTTGCAGTAAATGAGAAATACTTCTCTGAATTTCTGCTGCCTCACAATGAGACATTATTTTCAGATAGATTATGATTAAATAATAAAAAAGGAATGGTTTTACAACATTCTAACAAGTACAGACTTCCTTGTTATCGTTATGATTAAAATGAGAAAATGTAAGCAGTTGAATATGGTTTTGGTTTTTGTTTGCTAGGAGAAGGCAAACTCAGTGTAACTTGTTGATTTCTGATCTTTACAAGGGCTTTAAAACATGGACAGTTGAAACAACATTACACATTTAAACTTTGTGTCTAATTTATGAAATAAGAGTTGCTACCTTTGCAAGCTTGCTTTCAGTTTTGAATATGAACTTTCATCCTTTCTTGATGCAGTCATTGCAAGTAGTTTATGTTCTGCAAAACAACCAAATAATGTCTTCATTGATAACTATACCGTTTTGTTATTCCTGTCAGCTATAAATCTCAGCAGCATTATTTTCATGTGAGGATGTAATTTATTTAAGAGATTGTTTCTGCAACTGTTTGTAGCAGAAAAGAGCATGACTTAATGTGAAGATTTTAGATAAGCCTTCAGTGCCAGGAGAGATAAAACCAAGTGTTTTTAAGATGAATGCACTTCATCCTGAGGCACTGAGAGATAATAAACATATAGCTTTATAATGTCACTTTTACACTCAACTCTTCAGAGGTGGAAATTATTAATTAAGCTATTTTTAAGATTTGTCATAGGTTTTTTGCCTACTACAGAAAGTAAGACTATTTTTTAGTTTAAAAAAAGTCAAACCGAAAAGTATTATCTCAGCATTCATAGTAAAGAACCTATGGACAATGTCATTTATCAATAATAAACATAAGTAATTATTTATTATGCATTCCAGGGATTGTGGATCCAGCAGAAGAGTTAACCTGAATGGTATTCTCTTGTTATAGCAGTGAAAGCATTTGTTGATAAATGATACTAAAGTAGGAGGTGTTCCATTTCTGACTCTGTAAACAATCAAGAACTTTCTAAGACACAGTCCTTAAAATAGTGCATTGAACATGTTGCTAGCATAATGGCTGCTATGTTATTCTGAAAATAACACTGTTAGAAAGTGGTTTTGTCATATATTGAAAGTATCTGCAGTTCAAACAACTTCTAGCTTTCCAGAGGCTATATCCAAAACCTTTTGAAAACTTGTTGAAAAATCAGACTAAGAAAATTCAGTGTTTCTATACAGCTAGGAGTGAAGTGTTTGTGGGTCATGAGGGGTGAAGGAGGCAAAGTCCTGTGTTTGTGTCAGCATGAAGCGAACTCAATCTGTTTCACATGTCCCAGTGATCCATACTACCAAAGAGTGTCTTCACTCTTTACATTTTTCTCCTTAAGTATAAATTTTTTGGGGAGGCAAAAAAGACCACTTACACATTTTTGTAGGAATTTTCAGTTTTGATGTTCATAATCTTAAGATAAATACATTTAGCAAACTCTTAATGAAAGTATGGGGTCACCAGCTGAAGAGTTGTTGAGCTTCCTCTTGCTTATACAGATACGTTGGCAGCTGAGAAGAGCGTGCTGTTTCTGAAAGGTTACTGTGTCTATTGCAAATGGTAATAATCAGGAAAATATCGGTCAGCCTCTCTCATGAACCAAATGGGTGCCTTTGTACTCCTTTCTGCCTTTACAGCTACTTTCTGAAGGAGCAGCGTTAATTCAAGATGTGTTAGATTAGATTTTTTTGTTTGTTTTGCAGTAGTTCTAAGCAGAATGAAGTTTCATGTGAAAGTTTTCATTACATGTAAAGAGCCAAAGGGATCATCAAAGAAGAGTATTTATCATAGTTTTAGTTGCAAGTATTTGATTATAAAGAATACTTGAAAAAAGTTGATTTAGGGATTGGAAGTTTATTTAAATATATCCAAGTGCTATAAATAATGTTAATGATTAAAATAATATTAAAACCAGAGCATAGCAAGCCACAAAACACAAGTGGGAAAAAAAAAAGGAAAAAAACCCAGGTAAAATAACAAACTCATGCCCTTGAGTCCATGTTATCACTGTGTCTATACATGTAGGAATCTCTTACAGCTGAATCACATGATGTCTGTTATGCATCTCTGAGTGTTCTACCACAGAACCTGCTGCACGGTACAGGGAGAGAATAGTGAAGATAAGACTGAGGAGGGGACAGATGGGATAGCAGGTGTACTTTTTCTCCCTGATGATGTTGTGCAGATGGGGCAAAATGCTAATGACTTCTCCGTATTGCCTTTTAGGCATGAAGGTAGGAACTGTACCAGCAACAGTTGTCCTTTCAGAAGCACATCAATAATGTTCCTATGGTAGGTAGGAATCAGATGTAATATATAGACCTAAGTCCTTCATACACCCAATTCTTCCTGCTTATACTGGTAGAAGAGGAGACATTATCCTTTTTAAAGAGTTCTTGAAAGACATAACTTTTTGTCCTATTTATACTTGTGTAAGAGGGACTGTTTTGGGCCTAAAGGATTTAGGGAGTCATTTAAGAATGACTTCCTTTCCTCCCTTAACAATTTCCCTTCCTTCCTCATTTAATCAGGTCATAGATTTGAAGTAAAGCTTCATCATCAGAGCATACTTTGACATCCTGTGAAATGATTGGAGTATAGAGTAACTAGCAATAAAGCATTGGTTTCTCCTTCTGAAGTTTAGGTTTATTCAGTAAATATTTTCTTAGCTAGTTAAGTAGTATAAATAGTCAATGCAGCTTTCCTATTGAGCTTTTAAAAAAACCTCATGCTGTGATTTGACAGACTAATTTCTGTTGGTACGTAATATTTGCCCTTTGTGTGGAAAGGAACCTTTACTGTAAAAGCAATAATGACAGTACAAACAATAAAGAGTTATACAGATAATAAGTCTAACCAACATCATAATGGCATTTTGCTGTCCACCAGAGACCATGTGCTCATCTTCCTTAACCTAACTTACTGGGAATCAAATGCCTGAAAGCCTGAATATCAAATCAGCTATTAGTAAAAGTTATCCCCAGTGACAATACCTGTCAGTTGTAGATGGAGATTGTCTGAAGTGTTCAATCATTCATTGGTTTGTGAATCAAAAGTAATTGGAAGGAAAGTAGAAGGCAGCAAAACCTTTTTCTGGTTTTGACATTGAATCTTCCTCGGTAGTAGTACTTTTTGCTTGTGGAACTAAAATTCATTGCTAGACAAACTGTAGATGTCCTTTCACTTGGCACTTCCTTCTTGTGTCCTGACAGTTTAAAAGCTTGGTTTACAGTATGCTTGTTTGGGGTTAACTTGTGGTTTTGTCTGGATCAGCTGTTTTGGTTCCACAACTACACAAGTAATTATCTCGCATTATCTGGGTAATTAACTTACTTTGAAAATTAGAGATGATAAGAAGTAATGGGCAAACAAGGAGTCAGTTTGAGAGTCACAGTTATTTTTCAGTCTTTAAAATTTATGGAACAATTATTTTTATTTTTTGGGGGGGTGTGTGATTATTTTTTGGTATCCTGAAAATTTCTTCTCTTCGTCCTTGACTGTTACATTTTATATAACATCAATGAAACAAGATAGCCCCGTGAAGAATTAATTTTTCCTATATAAAAGTAAGTCTACATGTGCTTGACTCTAGAGCTTCTGGGAGACAGGAATTAATTATATGTTTTGTTTATAATTAAATATATTTAGGAACTGTGTGAGAGTCCTGGGACAATGTATTTCCTTATACCTACTGCAGCTGACTTCAGAAGGAAAAAGAATCTGATGCCAAACTGAACACTCTAGTAAAATGTAGTAACAGGTCAAAGCCCAAATTCTTGAAAACTAGCTCATTTAGAAATTAGAGCAATATTTTCAGCAATATTTGTCTAATTCAGAAGGATCTGGAAATAATTCTGGCATCTTGATTCAGTATGTTAAACATACAACATCAAAGAAGTAAACCCAAGAATTTTTTATTTCCTTTGTTTGCAGTGCTTCAGAATGTAGTATTTCAGACAGATAATTTAGGCAGTTACTGATGTAATTCTGTAGATTATACGGTAGACAAGAACAATGTTAGAGGAGTATATTTTGCAACAAGATTTGGGATCAACCAGTATAGAATACAACAGTGAAACTGACCTGTTTCATTCTTTGGTCAGTAAGTTAAATCTCTAAGCAAGGAGTCATTTGATGAAAGCAGGCAAAAATACAAACAATATCTCACAAGTCACCAGCTGCTGCAAAAGTGAGTCTTTAGAAAGTAGGCGTTTGACCAAGCATTGTTTCCTGTGTTATTACTTAAGAGCAAACAGGGATAGGTTCTGAGTTTTAGAATTATATTAAGTCCTACCTTAAGGCATTCCTACAGGATGAAACAAAGCAGATAAATGTGAAGCTCTAACAGCATAGACCATAGAAAATGCTAAAAGTGAATAGGGTGTAAAAACATATGCTTAAAAATAGTAAGATTCTTTGTGAAGTGTTTTGTTTTCTGAAAGGACAAAATTCAACAGTCACTGTAATTGTATTTGTTAGATGTCCACAAGGAGCCTGCAGATTAACAATAACGCACAATGATTATATTAATCAGTAGGCTCTTGTGGAAATGAGCGGTTTGATGGTATAAATACATATAATGATACTTTTGATAAAGTAAAAAATATTTTTTGAGATCAGCCTGAAGAAAAGTGATTTTACAATTTTACAAACATAGATTTGCCAAAAAGCATTCCATTCTTTTCCAATTAAATCCCCAAGGACTAGGCTGAAAAAGAAAAGGTAGGTGTGTATATTAGAAAAGTTGCGGTCTCTAGCATATAAAAAGATACCTCATGTCGCTTTTTTAGAATGTAAAGTTATAGTTGGACAAAATGTGTTTTACTGGATTTCTCAGAGGCGGGCATTAACTTTTTGATAACTTCAGTGGAAGGCGACAAAATGTATTTTTAGCATAAAAATCAGTGTATTTGGTGTCTGTGAGAGAATGCTTTCATCACTTAACTGGGAGAAATGTTTGCTCCCTCAACTGCCATTTGAAATGCCCGAGGAGTAGGAAGATGATGATAAGCAAATGGTGTGTTCTCAGACAGGATTCACACCTCCTCAATCCCAAAAGTACTTTCTTAAGAAATGTGCTATCTGTTCCTTCTGTATTTCAACAACTGACAAGTGATGATCTGTTATTTTAGTAAGCTATAAATATGCCATACCATTGGATAACAAGGTTGTGTAAATGTGCTGAGAGAACTGTAATAATCGTGGTAGTGATGAGTTCTCACTCTTTGCCTGAGAAATTAAAACTTCTAGTCTAGCCTGCCCATATCTTTTAAAAATAATTGTAACATGTTGCAGAGACTGTGAATTTAGTTGTTTCACTGACCCAGTGAAACAAGGCTTAAGGGAATGTATTAACAGATAATGCAAGGACCATTATTGAAATCTAGGATTATAATAGTAGCATTAGTAGATGTATAGCTTCACGGTTTATAATCCTGTGGAGTTACAAAAGCATACAAGTAACTCTCTTAAATTTAAAAATAACTTCTGCATGGTGCTTTACTGGTTTTTGTGATATTTTTTTTTTCTTCTTTTTTTTTGTCATGTTGGTTTGGAGGATTTGTTGGGTTTTTTTGGTTGGGTTTTGGGTTGGTGTTTTTTTTTTTTTTTGTTTAGGTTTTTGTGGTTTTCTTAGTTTGATTTTTTCAAAATATACATAAATATATATATTAGCTGCAACAGGGTAGGTTTAGGCTGAACATTAGGAAAGAATTTTTCACAGAAAGGGTGGTCAGACACTGGAATAGGCTGCCCAGGGAGGGGGTTGAGTCTCCATCCCTGAATGTGTTTAAGAGTCATTTAGATGTGGTGTTGGGAGATCTGGTGTAGGGGAGGAGTTTGTAGAGTAGGGCTGATGGTTGGACTCGGTGATCCCAAGGGTCTCTTCCAACCTGAATGATTCTATATGTAGTGGTGATTTCTAGAACAAGATGTTGGAAGAAACTAGAATGGGATAAGCTGACTTTTTTTAATTTTTTTTTTCTACAGTTAGTTGTTTAGGAAAAAGCATAGTGAGAGACAGAAACCAATTCCTGTGCTGAGAAGTCAGGAGCTGGGCATTGGTGCTTTGGCAAGTTCCCTGGGCTCCTAGCTCTTGTCCTGTGCGTATGCCATTCTTTGGCGTTTTTGCCTGTGGTTGTTGAGTTTCAATTTAGTATGTTAGTAATTTTCAAATTAGGATCAAGTATGTTGAAATATAACCACTCCTGACAGATAATAGTCTGGGTTTTTTTGTAGATAAACTGCTTCAGTTCTTAACGGTGTCTGTCTTGAAAGTATTTTTTTTACTTCTTCAAGCATCGCTTTATACAATTAAAGCCCATTATTAGTTCTTCTTTTCCCAGTGGACACTGCAAATTATTACGTTACAATAATCTTCTGTATGTTTGAAGGCAGCTACCGAGTGTCCCTTCTACCAATAAACTAAACATCTACAGTCTTTCAGTCATGTTCAGTAGACCTATGCTCTTTTCCATTGCTTTTTTTTTCTCCATCCAGCTCCTATATTGAGATTGCTGATCAAAGTCTCTGCAGAATCCTATGTGATAATTCTTGACTGATGGTAAAAATTGGTTAAATATTTTTTCATGTGTTTTCATAGTTTTACAACTTCTGCATTCACCATGGGGCGGGGGGGGGGAACTCCACAAACCCAGAAAGCATTAAACTTGTACTTGATCTTAATAATGATACTATTTTAATTATATGAGGAAGGAGAGAAATATCAGTCATGAAGTTTGCACTTACAGTGTACGATGAAAGGTACATGATTCTTTAGAGGTCAAAATTGTCTTCTACCAATAGAATTATGTCCTTTGCACCAACTGAGATGAAAGGCTGACTTCCAAATGACACAGCTTTGCTAAGGGAATAAAAATAACATCCTAAAAAGTGAAATCACACCAGAGAAAAGGCAGTATTAGGTGATGTTTGTGATTAGCAATGTATTTGGCAGTATTATCCAAGTTTTAAATGCACTTCCCCTGTTTAATAGTATAATGGTGGTACCTGGGCTAACTAGGTTACTTTGCAAAGAGTAAATGCGGGTTTGGATTTGGAAGCTATAAATTGTAAATGTGATGAAAGAATTAGGAAAAGGCTGCCAGTATAATCTCATAGAGACTGCCAAAAGCTCAAAAGAAATTTTTTGAACAGTGATCATATACTAAAAAACGTTATTTTTGTAGTCTCTAATCTAACTGCCAAAAAAATTATCATACTTACTGATAGGTTTTTTTTCTTATTTGCTAGCCCCCATTAGCCACAGAAGTAGAATCTGCTGATTTTTATCAAAGCATTTATTTGACAAAAATCAAAATGTACACGTCAGAAGTGGCAAAAAAATGAGGCAGAAAAGCTTAAAAAAACTTATCTACTTTATAGTTATATTATAGCAAAACCAATCCAAAATAAATTAGCAGGTCAAGTAAAGAAAATGGACTCTGAAACAGCACCAAAAGTTGTTTTTCTCTGTGTACCATTTGATCATGGACACAACTTATATTACACTTCATACACTCAGATGGTGTAAAAATGCATTTTGAGTGCTTCACACAGAGCCCCTTCAGACCACTGGCCCACATGAATTAAATACCTGATGGTGTGTAACTGTCTGGGCAGCAGCAGTAGCTTAGCAACACCAGCTAGTGCTGATGCCAAAGAACAGTGTTGGCTTTCATCATTTTTAAATGCCAGGTGGTCCTTCAATAGTCTTTCTATATTTAGAGATTGATAATTGTGTTTTAACTTGTAGACCTCTAGGTTGGTTTTGACCATCAAATTGTTTATTAAAGAATTTTGGAAGCTCAGAAGTCTTTATCTGTAGGCATTGATATAAGAGTTAGGAATGGCATGATAATAACTAAATCCCAAAGTGAGTACTGGTGATACTTGGAGATGGAGAGTACAAAGAAACCTTCCTTGCTTCCTATTGGCTTGTAAGTGCTTGTGCTAAAGGAGTGATACATTTCGTTCTCTGGGAATGATGTTGTTACCTTAATAAATAGTGTCATCTGATAAATACACACATGTTTTTGAAATGTGTGATTTTGAAAAGAAATTAATATTAGAAATATAGGAATATTTCTCTGTGTGTGTGTAAAAGCGCTAGAATAAAATATAAAGAATGTATTATTGTGACAAAAAGTGTAAAATTATAGAAATGTGTACCTGCAATGGATCTCAACAGCTCTTCTGCTGTATTTTAACTGTGAGATCCATCTGTAAACAACAGTATCTCAAGCTGAGTGTTTATTTAGATATTCCTAAGTTCATGTAATAAAGGAAACTTTGTAACCTGTTAGGTCTCTGTCAGCACTTAGCTATTTCTGTGCTGGTATGAATCTCATACATTAACTGTATGTATTCTAATATGCAGTGTAAATCTTTGCTGCAATTCAGCCTCTGAAATTAATTTTTTTTGACTCGTACTCAGTGGATGCAAGGTCACGTGATTTTTTTATTTGTTGTGGGGTTTTTTAACCTACAAGGAAACTTCCACTATTCTTTAACCTAGATAAATAAAACCAGGTCTTTCTAAGTAATTTTTGAAATCTCTGGGCAAATTTATTTTTAACCTGGATGCTCTACAGTAGCTAGGCACATTTAATTAAATATGATGCTCAAGCTGGCTGAGTGTTCTTGCTGAGAATCTTCATCAGTGTCTACAGTGTCTATTGCAGTAGTATGTATACTGTTTATACACATAATACTCCTGCTAATTTGTTCCCAGATGCTGTCTGTCTTTTAAGGTTCCTCTATCACTTTTTAGTTTAGGATTTGATTCCCAGTTAAACTAATCATTACTCAAGTCCTTTTCTGCAGTTTTCCCTTTATTCTGCCAGTTAGGGCCCCTTACACACTGAAGTATTTATCTCTTCTTTTTCTTGTGTGTGTTACTAACTTACTCATTTGTAAACATCTTTTAATTTCCTGTTTGAAATACTTGCTTTTAATTTATCAAAGCTCTTAGGCCATTTTACCATCATGTCTTCTAACTTTAGGCCATGCCTGAATGGTTATCTCAGTGTGACTCCACGCATAGGTTTGGATGTGCACTTCCAAAATGAATTATGCACTTGTTTCTGCACTGTGCTTTGATTCACCTCGTGGAGCTCTCTGAGCATGCAGACTGGATTCCTTTTGGATAACACTAAACTGGAAACTGCTCCAGCAGCATCTGTAACGTTGTCTAACTGCAAATACGCATTTGGTCCATGGGCTTGGACTAGAGCTAGCTTTATGTGTTTTAAAAAAAAAACCCAAAACAAACAAAAACTCAAAGCCAACAACCCCAAACAGCAACAAAACCCCAAACAAACAGTACTCCCCTGAAATGTGGATGGTGTGGATATCAGCTTCTCAACAGCATCTCTTCGCTCTCCATCTCTTTTCCGGTTGGCCTAGACTGCTTGTCAGTGTAGACATAAGTTCTTAAGAATACGATGCTTAGTAAGTTATACACACTCTCTATTCTGTTACCACAAAACCATGTTTTTGAGTGGTATGAACTCTTAGGTGGTAGCCAGTGATTTGGATGTTGTTTGTACCACTCTGGTGTTTTGTGTGTTTCTATATACTGTGCTTAGTTGAAGGACTCAAATTCATCTCAGTATTTTTTCTGTATTCTCATTTGCATTCCTACCCTGAAATTGTTAATAGTGTTAAATATTTGGTTGTAACTATTGGGTTGGTTTTTTTTTTAAAGCCAAAAAGTTCTCTTTATTGAAAAGGTTAGAGAGTTTGTCATGAATGAATCTTTCCTATTAGCTAGTGGACTAGTATTTTCACTTTATGGTTGCTAGAACGAGCCTTATACTTCCCTTTTTAGTTTTAACTAGTTTTGTCTTTCTAGTTCAGTCTCCGTATGATCCTTTCTCTACCCTCTAATAATTTGACTGTCCCTAGTTCATTAGAGCTGCCCCTGGTAGTAGGTATATTAGCTGTCATTGAAATTACTTTCATAAAAAGTATGTGGGATGTTTCGTGTTTGTAAATCTGCCAGTTATGAGCACTTGCACGTGTTTTCTGGTTCTATTTTCTCTCTTATTGTTCCTCTGAGGAATTACTGTACAAATACTTGGAGAAAATTATCTTATGTTCATGTAACACTTCTAAATAGCATTATGAATTGTGAGTTGGTACTATGCAACTCTAGTCACGGTTAGCTCAACCTATATCGTAAAATGACTTTGAATATTTAATAATCTTCCAGTCAATGTCTTCTGTTTTGATGTTAAAGGTATTTGGTGTGCCATAGAGCCTTTTGATGAAGGGTAAGCAGTATTATAAATTCATATATATACCTAGCTTGTCATTTTTGGGATACAGAAAAATGATGATTTGGGGTTTCAGAATAGTTTAGGAGTATTAATTGTGTGATTTCCTTTTAATGTTGAATCTTACTTCATCTGCTTGGAAGAGCCCAGGCTAGGAATATATTCCAAAGAGTGTCAAGGTTCAATAAACTTGTGATTTTTTATTTTTTTTCCCCTACAAAATATGGAGACGGATTTTTTGGCTTAAAAATGACAAGTGATAGTGGCATACAGGAAAACAGTTTACTTGCCTCCCTGAAGGATGACTAAATGCATGGTAAAACCCATGTTTTTAGTTTCTAAATATTGACAGTGAGTTCTAGGAAAGCACCAAGTGTGATATCCTGTGCAAACTGACTCATTAAAATGCTCGGTATGAAGTCTTAGCTAGAGCTCAAGCTTTCATTCCTATTAAAAGTACTTCCTGCAGACTGCAGAGAAGTAAGGAAGGGTGAGCAATTAAAAAAAAAAAAAGGTATTGGGAGGTGGTATATTTGGGGAACAAAAAATCATGCAAGTGGCTTTTCTGGTATGTGGTGAAAGCTAACAGGTGTCAGAGTGACAGTGACGTAGAAAGATCAAATCCTAGAGTGTTTTTCATTGTTATTTGTACTACTTTTAATGCTTGCAGTTTAGATCTCAAGGTTATCTATATGAAAGCTGATTTTACTGAATAAATGGAAAAAATACAGCCCAATGCTGTTTGCTTGTTAGCCACATGTAAGAGATCACGTTTAGTAAGAGTGTTTTAACTGCTTCAGAGTTGTAGCAGGGTGTTGCTACTATCTTTTATTAGATACGTGCTTTTTAAGTGTTTGATTTGAGAAAGCTTCTCTTGCAAACCGCCCTTCTTGGAGATTGTGAGGTAGGTTTCTTTGGCTTACCCAAGTTGTAAATCAATTTAAGTGAGCTTTTCAAAACAGATCCAAGTGATGTAATTCTGTTACTACTTGCAGAATTGGGTGATAGATCAGAATGTATTTAAAATGCAGCAGGCTGTTTTTCCTTGGAGTATGTGTAAATCAAGATTGCTGTATTTTGTCTCCCTGGCTAATAATTACTAAAAAGGAATGTTACTACCAATTTCAAAGACATATGTCAAAACAGCAGGTTATACGGTTTAGAACCTGCAGAATGGGTGAGATTGCTGTATTGTCTGAGTTTTTTATCCTAAAGATTCATTTTAATTTAAAAAAAGAATATGTGTAACCTTTTTGTTAGGAAGGGAGACAATAACCTCAGTAAAGATGAGAGCAACTGTCTTGTAGGAACATGAGATTAAGTGAGGATGGATTTCTTTTGCTCAAGCATTACCAGACACTGGCTTTTAACTCTCTTATATTTCAGAAAAACATTTAAAAGAAATTAATGACTTTTGATGTAAGCTTGCTATCAGTGGAGTGATAAGAAATTGTTGATTCTGGAGCACAGTTTGTATCACATACTGAAGCATGTGGGCCTGATTTGGCCATCAGAGTAATCTTTTCGGCAGAAGGTGTCACTTTTGAAAACACATCTCTGTTTGGTGCCTATGCCCTGTTGAAACTGGTAGAGCACCTTGTGAGTGAGCTTAGTGGTTTTTTAGCAAATGGAGTTGAATATTGTCATGCCAGTGAAAAGTTTGCAAATCCAGCCTAGAAGTAGCAGATTACAGAAATGAGAGGTTCTGGAGTTTCAGTTCTTTCCTTCAGACTAGTATTTTGTTCCCTTCAGTCAAGGATTGTTTTAATACACAATCATTAATGTTATATTCTGAGAATTATGAAATGCTTTCCAAAGTCTGTATTTTTCATCATTTGCCAGTGTAATGACTTTTGGACAGAATTTAGGAGCTCTTTGTTAGTTCCTTGAAATACTAAATGAAGCAATTGAAATCAGAAGGTAAAATACCATGTTTGTTTTAAAAGAAGTCAAGTGAAATTGCAGGCCTTGTCCAGTACAGGAGCTTGGTGAGTGTGCTAGGGCTATCACCCAAACTTACTCAGTTTGACATGGAGTTTTTACAATTGTATGCCATTTTGCTTTGTAATTTAGATTTAAACTGAAACCAAGGTTTTGAAGAACATATTCTCCTTTTCTGTTGAGTTCCATCAACATTTCTGATTGTTATCTTAGCTGATACTTAAATATCCTGTGATTGCAGTTAGAAGTTATCATTAAATTGTAGATTCAACCATTCTGTTTTCTTATACTTCAGTACTTCTAAAATTTCTGATTTTAGTTGAAGAAAGTAAGATTTTATGAAACAAAGCCACCTTAGCTAAAAGTTGAAAAGATAGAGGGAAATGTCATAATTGAGAGAGTTTTTATGGAGTTTTGAACTGGCTTAAAAACAGTTCACACTCAAAGAACTCTGACATAAAAATATGTATTCTGTGTTATAGTTGCATCGGGTTTTTTTCAAATTTAAATTTTTTTACTTGTACTTTTCATGAAGGAAACTATATGATGTCATCAAAGTGCACATATAGCTGGCTTTTTCCCTGACAAAAAGAGGCTACAGTTCACCCACTGTGAACTGTTCTACTCGCGATCTTTAAATGCAATTATTTTGTCTTGTTTTTTTGAATTGACTTTTTATCATGTCTGAATAGGACATTGTTTTTCAATCAGTGTTTGAGGGTTGCAAGAATAGCATGAGGGGTTTTGATCGGGTTTTAATTTCAGTTGGTTTTTTTTTTAAATTCAGATTATATTTATTTGAGCATCTCCGAGTAACTTGAAAAAAATCTTATCCCTTTGTTTAGTTCTGATTTTGTATTCAGAGGAGTAGTTCCAGTCTTGAATTACAGTCATGTAGCACAAAAAAAAAAGGGGTTGCTGAGACTGAGGCAACGTATATATCAGTATGTTTTCTACAGCTTAGACAAGTTGTAATGCATCTAGTATTATGTTAGAAAAATTAATTTTCATAACCTAGCAAGTAAAGCAAAATGAATCATTTTGGTAGAAAATGCCAAACTTTTGTGCTTTAGAACTCTTAGCCATAGCACAGTTTCCTTCATTTCAGTATTGGTGCTTTCATTGGAAATCTCTCTATGTGTTTTGTACTAGTTTCCAAAAGTTCACTGGTTACAGATCCTACCTACTAATGCTAGCTCTTCCTTGAGCCAAAACAACATATATGCATGAGGATACATCCTTGCCAAATTTTATTATTATTATCGTTTGAAATTCAACTGTTTCTTTAAAAAGGGTATATGTAGTATACAAGTAGATACTAATGTGTTTAAAATTTTTGAGACTGTACTTGAGATACGCTATCAGACTGTAATCTGAGCAGTAATACATTCATTTATTTTTCACAAAAATGCCTTTGGTCAGTCTTACAAATCTGAGCATGTGATTTAAGGAGATTGCCTCTAGGTACTATAAATACCTTTTCACAGATTATCCCAGGATTTGAAGTTTTTTCTGCCTCTGTACTGTAATAAATTTCAATTAGGCATCCTAAAAATACCTGTTTGCAGGTTTTGATTAATGTGTGAGAGGTCAGGGGTGGCATTAAACGTATATTGCACCAATGGTATGTCTTTTCTTTAGATTAAGAGTGGCCTGCTTAAGGTTTGAAAATTCTTTTCAAAATTTCATGGAGGGGTATCTACATGCAGTAAGGTTTAGCAAGTGCTGAAAGGGAGCCAGGGCAGTTTTCTTGTTGTCCATAGGATTTTCAGTGCAGGGTTTTCTTTGCCATTATACTTGATCCAGAGAATTTAACTGTAAAATGGTATGCAAGTTAGTTACAATAAATAAGAGATTTAATCATTGAAGCTAGAACCTATATAAAAGTATAGCAAAACAAATTTCATCAAGCGTGTTTGTTTTCAAACAGAATGTATCTTCTTTTGGCAGGAAAGAATTTTGTCCTATCCTTAATTGCTTCTTTAAGGTATTATACCCAATAGTGATCTACTTACACAATGTGTTCTATAGTTCTAAAAGGATTTACAGGCTAAGTTAAGAAGTTTTCTTTCCTACGTATCTTACTGAAAGTAGTTACCCATTAACTCATTTCCACAACCCTTTTTCCAATTCTTTTATTTTTCTCATCCTCAGAGCCATTTAGATGCCATGTTCTTAAACTGTATTAAGTTTAAAAGTACAAAACATTTTTCATAAAGGTTTCAGATGAAGCTTTATGCAGCCTTTATACAAATGACAGCAATAAACTTTACAAGTTGGATTTTACTGTTATTCAACATGTCATTATAGGGCATCTGGTTCCCACCTAGTGTGCCAGTGTGAGTTTATATATGTGTTTTAAAGTTCTCAGTCACTGGCTATCTCCACAGGGGAAGCCCGAACTGGGAGAGTCTCAGCAAAAGTAAAATGTCAACTCTGCCACTTAATTGTCTAAATTGGAGTGAAGATCACCAGCATTAGCTTTTCAAGTAGTCCTGTCAATACAAACATTCATCTGGGAATACTCCAAAAGAGCTATTGTTTTGTGCTTTCACTTAATAATCTGATGCATGCAACCTTGAAAGTTTGTCATCTAATCAAGATGTATTTTTTAACAGAAGTTCTTTGAATAATTTGGCTCAGAGTTATGATACTGCAAAGCTGTAATGATTCATACAAGTCAAGTTGCAGTCTAGGTTTACCATGATTTGAACCTTATTTGCTTTACTGAATATGTTTTGGTTAGGATGATAGTACTGTGTATTTAATGTGCGTGTTTCAGAATGATTAGATTCTAGTTTCCAAACTAGCAGCCGAAGACAGCAGTTTCTATACCAGATTGTACATCCCTAAAGTCTTGAGTCAACCCCATATTTTTTCACAATTTGAGTGTGATTTTTATACAGAATTTACTAGAATTTTTTTTTTAACTAATGCACTAAAGATTATAATCTAACCTCTTCTGAAAAAGTGTGGCCCTGTTAAGATACTGCAGAAAACTGGAAAACCAAGTCTTTCAGATTATTTTTAAGATATACAAACATAAAGGCTATTTTTTCTGGTGAAATCATAAGTAGTTTATTCTGTTTCCTGCACTAAAATATAGTGCCTGGGAAGCTTCAACTCGCAATATTTTTCATTTTTTGACCTAGATTATTGAAATGGTGCTTTTAGCTGTTGAGCAAAACCTTAAACTTCCATCTTGGATCTGATTGCACTTTTGGCTGGTGGTAACATTTGTCTGAATTTTTTCCCTAC
The DNA here is from genome assembly GCA_013400055.1 of Nycticryphes semicollaris. Classification (NCBI taxonomy): domain Eukaryota; kingdom Metazoa; phylum Chordata; class Aves; order Charadriiformes; family Rostratulidae; genus Nycticryphes; species Nycticryphes semicollaris. Next base: position 10,377 of record VXBJ01002555.1, on the reverse strand, counting down.
ATTCAGAGATACTGTGTAACAATATTTGTAAAGAAAGTTGAGATCTTCCCAGAAGGATGATAGAGTGTTCTGTGTGTGCTAGTTCTGCCCGCTTGAGTGCAAGGGACTATGAAAAGGCAACTTCTCTACTGTGTGTAGGAGTGCAGCCAGCAATGTTTGAGATCTGGTAAACCATTTCAGCAGTCTCAACGTTTCTGTATTTACCTACGCTATTGACTAAACCCAAAAGAGATGAAAACGAACGCAGCTTTTATAGAAAAACTTGCTTTTTTTATAAAGCGCCTCTTATTGGTATAACTGTGTAACTTCCTGGTTGATACTTTTGGCAAAGCAATCACATCAGCAACATATACTATGTTTTTAAAATAGCATTTCTTGTTTAGATATGGGAGCTATTAAAAGTTCTATTAACATCAAAAGTCAGTGATGGTGTAGCTTTTATACGAGAGATCTGTAGTGGACTTAATTCTTAAAATATATTTAACAGCATGGGATAAACCAAAAAAACCCCTAGCAAAGGCATGCATGTATTTATATATGGTAATGCCAGTACTTCCCTGTCTTCAAATACTTTCTTAAAAGGGACGAGCGATTAACATTTAGACAGAATAGCTTCTTCATCAGGTTTAATACCACACATGTTTCTGTGACAACCTTGTACAGAAGGAAATAGATTTGTATTCTCTATTCCTCAGCTCTTTTCTTGAATCTCCTGTTAACGTGGTGCATTCTCTACTGCTAAAAAGCTTAGATAGTCCAGTGTGCTGAGCACACACCTTTTCAGTACAGTGTAGTTGTGTGCAGCTGCAGTGCACACAACTTTTTTAGTACAATATAGAATATGTGTTACTGGAGAGAATGTTAATTCTCTGGAATTGCAAAATGTACCATTCATTATGAGGTAGTTTTGAAACATTGGAAAAATAAAGAAAACCTAATCATTTCAAGATTATTTTTAAAAAACAGTTTTAATTCGGAAATAATAGGAACATGGGTTAGCTTTAGTGTGATAGTATCAGAGCATTATTTTTTCCTACTTACAGGGAAAATGTTATACATTTATATCTAATTTATAATATAAAAATATAATATGTAATATATTTATAGGTAATAAAATCTATATTTATATGTAGTATAGCTCTGAATTTTTTTTAGTACAAGATAATGGAATTTGGCGTTTTTTCCAGTTATAGACTCTTGAGATCTATTATAAGAGACATGGGAGTTACTGTGTAGATTATCTCAAGAACATGTAGAATGCACTTGCTTTATAGTAGTTGTTGTCATCTGAGATTTTTCTTGGTACCATTTTATGAAGCTGTTGTGTGTCAGTGTTCAGTTGCTAATGGATCAGTGATCATGGCATAAAGCTGTTACTACTTGCGGTATTAATTAATACTTTAAAAGCAGTGTCAGCAAAAACACAAGGCTTGAAAGGGGTTTGAGGTTGTATCTTTTTTTACAAAATATTTTTTTTCAGCTTATAGCAATTAAAAATGGAAGACTAGAAGTTCTACTGGGATTCAAGCTCCAGGTTGAAACTCCTCTTCTGATTGGCTTAAACTGGAATGTTTGAATGTAGAAGTTTGAAGAAGCTGAGCGCTGTTGAACTGTACTGGGATATATATATATCTACTGTTTAAATGAAGGTGCTTTTTTGTTTCATGATACCTGCTGAAAATATAGATGTGTTTTCCTTTAAGCTGATTCACCTTATGGAAGGGTGTTTGCGACTCCATAGGTAGTATTTATATACATATTGTCATCATTTGTAATATCAGTTTAATTACCATGACTAGTAGGAGATTTTTGATGCTGTCAGCTTTTTCTGAGAGTGTTAGAATGTCATCTATCATTTTCAGATGCCTTTCAGAAAAAAAATGTGAGTTTTCAGCTACAGGTGCTGAAATGTGGTGGGAACAATTAATGCTTTGATAAAATATTTCCAAAGTGTAATAAACCTTGTTGAATAGTATTGTACCTGACCTATTCATCTCTTCATTAAGAACACCACTTTCTAATGTCAGCAATAAATTGGCTCTACTGCTCTACTCTGCACCACACCACTAGAATGTGAAGTTTATGTTTTCTGGCATTTACTTACTTCAATTTTTCCTAAAACACCTAATCTCCTCTAAGCCTGGAAATATTAGGTTGCAGTGGTAAATATGCATTTTTAAAAAAAGGAGTCCTTGCCTTCAAACCCTCACAGAAAATAATTGTTTCTGAGAAGTACTGGAACAAAAAGCTTGGTTATTCTGTTCTCTACTATCACTATGCCACTAGGGTATGATGTCCTGAATTGTAAGCTGAAGCTGAACATTACTTTTAAGTTCATTATTTTTGTTCTAGGTACTATCTGAAATAATTCTTGTGTTTCTAAAGCAGTATGTGAATTAAGCTGCAGAATGCACTTATAGAAGTTGGGACAATACTGAGATACAGGGGTTTGTTTTGGATGGATATTTTGCCTTCTCTGGAAAGGCAGAGAGAGGTAGCTGATAGTGTCTTCTGTCCGAATGTAATTTTCCGAGGGTGGCAGAACATTTTGATGATAAAGATGACTGATTTAATAGTAGTTGAGGGAATTTCTGCGAACAGTGGGAAATGCATGCAGTGGCTAAGCAGAGGTGAATGTGGATTGGTGATTTATTTCTGAACTGATGGTATTAATGATCCTCACCACAGTACCATCCAACAGAAATGTTCCCAAAAGTATATTATTGTTGGACAGTAGGCTAGATAATTGGTGTTGTCCTGTAGCTTTCGGATGCACAACTTTCTGCATAAGTGTGTTTCAGAGTAAGATCTGGGGCCATTTGGTCAAATAAGATAGATTTGTCCTATATCCTGCAACTGGATTTCCCATCTTTAATAGGCATGTGTAACATTCTTCAGCAGTTATCAAAATCTTTTAGTTGTCTGTATACTTGCTTTTTCTGCAGAATTTTTGATACTTAAGGAGAATTCAGTGCTAAAGTGTTCTGTATAGTTGATATTGGAAGATGCAGCAACTGGTGGAAAAAATCAGTGACCACGACTGCAAAGACAGGTCACTCAATATTAAGTAATGTTTGTAAAATATTTATCTAGAAGGAACTGATTAACATTTTTTGTTGCTGTTGAATTAATAAAATAACCTCTGTCATCATTTGCCCTCACTCTTATGGCTCTCCTTAATTTTCCAAATTCTGCAATTATTCTATGGAATTACTTACGGTGAACACTTCCTGTATGTGTGAGGTTGTTTCCTTACTATATTTTGGTTCATATTTTAGATTGTTTGCATGATTATAACAAGTCCATACAATTCTTATTCCAATAATAATTATTAGAGTAGCTTTGAAAACTTGTATGAGCAGATTATCATTGGAGCACAAACAACAGAGCTGTTGAAGGGAAGGTGAAACAGGTCATACACTGTGGCAGACAGGACAAGGGGCAATGGGCGCAAACTGGAACATGGGAAATTCCATCTCAACATGAGGAAAAACTTCGTTACTTTGACGGTGCCAGAGCACTGGAACAGACTTCAGGCTGTGGAATCTCTTTCTCTGGAGATACTCAAAACCTGCCTGGATGTGTTCACGTCCAGCCTGTTCTCAGTGACCGTGGTTTGGCAGGGCAGCTGGATTAGATGGTCTCCAAAGGTCCCTTCCAACCCCTACCATTCTGTGACTCCTGCCAGCAGCAAAGAGCCACACAGCCTTGTGCTCAGTCCCCCCTGCAGCGGGATGGGAGAGAATTGGAAAAGCAAAAGTGAGAAAACTTGGGGATCGAGATAAAGGTAGTTTAGTAAGTGAAGGAAAGAGAAAGGAAAAAAAATCAAACCAAGTGGTGCAAAGGCAATCACTCACAACGTTTCAGAACTAGGCCAACGCTAGGCCAGGCTCTGAGCAGTAGCTCATTCCCCTCAGTTCTTATTGCTGAGCATGGGATTGTATGGCATGGGATAACCCTTGGGTCAGCCTGGATCAACTGTCCAGGTTGTGTCCCCTCCCAGTGTCTTGCCTACTCCCTGGGGGTGTTCCGCTGGAGTGGGGAAAAAGAGAAAGCCTTGACTCACTTGCAAGTGCAACTACTGCTCAGCAGTAGCCAAAACACCAGTGTGTTACCACACCTGTTTTAGTCACAAATCAAAAGCGTAGCACCATACAGCTGCTGTGAGGAAAATTAACTCCATCCCAGCCTGACATCCACTATTCATGCAATGGTGATTTTCTTTGACAATCTCTTTATCTAATTGCTGAAGCCTGGAGCGTGCTGGAGTTAAGTTACAGTTAACTTCAGTAAAATCAATGTTCTCCCAATTGTTACTGATCCTTACCTGTAAAAGCTTTCATACTATGAAACAATAGTGGTTTTGTTGTTGCTAAAGCTTCTTACTCCATGTGTAGTTTGCTTTTAGGCAGAGCAGACCTAGCCTCAGGGATTAAGATGTCATTTAATTTTTGCAAATGTACAATATAACATTAAATCTTAGACTGCAGTTTAATATCTTGTATATTTTAAGTGCAGCCCATATTGACATCAGGAAATATAAGTACAGTATAGTGCAATTTAAATTCTTTTGTCATTTGGGAATTTTCACCATGACAAAAGACGTGAAAATAGTTTCCCTAGTGTGTTGTTGCTCAGTACTTATTTCAATTCAGTTTATGATGCTGTAGAAACTTGTAAACCTGAGGATATAGATGATAATGTGAAACTAGGTGACCTTGGTAGAGGCCTGTCCACAAATTAAAGTTCTTCAAGTATAATGGTGAGAAATACTGGGAGAAGTGACCTACCTAAGTAAATTTTCTTCGTTTATTGTGTGCTGTATTGTAGGTGTGGTGCTTTTTTATGAGAAAATGTTTTAAGGAGTATAGGTATTGGTGTTAAAGATGCCTATTAATCATTTATTTCAGATAGTGTTTTCCGACTTCTCTCCAGGGATAGTGCCAGAATGCAGATGTTTTACATCGGTAATGATGAGTTTTAGCCTCCGGAGAATTCTCCCGTGGATTTAAATGTCTATAGTCACTGGCATTGCCACCAGAGCCCCAAATTCTGTATTTGGATTCTGGCAAAGCACAGAAGAAATACTTGGTTAAGATTTTATACCTGTACTGAAAAAGAAAACTTTGTTGCTGTTTATCTGACATTAGCTGGAGTTAGCATGTAAGATTGTGTTTGGTTTCCATAAGTATGCGAAAGTAGCATTTATAAACATCCAAATAGCTGTGAGGGTGAGGAATGTTCATGGTTTAGCTTTAGGGCTTTCATTTGGCTACCCATTTTCTACACCTATCGTCTCTCCAATTAGTAGAATGTCCAAAAGTGTCCTAAAGAAAAAAAAAAATGGCTTGTTACCTTTGAATATACATTGGATCACCATTTTGACATGTAAATGAAAGTTTTAGAATGCCCTTTATTATATTTAATATCATTAGTTAACCTAATTATTGGTTATTGACTAACAATTCTGGACTAAGAAACCATTGTAAACTTTTATTGTGTCTTGAGAAGAAGCAAGGGATTACTTCTGTGTTTTAAGAGCAGCAATGTAGTGATGAGTGGCATTCACAGAATCACAGAATCTTAGTGGTTGGAAGGGACCTTTGAGAACATCGAGTCCAACCACATGAAAAAAACAAAACAAAACAAAAAGCAAAAAACCCAAAAACACAACAAAAAAACCCCACACAAAAACAAAGAAACAAAAAAGCCACCCACCAACTAAACCCCACACCCACAACCCCACGCACAACACCCCACCACAAACCAATAATCTTGGCCACTAGAGCATGCCCTGAAGAGCCACGTCTACACGTTTCTTAAATACCTCCAGGGATGTCGACTCCACCACCTCCCTGGGCAGGCTGTTCCAGTGCCTGACCACTCTTTCAGTAAAGTAATTCTTCCTAATATCTAATCTAAACCTCCCCTGCCGCAGCTTCATACCATTTCCTCTGGTCCTGTCGTTATTCCCTTGGGAGAAGAGGCCAATCCCTGCCTCTCTACAGTTTCCTTTCAGGTAGTTGTAGAGGGCAATAAGGTCTCCCCTCAGCCTCCTCTTCTCCAAACTAAACATGCCCAGTTCCCTCAGCCTCTCCTCGTACGACTTGTTCTCCAGACCCCTCACCAACTTGGTGGCTCTCCTCTGGACACGCTCCAGCACTTCAATCTCCTTCCTGTAGTGAGGGGCCCAGAACTGAACACAGTACTCGAGGTGAGGCCTCACCAGTGCCGAGTACAGAGGCACGATGACTTCCCTACTCCTGCTGGCCACACTGTTCCTGATACAAGCCAGGATGCTGTTGGCCTTCTTGGCCACCTGGGCACACTGCTGGCTCATGTTTAGCCGGCTGTCCACTAACACTCCCAGGTCCTTTTCTGCCAGGCAGCTTTCCAGCCACTCTGCCCCAAGCCTGTAGCGCTGCCCGGGGTTGTTGTGACCAAAATGCAGGACCCGGCACTTGGCCTTATTAAACCTCATCCCATTGGCCTTGGCCCATTGATCCAACCTGTCCAGACCCCTCTGTAAAGCCTTCCGACCCTCAAGCAGATCAACGCTCCCACCTAGTTTGGTGTCATCTGCAAACTTACTGAGGGTGCATTCAATCCCCCTGTCCAGATCATCGATAAAGATATTGAACAAGACCGGCCCCAGAACTGAGCCCTGAGGGACACCACTGGTGACTGGCCGCCAACCAGATTTTGCTCCATTAATCACAACTCGCTGGGCACGGCCATCCAGCCAGTTTTTCCTCGGGAGCTGGTATTGGGACTGGTGCTATCTTACATTTTTTTTGGTGACATGTACAGTGGGATTGAGTGCACCCTCAGCAAGTTTGCTGACAATAACAAGCTGTGTGGTGCAGTCAACACTGGAGGAAAGGGATGCCATCCAGAGGGACCTGGACACTCTTGGGCGGAGGGCCCATGTGAACCTCATGAAGTTCAGCCAGGCCAAGTGCAAGATCTAGCAAATGGGTTGCAGCAATCCCAAGCACAACTACAGGCTGGGTGGAGAATGGATTGAGAGCAACCCTGAGGAGGACTTGGGGGATGTTGATTGATATTGTTCAACATGAGCATACTTGCAGCCCAGAAGGCCAGCTGCATCCTGGGCTGCATCCTCAGCAACATGGCCAGCAGGGCAAGGGAGGTGATTCTGCCCCTCTACTCCACTCTGGTGAGACCCCCTTGCAGGGCTGCCTCCAGCTCTGATGCCGCCAACACAAGAAGGACATGGGCCTCTTGAAATGATTACAGAGGAGGCCATGAATATAATGAGAGGGCTGGAGCACCTCTGCTGTGAGGACAGGCTGAGAGAGTTGAGGTTGTTCAGCCTCGAGAAGGCTCCAGGGAGACCTTATGGCCTTTTCCAGTACCTTAAGGGGTCTACAGGAAAGATGGGGAGGGACTTCTTAGCAGGGAGTGGAGCCATAAGGCAAGGGGTAATGATTTCAAACTGAAAGAGTGGAGATTTAGGTTACGTGCTAGGAAGAAATTCTTTACTGTGAGGGCGGTGAGACACTGGAACAGGTTACCCAGAGCTGCTATGGATGCCCCGTCCCTGGAGGTGTTCAAGGCCAGGCTGGATGGAGCTTAGAGCAACCTGGCGTAGTGGAAGGTGTTCCTGCATGTGGCAGAAATGCTGGAACTATCTTTAAAGGTCCCTTTCAACTCAAACCATTCTATAAATCTATGATTTTTTTTTTCCTCTCTGATGAGACAGTAGAATAGGATGTGAATTGGACAGGCATTGGTGGTAGGACTAAGCATGGTCTGCCTAAGTGTTGGACAGTAATGAGAAGGTTTTGCAGTCTGCATCGCTCGCTTGCCATGAACAAATTACTCTTCTGTGAATTTTGCATTCTCTTGTGCATTATCACTGCTGCTTCTCCCTGGGTTCACTGATCGTTCAGACCTATTTTCTGAAGCCTTCACAATACGTCTCCATAAGACATAGTTTAGCTTTGATGTCAGATTTCCACCTTTAAAGGAGATAATTTTTCAGCTACACAACAGAATACTTTAAATTTCGTTTTAGTTATTTTTATATACCTAATATATATATTTATATGGATATAGTTATTTTTATATACCTTTATTTTTTATATATTTTATCATACCTCAAGTATGATGTTTTTTGCTGGTCTCAATGTGCCATGACATATTTCTGACTTTCCAACTGAAGTTTTATGACTTCACTACTTGGACCCTCTGTTTTTGATATCCCATTTCCCTGTCCCTGTCTACTGCAGATCTCCCCATTTAAGCAGTTACTTGCTTTCTATGTTTAAAAAATGAAAAAACATTAGCAATAAAACCAAACCCCACTGTTGATTGACAGTGCTGTATACTTCCTGTTTGCGTAATGTGCTTTGTTTAGCTACTATTGCTGATTTCAGTGTCTCTGAAAATGGAAAGTAGGGTAGGAGGTCTAGTGGGTCAGAGGAAAGAGACAGGAGAGTTTCTGTCTCTTTCCCCTTGTTGTAAATAGAGGTAGCAATTTTGCTGCCTCCTGCAGTTTCACTGCGCTCTGGATGCAACTAATCTGCAAAACAATAAATAACATTCATCAACAAACTATCTTAGAATTTCTAAAACAAGGTGGGTTTGAGGTCTTGCTGTAAAACAAAGACTGGAAAAATGAGGTGTATTTCTCTGTTTTTCTCATACGTGTGGTTCTGTTTACCAGCGCATGGCTAAAGAAGCTTTCTGTTCTTCAAAGCAATTATTAGAATTGTGAGAAGGTAATGAAAGCACATTAGAACCTGACTGAGGGTCCATCCATCACCACCAAACTGTTGTGGCAGTCACAATAGGAGGGATGTCAGGATACAGATTAGGAACAGGTTTAGATAACTACAAAGGGGATGATTTCTTAATCTATAGAGGTGTCTTTTCTGAAATTATTTTGAAAAAATACAACAGAATTTGTTTATTGCAACATATTAAAAGGAGAACCTGCTCAAGGTACTTCAAAAAAGTATTACAAGTTCATTCAATTTTGCAGCATTGCAGTGAATTACGAAGAGAGATGTCTTAGTTTGCAGAGAGCCAGAAGCATGGGAAGGTGAGATGACCTACTTAAGTGACAAAGATTTGTGCTTTTCAGAATTAGGAAACTACTATTTGCTAAAAAAATCCCAGGCTTTTCATCTTTTTCCTTTGTATTTTCTCTCTTAGATTCTGAGTCTTTTTCTTTTCTCAATGTCATTAGACCTTTCAGCAGTTTAAGTGATGCCTTAATCATTAATCACCTGACTGCTCATATCCCTATGAAGAAAAGTATGTGGCGGCCTGGTACATGACAATGTTTTTACCGAGTTTTTTTGCTGTGTGTTGTTATGGAGAATCTCTACTGTCTAGGAACACTTTTACCGTGAGTAGGAAGAAAATTCCAAAGAAAGTGGGATGAGAAGAGGTAGACGAAGGTTCCTTTATATACTGAAATGCATAAATGATCAGCTTTTTTTCTACCTCAGGAAACAAAAGCAGTGTCATTTTAAAAGAGCAATTGATTTTTTTTTTTTTACTAGAATTATTGATGAACAGAATTGCTAAAATGAAAAAGATTCCCAGTTGACATTAACACTGACTGAATGCTGCATATCATTGTCTTTTGTTCCCAACAGCTCTCATGATTCTTTACTATTCAGTTTCTTTCTTGCTGCTAGAAGCGGTGATTAATTGATTATGTCCATGCTATCCTGGAGATCAAATTGAATTTAAATTACAATTCTCTGTTTCCACGTGTCTCAGATCTTTTAAAAAGATCTCTTTTACTCCAGAATTAGCAAAAGTATATTTTGCTTGGACTTTGATATTCTGATCTCATTATCTGGGCTAATCTTGCATCTAGTCCTATAGTTGAGAAGTGCTGAGGTTGCTAGACTGGCTCAGGATCACAAGGCTCCAAATCCATGCAGATGCAGTCCAGCTCTGAAACACACTCAAGTGGCTGCAACCAGTTTGGGTTGCTGGGCAATGTGCTGGGTCTTGTAAAGTGACTGTGTACTGCTGAGACATTTTAAATTTCTTAATGTTCCACCACCACTCTCTCAGGGTATTTCATCAAGACTGATGTATTTCAAGTCTTCCTGCTTTGGTGCAACCTCACTCATGTTTTTGTTCTTGTAAAATGAGTCACTTGATATTCAGGACTGTCTTAGTTCAGACCATTTTAGCACTTGTCAGCTCTGCAAAATGCAGTTAGTAAAAACTAAATACAAATGCCAAATTATGTATGTGCACCTATGGACTGTATTGAGACTCATTTATTGGTGTTGTCTCATTTTTATACTCTTTTACAGACAAGAGCTGGAGGAATTATAAAAATTGGTTTACAGATTCCTTTATGGTTATCACAGAATCACAGAA
>VXBJ01002553.1:686772-766273 GCA_013400055.1 Nycticryphes semicollaris | reverse complement strand
TGCTCCACTCCCTTCATCATCAAGCAAAGCCTGGTTCTCCAGGGAAAAGTGAAGTACTAGGCCATGTGATAATACCATTATGGCATTGGTTTCCATCATGAACAATCCACTGCTTGCTCTTAATTTCCTATTTGGTCTTTATTACAGTGGAGTGTTACATTTGGGCCTTTTCTCAGTCAACAGTGTTTTGGCTTTCTGTTTGTTTTGTTTATTTTTTTGAGAGTCCCTTATAATTCCAGCTTTTATTATTTAACAGGCCACAGAGCTTGCAGAGTACACAGCCAAGATTGCGCTTCTTGAGGAGGCAAGGAGGCGTAAAGAGAGTGAGGTCGAAGAGTGGCAAATCAGGGTGAGTATCTCTGTTACAGCCTGGTGTGACTTCTGTAAACGTGCAGAGACAAACATCTGCAGACCTGGCTTGTGATGGATGGGAAATGTGCCTGCAAAGCACCTCTCTCCCAACAAGCCTTCAGTCAAAATTCATAGTGGCAGCCTGTGTAAAACCTAAAAACGTGGCTTCTCATCTTGGAGCCGTGGAGGGAACAGGGCACGTGTATAAACGCTGCATTCAGTCCATGATGTGACATCTGGGAACATTACACCGGTCCAGAGACGACGCTGCAAATGCAGCTACACCCCAGGTACCAGGAGCAGGTGCTGTTCTCAGCAGCTTCCTGGGACCTGGGTTGGGAGAGCTGAATAACTTGATGCAGTGAATCCAAAACCAGCCTGTGCAAAGCTCAGAGTGCCAGGTGCTCCCAGTGCCCCGTGGCTGGTGGTGCAGAGTAGTTACAGGGAGGGCAGAACCGCAGAGGCAACAAGGGAGCTGTAATGCAGTAATGGCATTAAAAATGCCCGTTGGGAATCTTAAGTTCTCACTCTGGAACCCGTGTTTACAACCTACAGCTCTTCTAATGGGGAACAGGATGAAGATAACTGTGGTTTCCCACAGAACTGCTTTTCCTAGACTGTGCTGTGTTGGAGGAAGATCCTTTGTTTCGATCCCCTGTGTGTCACACCGTGGGTGATGATGGCACCACTAGCCAAAAAATGAGCAAAAATAAATGTTCTGCATAAGAACATACCAGAGCAGTCAGCTGCAGAGACTGCATTCCTTCCTTCTTGCTTTTCCTAGCAGATGGACAAAAACTGGGAAGATGAGCATTGAAGTGTTCATTAAGCTGGATGACAATATTTTTCACCCTTTTCCCCAAAAGGCCAAGGAAGCCCAGGAGGATCTTGTAAAGACCAAGGAGGAGCTACAGCTGGTAATGACCGCTCCACCTCCACCCCCGCCGCCTGTCTACGAGCCAGTGAACTACCACGTCCAGGATAACCTGCAAGATGAAGGATCCGAGTACTCTGCCTACAGCGCTGAGTTCTCCAGCGAGGGGATCAGGAATGACCGCAACGAGGAGAAGCGCGTTACTGAAGCGGAGAAGAACGAGCGCGTGCAGCGGCAGCTGAGGGTGAGCAAGTGTTTGGAGGAGGGGGAGTAACAGGAAGAATCAGTTCCCTGTCAGCAGATGATTTAACCGCCCGGTTACGCGTGATGGTCTCTCTTGGTTTACAGTTCCTGTAGAGTGTTTGAGTTAAGGTGCACAAAGATCATTCCCACTGCTCAGGCTTTGAGATTCCTTACGTGATCCATAGTGTTCATGGCAGGCGTCCGTTGTCTCCGTGTCCCTCATCTTTCCAGTCTCCTCCCCAAAGAACACTACGGTCAGGAACTCAAAGCTCCCCCTCTCTCATCTGTATTTAATGTTCTTTCCACTGCAGGCGCTGACAGACGAGCTGGCCCAGGCTAGAGATGAGAACAAGAGGACCCACAACGATATTATCCACTCGGAGAACATGCGACAGGGACGTGACAAGTACAAGACGCTGCGGCAGATCCGGCAAGGCAACACTAAGCAGAGAATTGACGAGTTTGAGGCGATGTAGTGATGCTTTCCAACAAGAAGGCAGGACTGTGGGAAAGGCAGATCTTGATGCTGCGTTCTTGTTTCGGGGTTTTATTTTTGTTGTGTGTTTGGTTGGTTTTTTGTTTTGGTTTTTTTTTTTCTTTTCCCTGAGGAGGGGTGGCTGTATGACATCTAACAAACGTTCTCTAAACCCAGAAGTGTTTGAATCTTCCTTGTATTCCTTAACCTTCCGTTTAAATCTGGTATAGTGAAAAACTCATCCTACCACTGATCCTGGTAACTCGCTCATGCCTTTGCTTAGTGCCAAAAGGCCTTATATCACATCTCTCTTTTAAGCAAGAAAAAAAACCCAACAACCTAATAGGCCGTGCTTCTAGTTGAAGATACGTGTCCTGTGCAGGTGCTGGATTCAGCTTGGTCTAAAAATAAGCAACTGTGGGTGAATTTTGTGCCATACATCTTTGTATTACTAGTCACAAGTCCAACAGTTGAAAAGACAGGTTGTAGAACTGGAGATCTGCAAGTACCTGTATGTATGTATGTATGTACGTGTGCACGAGTGTGTGCACGTGTTCTTACACCATTTTTGGTCTTGATGCCCCTTACCACCGCCCCAAAAGAACCGAGAGGACCTCAGAACTACTTGGTGTAGTAACTGGGCTTTTTTCTGGTTGCTGCTCTCAAGGGGAGAAATCCCGCGGTGATGGCTCAGCAGCGTGGCACAGGGACACCCATACCCTCCTCACGTAACAATGTGCTGTTGGAATCTCACACACCAGGGTGTTCACATTCCAGCTTCATTCCTGATGATTATAGTGTAGTATTTATATATATATACACACACACACATATATATATAAAAGAAAACATGCAATATGTGAATTGCAGTACTAGTTTAAGGGAAAATAGTTTTACTCTGTATATTTTGTTACTTTTCAGATTTAATAAGACTTGCATCTGTACAAATGCCTGAACAACACTGTAGTCTGATACAGTGCAGCTGATTATTTGCTATAAAGCATTATTTGTAAAGATCATTTTTTTTACTTGATGAGAATTGTTCTATGTACACATGATCCAATATATACAATTTTACTGCACCTATTTTTCTAACAAATTTTCTAATTTTTTTAAATGTTTGATTTTAAAGTTTCAGACTCCAAAGATGAAGGGACTGCTTCCTGATATCACAGTTGTATTCTCTCTAGTAGAGAGCATTTCTGTGACCATTCCTTCCCCACTAATCTCTCCCTTTCCTTGAAAATCTGTTAGAAAGTGAGAATACAGTATGTTGTCAGCTCCTCTCTTCCATTTACAACATTTATGCTGCTTTATACTTGAGTTGAATCTTGTGTGTGTTTTGGTTTGGTGTTTTTTGGTTTGTTTTTTTTTTTTATTTGCAGCAGCAAACACCTAAATAAAAGATCTGCAAAGTAACAAAGGGCTTGGAGTGGAGCGTTTCTTGTGGGGAGCTGCTGCTCTTCTAGTTCCCGAGCTTAGCGTAGGAATCCCTGTGTCTTTAAAGTCCTTAAAGGCCTTTAGGAAGAAAGGAGAATACTTGCTGTAGTGACAAGGTGACTGTTTTCACCCCAGTCCTGGAGCAGAGGTACAGATCAGCAGCACTTCCAGAGAGCTGTATGTGGGAAGTGTCTGCTGCCTGGAAGGTAACAGCTGAGGTGAACTGAACTGACAAAGTAGCTGGGCCTTAAGGTTGTCTTTCCACCAGCTGACAGGACTGAATGATAAGCTGAGCTGAGCTCCTGTCCTCTGTGTGCTGTGCCCATCACCCTGGTTAATGCTGTCTTACAGCAGCAGCTGGTAAGAACCAGGAACTTCCTCCAGCCACGCTCTTCTGTTCACTGTTGTCCCATGCCACTGCCTGGGCTCAAGCACCGTGATACAACACACAAGCAGAAGGCACGTGGCCACAGGCCAGAGCTTTTTAGGGTCACAGTGGCACTCTAGAGGATTCTGAAGCACAGAGGTGTTGGCATCACGCAGCAAAGGGTTAATGATAAGCTGGTCTAACATTCTCTCTGAACTCATATAAAACATCAAGATCAGAAAAGAAAGTATGTAACTCCCTTAAGCTGTCTCTCTAAGAAATATTCCTATCTATGACTAACTTAAATAATTGCAGCTGGAGAACTGCATTTCAAACGGCTTTTCTTGCTCCTGAGGAAACACCACTCACCTTGGGCTGCAGCAAGAGACACAGGTAACAAAAGCTTCACCTTTGGAGAAATAAAACCTTCAGAGCCTGACACGCTTCCACATGGATAACTCTGTTCCCCGAGAGCTGGAGGAGGTTACTGCTGCAGTGTGCCCTTCCCCCAGACCTGACAGATGTGCACCACTGGAATTGAGGAACGGCAGCGGGGAAGGAAAAGTTGCTGCGTGGTCATCCCTCACGATTTGAAGTTTTCCTTATTGGAATGCAGTACAAGTGTGAGGTCCATCCAGGTGTTTGGGCTGCGGAGCATTTCCTCCCACTGGAGCACTGCCTGAGAAGCGAGGTCTGTGCAGCCAAACGACTCCTCTGCAAGAAAGCGAAAGGGAAAGTCACAGGGTTACCTTTCACTTGCCCAGCTTCGTGGCCCAATTGACTACGGAACAAAGAACCCACTTTGCCAGCAACTTGAGCTGTTCTGTACCTCCTCAGCCACTAATGGCACTAAACTGTAGTTATATTTTTCCAGGAGTATTTACAGCCTATTAAAGCAGGATCACTCTCAGCCTGCAGCAAAGAACAGGTTTGTTGGTTGTACGACACCAGCAGAGGAGCAAGTGTGTGCACGACGCACAGCAGAAGGACACAACGCCTCCTCCTTCACTTCAACGCCTCACTAGGCTTAGGGCTTGGATGCTCTTCTTCACTTGGCAGCAGGTAGTCTCTGCTCTAGCAGAAAGGGAAGTGCTGGGAAGGCCAATCCAAAGCAGGAAGCCTCATGAGAAAGCCTGCACAGCACTGACTGGTGACACCACTCTGAAGTGGATGTTGATACCCTCATGGTGTGAGAGCACCTCAACCTTTTTGAGCCTTTCATCTCAAGTACCGAAACCAAAGCACTTACTCTCTGGTAAGAAAGGGTGGGAGACTCCAGTGGGCAGTCTTCAAGTGACAGCACTTCCCTGCTCGACTACCAGTGAAAGAGGGCCTAGTCAGTGAGCAGAGAGGTTCTCAGCCTTGAGAAAGACGCCTTGCTCTTTTAGTAGAAGAGAGCCCAAAACCCAGACATGAAATAGGCTTTCCTGCACAAGTTTCACTTTCTGTACCTGCCCTTGATTGTGTTGATTTGTGGATGTAAAATAATAAGCACAAATGTAAGCAATGTTGGCATCTACTAGATCATTAGTTCTTGCGCTTCCTTTTGATGAGACAGTAGTTCAAATTAGCCAATTATTAGAAAAAACAGGTCACAGAACAAGTCTCAAAAAAAAAAAAAGCTCTAGGTGAATTGATCCCACCCAACTTTTCTGTGCCTGTCTTAGGGCTCTGGACCTAAAAGTTGCCACTGAAAAGTTTTTTTCCAAAAGTTTTTTCCTAAAAATTCCCCAAACCCACCTTCAGCTTCTGCACAGACCTGAACTAAAGCAGAGAAATCACCTCTTCCCAGGATCAAAGCCCACCATTGCAAGTTTGGACAGGGGCTGTACGTGCAGGCATATGGCAGCTGGTAATAAATGCTACAGTGTAAATATTATTACTTAGGATGTAACCTAAATTCACTTTTTTTTCCCAAATTACCTTCAACTTTTAGTGATAAAGAACTTACTTGCACCAAGCTTGGCTCCTCCAAGGAACTGATCGCTTGAACTGAAAGCTGACTGGTCCCAGACAGTCAAATGCAGACAGGATTGCTGTAGCTGAGCTGGGGTAACTCCATCAAAGACAAACAAGTGTTTCCACTGGGGACAGGCTTCTTTCTTGAGGACAGGAGACTTTCGCTTCACCTCTGCTTGGTCTGGGAGGATAAGACAACTTCCCCAAAACAAGGAGAGTTCAGCAAAGTTAGTGACTTGTCAAGCAGAAAAATGGAACATTTACAATCATCAACTGGGGCCCTTTGGTTTAGCCTTAAATACCAACAAAGTTCAGCTAAAGTGCAAGGTAGGCCATGGTGCCAGGATGTTCATTTTGGGACTTGCTCCTTCTCCTGTCTGCCTTCAGAGTGGGTGCAAGAAGGCTCTTCTGATCCGCTTTTCCTTCGCTGTCACTGACCACTGAGGGAGTCTTTACTCCCCGTTCTGTTACCCAGTACTGCCTGAAACCTGCCTTTCAGCAGACAAAACGCTCGCCCATTTCACTGAATGGGTGCTGCAGCGGGTGATACGGCTCTGAGAGATGTTTTAAGTGTACCCCAGCATCATAGTTCTAATGGCACCTGATGCTTGACAGTAAAAAGTCAAGTGAGCCCAGAGACAAGCTACTCAGCGCCTTGAGGGAAAAACCCAGTCCCTTCTCTTTTTAAAATGTATAGAACGAAGAGGATAAAAGTTTTCTTTTCCACATACCCAAAGCTGTATTTCACTCTGCAAAGGCAGAGCTGAAAAGAGGAATGAAAACACCCTCGCCATTTGCACTTCCCCCCCCCCCGCCTTTCCTAATATCTAAAAGCAGATATTTGAACTAGTGAACTAAATTTCACCAACATCAGTAAGTTCTAGAGTTCATTCAGGACCCAGAGAGCAGGTGGGACCTCTCACCACCCTGCTGAGTACTGCTGTTGTGCAGGCACCCCAAATGTCACCACCATCACGGCTAACGATGGGGACAGCACCACTTTCACAGGCTAGACCCCCGAGGAGCACAGGTTAATACGCGCCTTTGCACAGCACGTGTGTGACATTTTCTGTCTGGAGTGTTAGCTCTCATACGTACCCTTTAACAAACGAGCTGGGCATTCCGGCAGATCTCGGCATGGACAAGTTCTTGGCCCCAACGATCATAACCTGAAGCTGGCAGTTAGGAGCTCCTTGGTCTTTTTTGCCTGAAACGGGAATATTTATCACATTAAATAACCCTTTAAGCTGCACTGAGATGCTGCTATAACTAAGTAGGAAAATGACTAAAGCAGCGCTACTGCGATGAGAACTCCTACTGCTGTATTCATTTGCTGTAAATCAAACTGCTGTAAATCATTTGAAAGATTTTAACCTGCTTGTACAGTGTATGATTCACACACACACACACACACACACACAAAACCAAGCCATGAGTAGCAGGTTGCTTTGAGATTCCTGTTCCCAACACGGAGCTTTACAAAAAGTAAACGCAGGGCAGTACCCACAGGGGGAGAGGGGGGTTCTCTGAAACAAAACCAGGACTTGCAAGAGAAACAGCCAAACCCACAGTGTGATACCCCTCCTGTCACGGAGCGGAGACCCAGTCCACAGGTGTGCACAGGGAGGAAAAGAATGGAAGCAAGCAAGCTGCTAACTTTGGAGTCACCGGGAAAAGGAAAGGGAACAAAATTAATGTAACAGCTAATTATATCTTTCTTTTGGTCTCTACTTGTTGCTATGATCCTGAACACACACAGAGCTCCTAGAGCTCTGAAAGCTCAGATGGTCATGGGAGGTCAGGAAAGGGAGGGTGCCCTGTTCCTGCCCTCCCCAAGTGCTTATTTCACCCCGATGGCAGGTACTTGCTCAGACACGCTACAGCAACACTCCATGTGTCTCACAGGTCTGGCATCACCAACACCCAAATCCCAACTGCAGATTTTGAACCTTCTTCCAAGCAAAAGAACCTCTCTAAAATGAGATCGCTGGAGGAAGCCACGGGTGCTGGTCTGGTGCCCTTTTAGCCTTTTCCCCTCAACTGGAGTCTCTGCCTGGGGCAGTAAAACTGCTGCATCTCCCCCACAGTAGGTGTAGTAGTAACATCAGGCACAAGCTGTCGAGACAAACAGCTGGGTGCATCATACGGCGATTATAATGGACAGCTTTTGCTGGCATTCAAAAGAAGAAAAAGATGAAGTTGCCACATGTTTGGATTTTAATTAATTTAAAATATAATACACCACACACCACCGTTGGCAGTAGCTGTTATCAATGTCTTATAGGAATATTATCTGGATGCATCAATCAGTCCTTCATTGGTCTCAATTCTTTTCTAGCCAAGGGATTCATGTAGACCACAATGGTTTTTACCTTCAAACTGGAACTTTTTATACTGGGCTGGTACTGACAGTCTCACAGACACGAGGAGTTCACCGCTGTACTGGATAAGATCATCCTCAAGCTTTTCAAGCTGAAGAAAGGGACATACAGAGACCCGCATTACTGCAATCACTCTATTCCACATCGCTCTCGAAGCTTGTTTATGTTCACAACACATCCTTGCTAATCACAGAATTACAGAACGGTTGGAGCTGGAAGGGACCTTAAAGATCACTGAGTTCCAACCCCCCTGCCATGGGCAAGGACAATGGACTGGATGGACAGCATTTTTAGCATTTTTCCCCTCCATGACCTCAGAAGGGTGATCTTTTTCATAGATTTCACTGCATCCCGCTCTTGAGATACAAGTAAGCACAAAAAACTAAGAATCACCTTGGGTCTGAGCTGGTACCAGTTGAACAACTGCATTGAGTTATCTTCGAAATCCCATTCTGCCAGCGGGATCACCACTTCCCCCAGAAACACCCTGTATTTGAGAGCTCCCGCGTGCCACACAGATACCTGAAGCTGCCGACCTCCCAGCTGCGAGTAGTCAATCTTGTACTGGAAAGACAGACAGCATTTACAAAGCAATACAGAGCATGAACCCAGGCCAGTGCTCAGAGGAAGCTGAGCCACACGGCTGAAGGCGTCCAGGCACAGACAGAACCAGGTTGTCTGAACGTGCTTTGCAATTTGCGTATTACCCCACTACTTAAATGCTAAATAATGCTCACCCAAATATGAAACAACATTCCAGGAATACCTTGGCCTGCCTTGCTAAAGATTTTGATTATGAACACAGATCTTTAAATCATTCTTGACCCTTTTTTTCTGGTGATTGTTGTTTTTATGTATGTTTGTGTTTTACAGTCCCGGCAGAATTTGGAGGTCAAGATTAAGACGCCTAACGAAGGTGCTAAAGTTTCCATTCTGGTAAGTGGACATCTACTCAATCCAGCAGGGGCAAGGAATTAATTCAACTACCACTAATTAAAGCCCTGGTCCACTCCTGAAACATAGTTAGAGGCCTTTGAGACATTGTTGGGTATCTAATATACCCACACGAGCCTGGCAAATGTGATACCCAGCACACAGGTGACCTCCACCCACCTGGACAGAAAAATGGAGGCCATGGCATGGACAAGGGCATCGCTACCCACATTTAGGCTGCTGAATCACAAGCTGGGTGGAGGCTTTAGAGCAAATCAGTGATTCTCAAGAGCACTTACACACCTTTTACAGATGCAGCTACCTAAAGGCACCTGAATCCCACTGTGCTGGATCTCATGATGTAGTTTACCTGCACCAGCACAATGGTCTTGACCATTTCTGCTACTCTGGATGGACTAATAATTAAACTAATTAAAAAGATTTCTAACTAAATTACCTTTAGCGTTCATGCAGCCAACTCGGGCATGCCTCTCACCCTCCCTTTATCAGCTCTGCATGGCTCTGGCTTTGAAAAGGGACTATAAAATTAGGACCAATTATTCCAACTTCATGCTCTTTTTTCTCACAACTTAATCCTCATATATCCCAAAGGCTGTATGTAAGATTTACATCTTTTAGTTTGAACAAATTTTAACCATTGTCTTCTCAAACATTTTTGCCTGTTTCACTTGCTACAAATTCTTGATGTTCATACACACCAAGAGGTGGGGATAACACTGAAACTTTTCTGTAGTTCAAGAAGCAACAATACAAGTTGGTCCCTCCACTAACTTTGTTTCATATCTTGTCCAAGACAACACATGAATGAAGAGCTCATCAGCTTCTGTGCTGCTGCAGCTTGCTGATGCACACAAAATGATGGGTTTGTAGTGATTTGAGTACAAAACCAGAGCTGAAAACAACCAAACTAATCCAACCTCTCCCAGCTGACAGTACTCAGCTTCAGCTCCACCTTTCGTTAAGAGTCGGTGAAGTGCGAATAATGACTTCTATTTTCTACACACAGATCTTACAGGGATGCAAGAAGCAATATTGCAAGGCATTAAGGAATTAAAATCATAAGTACTGTTCTCTGGTGGGTCTTACTAATGTTTGAAATTAGACACTACAAAGAGATTGCCTGGGCATCCGTTGCACAGGGAAAAGCAAGCAGACGGCATTTTAGAGGTGGTGGAATTCAGTTAGCACTCAGCTAACTGCAGAGAGACAGTCCCAGGTGGCACCACCAACAGGGATATTAGTTGAAAGGGACACTTGTGTAAAGCACTAACTGCTCTGCAATGCGCCCAGCTCCCTAATGTACAGAAAAAAAGTGCCTACAGAAGACACTTTGCTTTTGCCACAAGGTAATTCAGAACACTGGAATTCAGTAGACGTGGTTTCATGGACAAAGGCAGACTCTTCTGATGGTTTGCAATTTATTATTACGCCTCCAAAAGCATTTTATCTTATTTGGACTGAAGAACGTATGTTTTTTTAAATTAGTGATGTCAGTGACTCCTAGATTTGCCCTGGCAGGATGATTCTGAACTGACAGGATTGTGCATTGCAAAAGGAGGCATTACCAAGCCAAAGCGACACACAAATGAAAACAGTACCTTCAAAGATTCATCGAATTCTGGATCGATGGTGCTCTTTTTAACAGCTGTCTTCCGCTTGCTCCGAGGAGATTTATCAGGAAGTAAATAAACCTTAACGTACCTTGTAGAGAGAGAGAAGGATATATAGAATGTGGCAGGGAAAGGGAGAGGAGAGCCAAACTAAGAAGAAAAAATGATTAGATGAGAGGAGTTTTTCCTAAATTCTTAAACAATTCTATTGACTTTGTAATTTTCCAAGCAATAGAGTGGAAAATAATGATTTATGCCCCTTCTCAGTAAAAGCAGGCAAAGGATCCCTATAAGGATTGCTGTATATCATTCAGCTAATGTCTCAATTCTTCTAACTGGGAAATGATTAGGATCTGAATAGGAATCTTTTGTTTTCATTCTTGGCCTCTGATAAAATAGCTACCAGGAAGTCACCTTGTCAGTTGTCCTGACTGTTTTATGATGAAAACAAACAGTGTATTATCTGCTCAAAGTGAAAAAATACCAACTCACTCAACTTTAGGAACATTGCTGCTTGCTCATGGACAAAATACCTCACCTTTACAACACAGAGTACCATATAGCAAAAAACAAAAGACCTAATCATACAAATAACACATAATAATTCCTAACTTTTATAAATTCTAATTTCTAGGCACTGGAGTGAAAATGGGAGAATGTCTGAAGTGCTCAAAATTGCCCTAACATTGAGTCAAAGAAAACTTAGTAAAAAAAGTATTCTGGGAGCTGAGCTGGATCAAGCACCAATGACTACTACCCACAGTTTCTCATGTGTAGGTCACATGAACATTAATACTTAAATATTCCCCTTAATAGAAGTTCAGTGGGCTGGTTTTGCCTTATGGCTTCAGAACTAAAGAGTATTAGCAATAGAGGTCGTTGGCTCACAGCTTAGCAGGGAAAGGAGTGATTATTAACATAACACTAAGTATTTTTAAACAGTATTTGTTGTATTTATTTCAGATATTGTGATTTAAACCAGTTTTAAAACAGCCTCTTGATTAACTTACTGGGTAAATAAAGTCAGCTGTATCTTATATCATCAGTGCAGAACTTAAACACCTTCCCTATTCTGTCCAAACTTACCCATAGGTAAAGCTACTTTTTTAAAATATTCAGGTATTAGAAATTTTAGCCTCTTACTCTATCATCTCACATCAATTTAATTAAAAACTAGCCTGTCAGATCTCAGACCAGCCAACAAGCTAAATAATTCGACAGGTTTTAAAAAGCAGTTAAAAGTCGGCTTTTCAGCAAGCGCCTTAAGTGAGTCCACTGACTGTACTTCTTCTGTTGGCTTGGAAACCAACAGAAATATATGAATATATATCAATAGAGAATATAATATTCACGACACATACATACATAGTTATTAAACAGCTTCAGATTTTCAAACATATTGCAGTACCTGAATTTTCTATTCTTATTACAGAAGCTGGAAGCATGGAAGTGCCCCACAGTGAGTCAGTAGATGAGTTAGGAACACGACATCTCATGTTTTAGCCACTTATGTATTAATTTTGCAGGCACAACTTAAGATCTAAAATCCAGACAGCTATTCTTGAGATCCAGAGTTTCTCATGAACAACACAGGCAGGGAAAGAGACAGTTACTAGCATAAAATGGTCAGAATGGAACAAATGCTGGTATGAAACCTATTTGTCTTGCGGTGTATATATGTAAGTAGGGCTGGTATAAATCTTGGATGTTTTGAAAGTGCTAATATGGCATACCATCATATATAAATCATAAGTATCTTAAAACCAGAATATTTTCTGTATATATTTCTCCTTGTCTACTTACGGGTTACACTTCTTCTTCTTCTCTTCTCCATAAGCCAGGTTCTTGCATCCCTTGATGCAAATTTCTAAGATGCAAGCTTTGAAGATGTATCTTATGGCAAACTCTATTTCTCCCGTGACGTTCGCCTTGCCAAAATTGCCAGACTCGGTGCAAGTGCTGTTAAGACTATACAAACTCCCCTAAGAAAAAGACAAGTGTTTGGGAAAAGCTGTCATGTTTGATCTGAAGCAAAACTTGTATTTCCCTCAAAGGTCAGCATCTTTATGGACATGACTGTAGAGCTACTGCAAATCATGAAGATTTAAGGTAAACTGTATAAATCATTCTGTTGCTTCCACAACAGCCCTGTAAATGAAGACTGTAATTGCAGTTCTACTGCTTTGCCACCTTCTCTTCAGTAAGGTCTCTAGGCTAAGAAAATGCTTTCTTAGGTAACTTACAGATCTAGAAATGGTCTCCGAATAAAACTGCTCTGTGGCTTCCCACCACAAAATGGGGTAAGTTTTTGAAAAGAAGAGGGTGAAAAAACCTCTGAAATCTAAAAGCAAAGAGATACAAACCATCAAACTAGACTGCAATTACTGCGTAGCTGATAGCAGGTACACTGCTGAGGTGGTAGGGTCTACCACGTATTAAAGGAAACGTAAGTGGCCTTGCACAGCCAGTAAATATTCTACAAGATTCCCCAATTCCATATAAAAATGACACAGTCCACACTGCAGACGTCTGTTCCGAAAGATTAAAATACAAAGACGTCCAGTTGTCCTATGTTGGTGCATAAAGAAGATGTTTCTTAGCTCACCTCAGTCACTTTGTCGCCCTCTCATCTACTTTGGCCTATGGGACAAAGATTTGGATGCTGTCCATCCACATATATAAACAGTATTCGTGCCCAGCATTTACAGAGGCCATGAAACTGCAACGAAGGAGGAGACTAATCCTTTCCGTGGCCCAGCACAGACATGTAATTTTACAGTGCTTTCTAGCCTTCACTGTAACACCCTATCAACTCAATCAAAACAGTTTGGCCTCCATTCATTTAGAATGATACTCTTTAAGGTGAGCCCTAGGAACTTTTTACAGAGCACATGTCATGAAGACACAATTGTTGCTGTGATTAGTCTCACAGCAACGTTGTCCTAGATTGCTCAGGTATCTGTGTGAGATCACTCCTCCCTCTGAAAACAAACAGCAGCCCACGCAGGACTGGTTAACCAAGGAGTTCTGCATTGCACAACCCAGCAGCTAAGAGCGCAGAGTGGCGTTTATAAGATCGTTATCTCTCTTCCATGCAAATGCTCCTCTTTGTTTGTGCAGTTTGCCAAATACTCGTTTTAAAATTCACACCAACAGTTTAATTAAATTCAAGAAGCTATCTCCTCTATCTTATAAGCTCTAAGTAACATGCAAACTTGACAAAAGAAGGGTCAGGTGCTTGTGGAGGAAGTGACAAGAAGTGTTAGGACTGTTTTGACCTGATGTTTGTTGCAAGTAATCCTCTCCCTCCAGGAGAGGTGTTATCAGCATAATCAATCTCCCCTGCAGCTTTGTTCAGCTCTGCTCTTTCACTCACTAACATATTTTTATTCATCTGATCAGAAAATGCTTATTTTCCACCAAAATCCTTCATGGCAAAGGAACACAAATAGAGTTTTGTCTCAGCTCATATGTTAAAAAAAAAAGTGTTCTGCTAAAGTCCCTAATATTTATTCCACAGAACCTCTTAATTATTTAGAGAGGCTGGATAGGTGTTCTGATTAATGATGTTTGGACTGAGTATCACCACGTATGTCTCCCACCTGATCAGGAGCCACAGACATTCAATGCAGAAATCACTTATCCTTTTGCTGCAGTGAAGAGGGATTTAGCAATGACTTCATGTATTATGCTCCTGGTCGCATGGCTGGAAGAAATGCCATCTGATATTTTGGAAGATACATTTTCATGGAGCAGTGATCAACATCTCACACTTATCCATAACAGGAAGTTTAACGAATCTGGACCTTCCCTTTTACAAAACAGTAGAAAATACCTCACTTTTTAAGCTTGGGCTTTCTATAGCCCCGTTCAAACGGTTGTCATAAGAATCACGAACATCACCCAAAACTGTTACCCATTTGTCAGCTTAACCCCTCAGACTCCACAGTGCAGTAAAATATGAGAGACCATGAAGGTCCTTGTGTGTGTGTTTATTACTCTGCAAAGTGAACAGGCTGGTTTACTTCTAATTCCCTAAAAGTCATTTTAGTTCCCTCCATTACAACGTCATTCATGGATTCTTTGGATATTTCACCCTCCTTAACCTCATCAGTAATACACAGAAATTAGCTTCCACAGTTAATCATAGAGAGTTTAAAGCATGTGCTGAATTCATTTATAAGTGACTGCCTTCTCTCTCATTTGCAATATTCAAAATGCCATCCATCAGAGGATGATTCAATGCCATCCCCAAAGCCTGTGAACTGCTCCCCTGGCTTCCATCACTGTCAGCTTCCTCTTCAGTCACTGACATTCTGACATTTGAATTTCCACTGACATTTCCATTACCACAGTTCTTGCAGAATAACAAAGCCCTTCAGATAAATGAAGTTTTAAGAGAAAAAAGCTAGCTAGTAGGTTGGAGAGAACTGTGTTCACAATACCAACCCTAACACAAAATGGGAAGTGTGTTAGTTGCATTTGCAGAATTCAGAGGAAGCTGATCTATCAGTTATTAATTATTAATGGATATATCCATCTATCAATTATCCATTATTAATTTGATTTGCCTTATGCTGTAAAAGTATTCTACTTTCACAGTATTACTATGATGACCATGCCAAAGGAAGTCTGCCTTTCATCAGATACAAACTCAAGTAAAATTCTTCCTTCATTTTGTAATAGAATCAAAAATACACCAACATTTTGCACGAGATCTTAGCATTTATATCTGTCCCCATTAAGCACCTGTTCTGGTGTGCTTCACCCTTCAACTTACATGTTTTTTGCCATCACAGAAAACCGTGTCACTTGTAGGACTAGTTGTTATATCTTCTTCCTCTTTGCAATTCCTTTTGGTCAGAATATCACTGTCATTTTGGGCTCCAGTGATGAGCTGTTGAAGGCTGGGTGTACTTTTTATCTGTAAGGAATGGATTGTAAGAAATTCAGCAAGTAATTTTTTTTTTTTTAATTTAAGAAAAATTTCCTGATTCCTCCAGGAATGCTATCAGAAAAAATTCAGTAAATGCAATTCACTCTGATCAATGTCACACAGGTGGCACGCTTTCTAAGACACTGTAGTAACTTAATTTAAATAATGATTTATACCTCTGTCATCCCAAGCTACTAGTACATTCATTATGTTCATACTTTTCTAAAATCAACAAACCACCACCTAATCTAAGGATCACTACCACAGCAATTACTAACAACAGTCTACTAATAACACACCAAAAAGTAGCAATATACTAATAAAAGGTCTTATTTAACTTTAACAAAACAGTAATTTTGCAAGGAAAAAAAACATAATATATTATCTTGCCTACAGGAACTTAACACCCCCCCCCAAAACAGTGTTTTGCAATATGCATGACACATGAATATATGTTGAAAGACACTTGAAATCAGAAACAGACTCACAAGTTCTTATTTAGTTTTGATTACAGAAAAAATTTAAATTTCTGTCTTGTTCTTGACTTTTCTTTGACTAAGTCTATTCACCTTCCCAATCTTCCCATGAAAAGCCTGCTAATTTGGGGGAAATTAAAATATATATATTGGAAAAACTCCCTGAGGTTTACCTTCACCCAACTCTTATTAATAACAACAGTTAATAGAATGAAGTGCCAAAAGACTCATACATATGGCTATAAATATGCTGAAAATAGATTTTTAGCTCATTCTGGCCTACCACTGGGTAATACAACCTGTGAAAAGTATGTTCACTGTTCAATGGGTAGGAAAAGAGTGAGGTGAGAAATTTTACATGGTTAAGATCTAAGAAAATAAATTATTTTAAAAAAAAAAAGTGTAACATGGGTTGCCGGAAAGACTAGAAAGAACACAGTGTGACTGAACCAACAAAAAGAACAGGGAGTTACTTGCATAATAGAAACAGATAATATATATTTAACAAACCTGGGAACCCCTCCTGCACAATCAGCAGTAAGCACTAAAGAATGAGGGCAACAGCAGATAATACATCGAGATTACTGCTGAAAAAACAGGATGTGCAAAATCCAAACCAGTATGCTGCAATTAGAGCACACAGAAATTGTCCTGTGTAATAACTGCCCTACCTTAAGAACAGATGTAAGAATTTATGAAGTCCCCTTGTGAAAATGAAACAGGCAGAAAATGCATTCAGAATACAGTCTCCAAAAAAACCCAAACAAAACCAAAACATGGTATTTATCAGCAGAGAAATTGTCTTCTGCTTTATGAAAACCTGAAACGCTGACAATTTCACTTGCTAACCAAAACAGCCTACCACACACTGAATTTTACCTGCTTCGTGGATCAGAAAGTCTTCTTTATTGTGTTAAAAAGAACATAAGTGAATGACGAGGCAACAGAACTACCAGTGCTAAACTTCACATTGGGTCCCATAAACAAGACTCCCACCCAGCCCAGCTCTGACATCGGCAGCAGTTGTCACAGGAGGGGTAACCCACAGCTCCTGATGTGCTGCAAACATCTCCCAAAGCTTCTGCCTGTCTGGTTGTTCCCCCAGTGAGGCAGGTATAATTGCAGTTCCTTTCATGAACTTAGAGATTCGGATGATAAGAGGCCCTAGAAAGCACTATTCAATTAACTTCCTAAATCCAGATTTTTACACTGGTAAAAACGCTGGTAGTTCTTGCCATTGGATTGTTTTTTCACTATTACTGAAGTTAAATATAATCTCTTTCAATCTTAATCTGAGGGAATCAAACTCTGAACATATCACAAAATTGGAAAACTTGCCAAAGAAACAGCTTAATTTCTTAACAAACTGTCTTGAAAAAGCTTGAAAGAAAGGAACTTGAGACTGAAGAAGTGCAAGCTCCCTGGCTCAGAGAAACAGTGCTCTGACACATAAACAATATTGAAATCTATCTTTCAAAATCCGTGATGCAAAGGGTGGACACAAATTAAGTCCTAAATCTTAAAATGAGCTATTAGAAACCCACACAAATAATTTGGAGTCTCCTACTACTACATTTCTCAAGCCAAAGAATCCATACCCATCTTTAAAAGATGGCAGGCTGGGTGTGATCAGCACGCAATAAAGCAGTTTAAATTTTCTTCAAACCTGATGTTTTTCAATGTATTTAAAGAGCGGTGCTCTGCCAGCAGAATAAAGTTAACACTGAAGTGTGGTTTGCCACAATGACAGCAGCACTCGAGTAGCTAATAATTGTTTTCAATTTTGTTTATAAAGCAATTGCATACAAAAATAGCAGAACCGAGTTCACAGAGTTCACAGGCCTTGCTGGGCCAATTCAAACTGTTAGTCTGACACCCTGTCTCTTCCATTTCTCAACACCTAACACTTCAGAGCTTCAGAGGAAACTGAAAAGTGTGCACTAAGGGAGCTGTAGTATTTGCTGTGAGGTCTGGCCCAAAGCAAAAGCTTTTCTCGGCATCTAATTCAGGCACTTAGCAGCCTGCATTTACCTCATTCAGATGCACAAGGCGATTGAGTAAGTACCCACTATATGGAAAACTGAGTGTGGACAAAGTTCAGTCACTTGAGAGGTGAAAGTGTGCAAGCCAAAATCTCCAGTGTAACTTTAAAGCAGACGTGTGACATCACCTTCAGCCCTGCACAATTTGTGGAAAAACAGATGACTGGATTTTTCTCAAACTTCTCAAGAAAACACTGAAAGCTAGAGACTGTAACCAAAGCAAAAGGAAAAAGGAAGTTGCCCAACAACTAACAGCAGCCAACATTTTCTCCTTGCCAAATTAAAAGTGCTCAGAAAGTGTCAGGATGGGTTTGGGATGGTCACAGCTTGGTCCTGTTCAGCAGCAAGAGGGGCAGGAGGAGGATAAGAGAGCATCTCCCTACAGCCCAGCAATCACACATCAAATCAGCCCCAAGAGAGTCTGTGAGCATCTGAGAGCAAAAAAACCCAAACCCTCCCTCCCAGCATGAGGGTCTTTGTGAAATCTGTCCTACTTTTCAGCTCGGGGCTGAGCTCAAGTGTGCAGACTCAGTCAAAAACCTTGTGAAGAATCAAGAGTTCTGGCCACGGTCAGTGAATGTCAGCTAATCCCTGCTCGTATAATAAAAGTAAGATTCCACTGTTTAAGTCATTATTCTTACAAATATATTCCATTCCTGGAACAGCCCTTACAGTTAGGGACTGCGTATAATAATATGGATACCCTGCTTGTAATGTTGATGGCAGTGTCAGACTGGCTCCTTCTTTGCTTCCTTCTTTCCATGTGCCGCCCATAATCTGTGGTTAGCAGACGTCTGTCAGCCATATCGTTCTGGGACTTTGAGATTTCTGAAGTGAAAATAAAGAGAGAAGTCACTATAACAGATGTTACAACCAATCCAGCAGGATTTTTAGGTTAATTCTGTAGCTTTCAAACTTTGATCCTGCAATTTTAGTATTGATCTCCACAGGGTAAGACACAGATGAGAAGGGCAAATGCTTGTCCCATTTTTGTACAATTATATTTTGCCTACCTAGATCTTTCCTGCTGTTTCAACTGGAAATTATACTCCTTGCTTCCTATCATTATAGCTGCTGCAAGGAGTTCTCAAATACAGTTTCCTTGCACAAGAGCTACTATAATCCCTATATATAGTTTGAGCCGTTAAAGCAGTTTGGTTCAGCATAAAAGCAAGATCATTCTAACAACATAAAGTGACGTGACAATGGAAATTAGGAAGCAGAGCGTACTGGAAAATATTTAGACATTTATCCAAACCAGAGATGAAAGGAGAGATATTACATAGTCTGGTCCCAAAACACATATAATTTTAAGAACATGAGTAGCCCTCATTCACTTCATTAACATTACCCATATGGATAAGCTCATGTCTGTACTTAAGTACCTTACTGAATTAGCACTTCAGTAACATCTAGTTTATTGCCAAATAAATCTATAGGACAATTGGACATTCAGTGCACCACTTTCTGCTTCTTATTCCTCAGGGTACAGTCAGAACTTCACTTAAAGAGAAGGGCAGCACCCATCCATGATTTCTGAGGTTGAAAACTAGCAGACTTGGCAGGAGACACTTTGTTGTAAATCCCAGATAGTCTCTCATGAAGAATTAACAACTTATAAGTGGTATATGAAATAGCTATCATATGTTTAATTCATACAGAAGAAATAAATATTTCTCTCACAACATGGGCCTCTGTGGAGGAACCTCAGACAGCAGACAATATGTCATTACGGTATTCAAAACCAATGGCATTCTCAAGTGTGATTTTTAAAGCCACTTTGGGTTAGTTTTGCTCTTAGCAGCAATCAGTCCTCAGATGTTTACTGTACTCTGTGTACACCATTATGGCATCATGTGACATACTCATAGGCAGGCTCAATTAAGTCATCTCTGACTGTAAAAGAAACCAGGTTTTTAAAATACACAGTGAAATCAGAGATCATAAAGGAGACTGGAGCAAGAGATCTAATAGAATAGATAGAATCTGAGTAGCTTGACTAGCAGTAGAAGCAGAAACTCTAGCTTGCCTCACATTCTTAAAATGAAAAGGTTACAGAGCAGGCTACTGTTAGGAAAAAAAGATAATAATTGTTCAGTTTTCTTGTCTATTCCTCCTTTGGCTTCTCTACCCAAACGGTCAGTAAAACAGACACTGTCTCTAGTGCCAAGGACGATCTTGCACTGCAAATAAAACTACAACTACCAACTCATTTCACATTCACCAAATGGTAACCATTGGATTATAACCTCCTGTTGCTGCCAAACCGTGCTGGAACAGGAGGTAACAGGCTGTACAGCAGCAGCATTGTGCTGCACACGCTGGTCCTTTGTTCCCGCTGCTCTCACACACACACAGGCTCCAGTGATAGAATCGGAGGCATAACGAGGTTCTCCAGGTTTA
Organism: Nycticryphes semicollaris; assembly: GCA_013400055.1. Classification (NCBI taxonomy): domain Eukaryota; kingdom Metazoa; phylum Chordata; class Aves; order Charadriiformes; family Rostratulidae; genus Nycticryphes; species Nycticryphes semicollaris. Next base: position 745,762 of record VXBJ01002553.1, on the reverse strand, counting down.
TTTACTGCAATACACAAGAGCTGGGTGTATTAAATACCTCTGCAAACCAGGACATTTTTATCTAGATAAGATATAGAGTACTAACTATAGATACTCGTGACTGAAAGTATTTATCAGCCCAGTACCAGGTTTCTTTAAGAGGCCATGCTGTCTCAAAGAGCTGTTTTCTTAAGTCAAGAAGCCCAAGTCTTTCTCTCTACAGGACTTCTTATACTTTTTAATTATTGACTTTAGTGACTGCAACAGCCTGTTATTTTCTTCAGAAATTAAAAGATTCTACCCTAGCTGAGGATGACAGCACCTAAATGGGGGTTCACAGGCAGTTGAACTAACAACTTGCTGCCATCACCCTCTGCAATCACTGCTCTGCCCTCCTCAATCCCGGCTCCTGGATACATGGCCCAGTACCCTCTGTTGTGCAGTCTCCAACATATACACCCTACCTTGAGCCTATTTAACTCACTAAAGCAGCAGCAAACTACCTATGTATTTTGTCTGGGTTAACGTTCTGCCCTTTTAATTAGCTAAATCCATTTCCAGAGTAGCCAAAACACTAGTGCTAATTCAAGTGAAGTGATGGCAACATAAAGGCAGAAACAGAGGAAAGAAAGATGTAGGGGCAGTAGGACTTTCATTTGGGTAGCAGTGAACTATTAAATTTGCTTGCTGCAGTCCTGACAGTGTTTACCAGTAACTGTGGGTTATGACCAGGCTTCAGACTAATAGAAAGAAGAAAAAAATTCCTTTGCATCCAACTCTGTGCTGCCTCAGCTATTTGTTTCCACTACCAAAGACACCTACACCACAGTACACTACACTTCTGTTCAGGAGAGACAACCGTTGTGTCGCTGCCTAGCTTTAATATGTGTTCACACAAACACAGCTTCAATTTTTTGTAGTTAAAGGAGAACAGACCATTAGGATGGGTGAAAGAAATTAGAGGAAAGACCAAATGAGCCAAGACAAAAGAGTTAGGGGGAAAGGCAGAATGGCACTAAAGCCAAATTTGTTCATGTCTAATCTCACATTTGGGGTTGTCTAAGATGAAGCTAGTAAGAAAACATGCAAATCTGCAAGCCCCTGTAATCTTCACGAGGCTCAGAAGTTGTTGTCCTCTGGTCACTGATGCCTTTAATCTGTTCTTCACAAAGACAGGCTGTGCCCAATGTAATTAGCTGCCAAAGTGCATACACAGCCTGCACCCTAAAGAACAGCAGGCAGCCTAAGTGAATGGAAGGAACCAACAGTACCAAAATGACAGAAGAGTTATGAGGACTGGCTGGTTCTTAGAAGTTTGCACTGGGAAAAAACCACTCAACTAGACAGACTGAGAAAGAGGAAGGAAGCTCTTCTTGAAAGCTGCCAGTGAATGAAAACATTCAACTCTACTTCCATTACCTGGCAGACTCTTTGACAGGGTCAGCTGGGGTTCAGTCAGATAGGTAACACCAAGATCACTACAGCAGAAAGTGCTTACTACTCAGTGCTAACATGAGTTAAATATACTGCATCTGAACATCCAGTAAACTTAAAATAAACAAAATACAGTCTTTTGGCGTCTTTACAAAAAAGGCATTCTGGGTTGGTATCACCAGCTTCTTAAACAACCAGCAGATCACTGAATTAGAATTAGACTTACTGTATTATTTTTCACGCTGGCTCAGTCTTGGCATTAGTCATTTCAGCCGTTACTCAATACCCTTTGTTTATAACTATTTTTCTGGCCAATAATTTGGCCAAAAAATGGAAACATTTGACTATGTTACTCTAGAATGACAAAGCAGTGAGAGTTACTTACTTTTCATATGTGTTGTGAGAGACAAAAACAAGTTTTCCACAGATTTATTAAAAGATTTAGACTGCCCGAGTTCCTGCAAATGGGAGATGTCAAGAGTAAGAAAACACGGGAGATTTGATGTTTCCAAGTTTCCACGATCACATATCTACAGACCACACGACAGTCAGATGGTAAGCCTGCAGCCCTTTCCTCACTTCTGTAGACATCTGAGGACATATGTTAACATGGTTGAAAACTGTCACACTTATGTTTGAAGATGGAAAAAAGTCTTTCCAGTTCCATACTCTTTGACAGTGGAACTTCTTGTAGGAAGATCACATAGCAACTTCATAAATGCAACTAATTACATTACTGATTTATTCTAATGCATTTAATACTCCAACTAGAAAAGTCCTATCTATTACAGATGTTTCTGTACCTCCAGGTCAAAGAGTTTTCATCAAAGTCCAGTTAAGCACGTATGACAATGTTTACATAATTGCAATGTGTTTCAAAACCAGGACCTCAGGGCCTAGACCAAAACAAACTGAAATAGTAATTCCGCGCAATTTCGATGAGTTCTGAGTCATGTCCTACTATTCTGTCCACTGGAAACTGAAATGCAAAAGGCAACTATCAAATTCACTGGTTTTCACTCAGTAATGAAAGTAACACATAGAATGATCCCTTTATAAATGACTATTGAATGTGATAGGGTCCTTCAGGCTGGAAGGAGCTTAGGACTTCTTAGTCCAGCCTTACATAGTGAGGGACCAAAACCCAGGTGCAGTATTCTAGTGCCAAACAGAGTAGTTAATCATTTCCCTAAAAACTGAAAACTAATTGAAAACATCCTTCATGATAGTCTTTGACCTTCCTCTCCCACTACCAAGGCAGCATTAACAACCAATAAAAAAAGAAGACAAAGGAACACAAGGCAGCATTTATATTGCAATAGGATGCTACAGCAGCGCAGCGTTTACTGCGTTTCTGTGGCCAACCTTTTCATACGAATGAGGCCTAAAGAGGTGGGTAGATGTATAGTCTATTTTGCAGACACGTACATTTACCTTCACGTTGCTTCCTGATGTAGATTCTGTGAAAGGAGGTGGAGTCGGAGGTACAACAGAAATTTTACTAAAAATTTAAGAGACAATAAACAGTACAACAATTAATATATTATGCTAAGAGATGGATAAATAAACCACATTCATGCACAGTATCTTTATTATCTGTCTCTTCTGCAGTCTAAAGATCTGGCTTGAGATCCTGAGTCTTTAAGGGCTGCAGCACGGGTTTATTGCCTGTCTGTAAGCGTTAGGACTACCTTTCTATCTTCTCAATCTTGGGCTGCTTTAAGCAGAATTACTAATCTAAAACAATCACAAAGACCTACTTTAGGACAGGCTTCCTACATTTCTACATGGCTGGCAGTACTATAATATGTATCCTGAATGTTAAAACACGATTTCTGTGTAACAAGCCCCATTATCTCTTTCAGAAATGTTTCCAGAAAACAGTCATCTTTATTTACAATACTAAAAGGATCCTTCCTTGCCTGGGCCCAGAGCTGTTAGAGCCTCTTCACAGCATTCCAGCCATTTCATCTGTTGCAAATAGCCCTGGTCTGTAAAAAAACCAAACCAAACCTGACCATTATCTGACTGATTCTGCTATCAGAGCACAATCACGGACCCTGAAGGCAGCCAACTTCCCTTCTGATTCTATTTTACTTTTACCACATCTAGGTAAAAGCAGGTCCTTTATATATTTCTTTTTCTAAGGAATAGGGGTTTTTTTTATACAATATAGCTTAAAGATGACTTATTTCATTATATGTCACTGGTAATAACTATGTTCATGCTTAGAAGTATTTATCCAGTGTAAATTGTATTTTTTTTACTTATTTAAAGTTTTGGTAAGTGGGTGTGTCTTACAGCGCATAGAGGTTCTTGTCTACTCTTTATTCAAATGCAGTCAACTGAACAACATCTCCCATTGAGCAAGTAATGATGCTAGTGCTATTATACTTAGTAAATTATATTGATCTCTGATCATTTATGAGTACTGTGGAAATTTGAAAGATAACTGGTGTTAAAAAAATGCAAAAAATATAAGCAGATATAACAAAATAATGCACATTCCTTCATTTCAGGTAAATACAAAACTATTACTCTAAACATAGTACTCCTTTTTGTACTTGAGACCCTTTCGATAGATTGCCAAGAGATAAAAGTAGCAATTTTTCTATGCTTTTATCATTTGTCCTCTAAAAGCATTGAAATTTGGGTTTTTTGTAATAAAGAAGAGCAAACCACTTGCTGGTTTATAATATGCAATATATCGCCTACACAAAGTCTCAGTGTCCTAGGACTGTTTGTCCTGGTAGGAGCCTTACCTCAGTTTCTGATAAGATTTCAAGAGCTTTGCACCAACTGTTTCATGTCTGCCTGTGAAGGAGAAAAAAAAAACCACCCAAAGTTCCTTTAGCAAGCAGTTACACATCTATAATACTCTTTAAAATCAATGTCTTTTCAGAAACTGGCCTGTATTTACAGAAGCTCATGCCCATGCAGGTCAGGAGTGAAATCATACAATCATAGACTTCTCTAGGTTGGAAGTGGCCTTTAAGACCATCTAGTCCAACCATCAACCTAACTGATAAACAGCAACCCATCACTAAACCGTGTCACTGAGCACTATGTCTACTCGTCTTTTAAATACCTCCAGGGATGGTGCCTCAACCACTTCCCTGGGCAGCCCGTTCCAATGCTTGATAACCCTTTCAGTGCAAAAATTTCTCCTGATATCCATCTGAACCTCCCCTGGCCCAACTTGAGGCCATTTCCTCTTGTTCTACCGCCTGTTACCTGGCAGAAGGGATGGACCCCCTCTGGCTACACCCTCCTTTCAGGGAGTTGTTGGGAGCAAGAAGGTATCCCCTCAGCCTCCTCCAGAATGAACACCCCCAGAGCCCCCAGCCTCTCCTCATAAACCTTGTGCTCCAGACCCCTCACCAGCTTCATTGTCCTTCTCTGGACCCGCTCCAGCACCTCAATGTCTTTTTTGTGGTAAGGGGCCCAAAACTGGACACAACAGTCAAGGTGGGGCCACTGAGTACAGAGGGACAATCGCCTCCCCACCTGACTTATCAGCTTACACGCCAAGCAACACACAAGTCTCTCCTGTATCACAAACTCTGGCATGATTTGGCCTTCACCTCTCACGGGTACCAGGTTCAGACGACCTTGTCACAAATGCTGAGGACAATCAGACGCTGACAGGCCCATTCCTAGAGCTGCCAAGTGCTCTCAGCCCCCTGAGTTCCAGGAGACAGGCAGCACACAGGCCCACTGCACTGAAGAACACTTGAACCATAAAACTCAAACACTATGGAAAACTTGAAGTAACGCACGGGAGTAGACACGTGGTCATCTCTTGCGTCTTATGAAAAATTCTTTTTACTACTCTTCCTACTAGAGACCTGAACAATCATGAAAACTCATGACTAGCTCATAAGTAGGAGCAAAACCCTTTGCTAGGGCCATCCCTTTGGGGAAAGAGCAACCATGTCACATTCCTCTGGTGAGCAGCCACACGATGTAAAGAGCACCAAGGAACAAGCGCTCGAACAGGCACGAACAATGAAGACTCCTAAAAATATAGTTTGCTCCTGAGTGATTGCCAACAGGAAGAAGGGCTAAATGCATGTAACAAATGGCCAACTGAAAATATCTGGAGTGGCTTTAGTGACTAATCATTCCTAACACAGAAAGCAGCACGTGGTCTATGCTTTGCTGAAGATGTTATTAATTATAATATATTGCTTACTTATAAATAGCAGATCTTGGTGGTGGTAAAACAATAATCAATTTTGATGTTACAAATTTCACTCAGAACTCCAGAGTTAATGCTCTGCTATTATTAAGTAATATTTGGTATCCTGACCTATTGCAGTATGATATGATTTCTTAGATTTTTGATTTATTAATCAGTAAGACAATCTACCACTTTTATGAATTTTTTTCTTTAGGCAGAAGGTACACAGAATTAATAAAAAGCATAGTGATGTTTTGTTTTGTTTTTTTAATCTGCAACATAAAAACTTCACTGCAACATGNCCCAGCTCCCTCAGCCTGTCCTCATAGGAGAGGTGCTCCATCCCTCTGAGCATCTTCGTGGCCCTCCTCTGGACCTGTTCCAACAGTTCCATGTCCTTTCAGTTGAACTTCAGAGTGAACACTTCACTTGTGTTACATTGTCACGCCAGAAGAGGGCACCGTCTCCCCAGGCGTGACGGACACGTAACTACTGCGGCTGCTGTTTTAAAAGTTTGCCATTTTTGGACCCTTTTTCATTATATCAGTCGGTCTAATCAAAGGAACTGAACAAAACATATTTCTCCCTGCAGGCTTATCTTCTGTATATCATTTAGATCTTTGTGCCTTCAACATTATTACAATTAGACTGACTTTGCAAACCGCTTCAAGCACTCACAAAGCTTTGATAATGCAAGGTGAGAACTCGATTATTTTACCGAGAAGAGGGATAACCAGTATCTTGCAATATCAGATTCGGTGTCTGAGAACAACAGGTACAGTGCTTTCCTTTTTACCAGCTATTTTTAAATCTAGATGCCATGCAGATACTGGAAAATGAAACTCTAACATTTAGCAACGGCCAGGCGCAAAGCAAAATAGCTGCCTATCTGAAGTGGTGCTTCAAGGGAAGGAGTAAAGAAACCCTCTCCACCATGTTAGTTACTGTAGGTGAAAAAGAAGACTAACAATCCCTTTGTTGGTAAAACACATTCCCCATCGGGCAACCCCTCCACATCTTCTGAAATGTCTTTTAGGGCTCTGTATTTTTAATTGGACCAAAAAGACTGACCACAAGGCAATAGCGCAGCTGGCTTGAAATAAAATAGAACATAAAGAAATAAAAAGCACATAGCTCTGTTTTTTTATAGCTGCACATGTTTTCCTTTATTCCATTCTGTCGTTTCTTTAAGCTTTAGAACTTTCTCAGTGAAAACTGGTGAAGTTTTAACTTTGACAAACCAGGGATGCCAGATCATTTCCTTCCTGCGTATATATTTTAACATTTCCGTATTTATTTCATGCCATTGTATTTCTTAGAAGCCTTACGCACTCATTAATTCAGCTTGATAGGACCAGCAATTTTCTTATTACTCACACAAAATAAATTATACTTTTAAATGCATCCTGCTAGTTTCTGTTCATGTTTTAGTTAGTGCACAGGCAAATGTGCACATTGCATACAGTGGCAGACTACATTCTGTGTTTCACATAGATGAGGACTACACATTACACAGCAGTTTATGGCCTGTTCCAGCAATTACCTTCACCTGGATATTTCTTTGCTCGCTCCTCAAAGAACCATTCACCAGCCTTTACCTTCACATCTCTGAAAAACAAGCAGCAGACAGTTGAATCAACATTTCCCAAAGTGCACTTCTTCAAATGTTTGACAACCCTTTAGCAATCCAACAAGCCTTCATAATCCTACCATAAAGCTAGGATTTCACAGCTACTCGCTCCATTGACTGAGTTTACTGTGGGTCTGCAAACAAAGGATTCCTCCCCTCCATTATTTTTTTAAAATTTTATCCAAATCCTCACCCTTTGTACAGGGATACAGATCACTCAGCACAGCTGTTCATTCAAAATTAATTTCCCAAACTATTTTGTTTGCCTACATAATATAATTTTTCACCAAGAGGTGAAAATATAGCTAAACCATTTGGTTTAGAAGGATTCTGATTAATATAAGTGACTATGATGGAGTATTTTGATATAAAAATTGTACCAATACAGTAAAGGAAAGATTGTTTCCTGGAAAACAAAAGCAAGGTGACATAGTAAAAGGAAATACAACTAGCTCAAAGTAAATAAATTTGGATTTCTGACTACATTTAATAAATTCCAGATGAGGTTATTCATGCTTTTTGGTTTTAAATTTATATAAAACATTACTTCAAATTGTTCATCAGTCTGGGTTCCTCACTCCTGTAGTGTGAGGAAAAAAACCAAACCATGATTTGGAAATTATCAAGAAATTGGCTATAATACACCAAAACCACAGGACCTTCAGCAACTTGTTATGATGCACTGGTTCGGCATTGACTCGAGGGAAGGAGTTCCATCTACAGGTCAGAAATTAACAACTGTGCCTATTTGCCGTGCCCATCTTTGTCACACCACCTCCTTCACCTTGTGAAGTACAAAATTCCCATCAACTTTATTGCTACGAGGACCTCATCCAACATTTCCATGCCACCAGAGGCTTTCTTTCATTAACTGTTTAAAGCAACAGATACACACAAAACCAGTGTGCATTTGCTGGACAGCTAGTGTAAACTGGCACTTACCCCAACCAGTAAAATTTCTTACCCATGAGCGTAGCAAATGGTGCATTTCCAAAGGCAGGGATTCAGGCAGACACGGCACTCCGAGCACACTCGATGACTGCACCCGTTGCACACTGCACCTCTGTTCACCAATAACCCAAGTGATTTCTGACAGCGAGCGCAAGATCTCTCCCGGTATTCATGGCTTACATTTCTTCCCCCTTTCCACCGAAGCTGCTGCAGCTGCAGATTCAGTTTCCTAATCCCCCAGGTGAAACAAGCAAACAGACAGACCAACCAATCACACAAAAAAAAAGAAAAAAAAAAAAGAAAAGAAAGAAGAAAAAGATAAAATAATTAAGTAGAGCAAAACCTCAGTGTAAGCCACAAGCTAATACCCTGGTTATGCAATGTCATCACTAGCGAGAGACATACCCTCGAGTCTGACTTCAACCAAGCATCATCTGAAAGTGATGCATTTTTGCACTGTGAGTGTATACAGAACCACAGCTGTGCATACAGAGTAACAGTCGTGTGTGTATATATATGTATATATATGTATATATATATGGGGTTCTGTTCATGTCAGTTACGCACACTCAGGGCAGGACACCAAAATTGTGTGTGTAAGCGGTTACGTGTTTTACATATAAAACCTGAGACTATATGGTGCTCCCTTTCATTTGATGATGGTCTTTTATCTTAGTTATCCAAGAATCACATCTCCTATCAAGTAAGAATAGTGCATCATCTGAAGGTTAAATAAAAACCACATCAGACCAAAATACCGAAACCTCTCCCTTTCATTACACATACCAATAATCAACATCTGTGTTTTCAATTGTTAGCTCCATCATCCACAGTTGTCAGGGATTTTCTAACCCATTCAGACTTTCTTTATAACCCTTTACATACTTTTCAGTCATTTAATATGTCCAAGAATACTTACATAAATGTTTGCTGTAAACAAAGTCTAACTCTCTACATTTAAGAGACTAAAAGGTTCTAATTTAGCAACACAAATACCCTGTTTTACATGGGGATGCAATGGGACAAAGCAGGGTAGAAGCTGCAAGGAAATCCTTGCCTTAGCTCTGAGATAAAGCAAATAAAACACTGGAGGATTATCCCTTATCCTTCACAACTGAGACACTTGCATAGTGTGAAATAATAGAATCCTATTCCTAACCGATGACACCTATTAACACCAGCAACAAGTTCCAAGACAGTGTGATGTGCTTGGAATCTGCTGTATGTGAGAAGGGACAGTGACAGATTCAGCACAGCGAGCAGGCATCCAATGATTCTTAGCTCCAGTTTTGGCACAACCTAAGTTCAATAAGCCAGTCAAAGATCTGAATGTGTTCCATGGTACCAGGATTTTATAGGGATACATAGGAACATGAAAAGAATGCCACAAAGTCTTCATAGGAAAAATACAGCCAGGAACTGAACTTTCTATGAAAGCCAGAAGTAAAATTCATTAAGCAGATTATTCACTGAACAGTATTTGTTCATCTTCAATGTAGTTATTGGTAATAGTAAATCCAAGAGGCTCTGGATAACCTCTAGTTCTGACAAAGAATAAAAAGGCATTAGCTAACAACAAGTAAATAAAAGAATACACTTAGAAGGACAGCAAAGAGGAAGAATTATACTTCTGAGAAAAAAAGGAACAGAAATACAGGAATAGGGGAACAGCAGATACCTTATTCTTTCCTCCTCTGTTTTTCTCACCATCTGGTCACGGTACAGGACTTCCAGAACAGCCTCTCGTTCCAGTTCCTTAAGGAAGTTTAGATTAAATTCACAGGCCATTTTTGCCAAACTTTACTTATGTTGTAGACTCCTGTCCTATGGTTCTACTACATCCAGAACAACAGATCCTACTTCAGCGAGTACAACATAGTCTGAGTGCTTACTAAGTGCCTGTGCTCTGACTTGATTGGTGATATGTTTCACTGTGTCATATCCTCAAAGAGAAAAATAACCGTGCCTGGTTTCACTCAAGTCATCATTTGAGTGTTTCTGCTACCCAGGGAATACAAACAGTTAGCAAGGTCACTGCAGTCTTGTCTTTTTCACATGAAAGAACTTCTTATTCTTTTCTTTTTGGTTTTTGTTTGTTTGCTTGTTCGGAGTTTTTTTGCCGAGAGTGGTTCCCAAAGAGATGAGAGCTTGACAACAAACTGTCACCAGACGAAGAGACAATTCACCAAAAGATGGTGTAAAGGAGTTGAGGGAATGGTTTGTTTTATTTGGTCTTGTAGATTTGGGATTTTCAGGCCTAGGGAAAAAAAGAATACATGTTGTTATCTCCTCTTCTCAACTCTTCAAGACATTTCAAACCGTGTGTGAAGACCACATCTTGCTATACTCAGACCTTTCATGCACTAATTCAAACACAGGAGAGACCTAAGACAGCCCCGTACTTCGGACAGTCTCACTGTCCATTCACACTCAGCCATGCATCTTCACATTTTCTGTACAGTCAATGTAAAACAACCAATAAAGAAGCTTTAATTGGTTTTGAACACAGGCCTATAGGACCCATGACTGGAAAAAGTCGTACTGGTTGAGACAGAAACGCCCCCTTTCTAATCTCACTTTACTGAAAAGACAAAACATCAGAAGCCAAAGAGGAAAGAGGGAAAGACACTCTCCAAGAGTCACTTCTATCAATTTCCTACCTCTGTTAAGTCTAGAAAAACACTTTCATACCCAATAATGTTATCATCTTTGTTAATACACACAAACACTAAAGAGTTAAGGTATATATTATTTCCAGCTCAATGCACTAGCAATTTTTGCCCCAAACTGATGATACTAATGTACAAATAATGAGAAGTATAAAATTAAATCAGAATCACAACTGCATCCTGGATATATTCTGTGACCCTCACTTGTAAAACTTCCACTAAAATAGAAAATAATTTTAGTATACTTTGTAGCAAAGCAGAAAAATAAAATTATTGTTCAATCTGAATTGAACTGTGAATACCTTACACACCATATTAATTTTTTAGTATTAGTGTTTAGTGTGCATTATAAGAAATGTAAGAGAGTTCCACTTATGGTACACCAATATATTAAAGATGTGCATATGAAAATTGGTTTAAGGGTTTAAAACTTAATCTGAACTAAATACATACAGCCAGCCTCTAGACAGAAGCTCTAGACACCAGGACCGAAGGGTAAAGCTTTCCCAAGGCAGTTACTGATGCTTCACTTTAAGTTTACAAAAAAAGCAACACCAAAACCACAAAAAACCAACCAAACACCAAAACTTCAGATATATAGTGACAATCTATTTTTGCCAGTGCTAGAAATTACTTTACATACAGCTTGCTCCAATTAAGTTACTTAGTTTCAGACAAAGCAACGGGAGATAATGAATTGTATTTATACACACTATGCATTCTTTTCTTTTATAATTTTTCATTAAACCCTTCAACAGACACCAAAAGGACAAAACATTTCACAGAAGCAGTGTTAACAAAGGGGAAGAAAATAGAAAAAAAAAAAAGAAAAAAAAAAGATTGGTTTCCTGTGGAAACAAAAGAGAGAAAGATAGGCATAATCATATTTTATTTCCTTAACAACTGCAATTTCACAGGAAATTACTCAGTTGAAACCTAAAAAGCCTGAGCAATTTTTTTTTTTTTTTTAACCACAATACATGTAATTTTCAAAGGCCCCTGCATCTTTCACCTCAAGAATACCTCACCTCCCTGGTTTAATGAGAATGTCTGAAGCCTTCAGCTCCATTTAGGGCAATATACTCTGAAAGAGCAGCCGGTACAAACTCAGGGACCTCTGCACTATACAGAATACCAACACCCCCATTACAGTATAAGTTACACTTTCTATAAACTCCTAGGATTTCCAAAGGCTAGCACATCTACAATGGCACCAGAAAAATATCACACTGAAGCATCAGTAAAAGCTAGCAAATTCATTATAGTTATTACAAGGTGGGTCAAATAAAACTGCTCTAGTGATCTTAAAGAAAATACATCTAAGTCTTGCAGAGCTATTAAGAATGTGCCACTGTACAAGGGTTACTAAGAGCAACATCTGCAGTTAAGCAAGCACTTGATACTTCATAGCTCCTTCAAATTCTTTAAGAAAGGACTATTTCTCTTCTTCATACAAGAGCACAACGTTTTCCATATTGCAATCATGTTTTGTTTGGGAAATGGGTTTCAGGTAACATCATAGTCTATGAAAAATACTGAGGGCATACAAAGTCTTATTCAGAGTTGTGTGTAAATTTTTAAAGTTTATGTTTTCAGCTATTCAAGCTTGTGCAGCTTTAACTGGTGTGAGGGACGGGACAGCTAAGAGTTTCCCCCTTCTTTCCACTTTGTCTTGCTCACTGCACCAAACTCTTCCGGCACCAAACAACAGAACAAGCAAAGTGCCAGGGGTCCCATGTGTGTAACACCTGCACTGTGTAGAGAGGGGAAAAAACCACTATGGCTCTCTCACCCCTGGGCAAGATCATCACACGCTGCAGAGAATGAAGCATCATGGAGCCAGCAGCTTTACCGATATTGCACCTGGACATTCCAACGGTTGAGTGTTTGGCTTTTTTTTAATCTTCATGACAATTGTTGTGTTCTGTCAATTTTTCTTGCACGTTCAAAGATCACTCAAAATCTAGCTTGATGATGAGGTAGCTTTAAGAATAAATAAAGTGCTATATCCCTCAAAATGGGGGATAATCATCGTGCCCCACAACAGACTTTCCAAACAGAAAAAAAAGAGCCTTGCTAACTCCGTAGCCGTTTGCATGAGGTTAGCTTTTTGGCAGTAATAAAGGAGTGGTGTTCTCAGTAACGACGTTCCATGACAGGAAAAAACAACCTTAAAAACCTTCACAGACCTACTTTCATATTTACCCATTGAATCCAGCTAGCTAGCTGTTTCACACAGTTAGCTAACCTCAGAGCCAAGCACCTTGTTTGTAAAACCAAAAGTAACAGCAACCTCTTTGGTAAATACCATGACCCTTCTCCCTTTTCTGCACAAAACTCTCACAAAATATTTTGTTTAAGCATTATTTTAAATTGCATATTTACAATAAACCAGTGTCAGGCACCTTGCAGATGGGCCAGTAGCCTTCTGCAACTACCATGTGAAGTCTCAAAGCCGTAATAAAGGAGATGAGACAACCAACGTGGCCACATCTAAGGAGAGAGAGGCTTGCTTCCACGCACAAAGGGCAAGCTCAGCAGTCTGTGCTTTTTTCCTCTTATATCATGCTAAAATAGTATGTTAGGTAACTAAAGGGTAATCAAAAGGCAGACAAGATTAAGTTTTTGAACTTAGAAATGCCAGACATAGCAAGCTACTTTTTCTCAAAGCATTTTTTGCATATAATATATTATTGATGTCCTTTCAGATCCTCAAGCATTAACAAAATTATGACAATTACATAAGTATAAATACACTAATATTCTAAAGTTACAGCCTTCGTTGACTTGAGATAACTGGATTACTTTATCCATTAACCCAGAAGATGGAGGTAAAAAATCAATAGCTAGCACACAGGTTAAGGAGGTTCAGAGTTAAAATAATCACAAAAGCTCATGGAATTTATGGCTATTTTCTATTCTACAGAGGCCAATCACATAAATTTATTCTTAGTTAAGAAAATTACAAGTGTTATTCTACACTATCTGACTGCAACAGTTGTGTTTTCACATCCTTGCATACACACATGCAAATTATTTATAACCTCTTTGATAATGTTTTCCCAAAGTTGTCTTGGGAATTTAATAACATCCCAACCCCGCACTTAAAGTAAAAAACAAAACAAAAAACCCACATTTTTTTTAAGTTCCAGTGGTGGTGTTTCCATTAAATCTTTGCAGTCCAAACCCCACCATCCCAGGAAGTAAAAATGCATCCCCTTGTGCAATGTTATATAGAATAGATTAAAACAACACCCTTACCTTTTCTGCAGCCATCAAAGAAAGATGCAGGGAAGTACCCTGGCTTTTGAGAGATGAGTAGCACTCTTATTATTTGTTTATCTTTCCATAAAGAAATCTTGTTGCTGTTCTCTACCCTCTTTCCTTCCTTTGGGCACCGAAATTAGACTGATGTACATATAGGGGAACATCCCCAAAACAACTAAAAGCAAATACACTCAAAGGACAGCTCTAGTGTGAAAACAGCTTTTTTTAAGTCTCTGCTTTTGTTGCCAGCAACAGCAACTAGCAAAGAACAATTATTCATTTTTCTAACATTAAAAAGAGACTCAGCACAAGGGACTATAAAAGCTGACTGATATCACCAAAATCCACTCAGACTTCAAGCCACATACAGGAAGAGAAGTGGCTTTGGGTTCTACATTTCTTTTTCTGATACTATAGATGTGAAAACATTACCAACCTCAGTGTCCCCAGGACTCGCACGAAAAACTCCGCTTGTTTCGTAAATGGTTATTTCCTGAAAACAAAACAGTTTTCTGTTCAAGTCTGAATGACAAAGCAATCAGTACAGATAAAAGTTCAAGAGAATTCTTTTTTTGCATATCTATGAAAAGAAGAAAATTATTATTTTACCTCATAACTGGAAACCTGATCTCAGATAACAACTAAAAGTTAATATATTATTTGGGTTGGCTATCATTCTGTTACAGGACCAGGTGCGAGTAATGAAGTTAAAAATCACATCCAAATTATTTCAAACTCTGGACAGAATAGAGCTGTTCTTGCAGGTTTATTCCCTTCTAAACCGTATGTACAATGGAGAAGACCTTCTTAGTGTTTGGGTGCTTTAAGAACTACTACTTTTTAGTTAAAATGAAATAAAGCACTGCAATTCTATTCACATGGCAAAATTAAACAGCCTGCAGTCTCATAACCTTGTTAAATTAAATAGGGCCAAACATTTCCACCTGTGTATGTTAAGATTAATCACCTTCAGCTGTATCACTGAAGAGAAAGCAACCGTTTGTGGGGCACAGAGCTACGCTCAACAAAGAATATTTGGGTGATTTAAGCCTTCATTTCAGGCAAAACTTTAACTAAATTAACAACCAGAAATAACCTGAGGATTGTAATTACCTACAGTGACAGATTTGTAGTATCACAAACCCAGGTTGAGAAACATTACCCCCTACCATGAGCTTTCCCCTAAGATTTAACCAAAGTCCTAACGGCCAGGCTTTTAAATCATTGTATTTTTCCCTCTCACCCCTGGAGATAGAAATCTGCTGCAGTATTTTTTTACAGGCAAAGAATATAACCAGATTATAGCCTTTTATCCTTGTATCTAAACAAGCACCGCTTGTTCAGCCTCCACATAGGCCTCACTGTCTTGTTTCTGCTTTCTGCCCGGCAGGAGCAGGGAGGACACTGAGAGGGGCCGAGGGTGAGCTCAGCAGCCATCTTCAGCCCTGCTGCATCTCAGAGTGGGTGCTGCCTGCAGGGTGACCACACAAAGTGAGGTCTGGGTCTTCTTCTGCAGAAGAAGGGGGAATGGAGACAAGGCTAAAGCGTAGGCCCAACGTCTGCCCCAGAGACCAGCCCAGATCAGAAGGTGCAGGGGTGGAGGCCATGGCTGAATCCGCTCAGTGCACTCAGACCCTGAGGCTGTAATTCCCACCACCTTCTCGAAATGCAACACCTCAAGCTGGACACAGTATTGCTTGTGAGGCCTCATGGCAGAGAATGCAGCAGGAACGCCATTTCCCACACCCAGCAAATTATATGTCCATTCACAACTCTCAGTGCAGCATCTTTTTGTTGTTGTTGTTTTACAGCACCATAGGATAAACATAGTGGGCTAAATCATACCTAACATAGCCCCCTACTTTCTTCTGTGTAACAGCTACTGGTCTTGCCCTGTCTGCTTATACACAGCTAGTTATTCCTGCTTCAGTACAGGTCTTTGCACCTGTCCCCAAGTAAGTTATTTTCTCCTTCATTCAGACTATTCATCCAGTTTGTCCAGGCTGCTCTGAACATGAACAGCACCTTCCACTGTTTGCATCGTCTCAGAGAGGCTGGTATCATCAATAATTTGGGCAATCTGTAAACACCGCACACACACACACACAAGCCATGAACTGTGAAAAGCCTGCCCTTTAATTTCATTGTTCAGATTCTGATTCTGGCTGCTTAGAACTGTAAGAATACACATATTCTTCACAAGTTTCCATGGGTTGGTTGGTTGTTTTTTTTCCGTTCTTGGGCACACATGGCATTCTCTGGCCTTCTTTCCAGGCTCTATTTCCTAAAACAAGACGCAGGGTCCGTGCTAGAACCCGCCCCTCCGCTTCCCTGCTGGACACAAGCGGCACACTATCCCCATGGAAAACACAACCCTGACACGCAGCCTCCTCTCTCTCTCAGCCGCAGGCGTTGGACAAAGCCGTGAAGGTCCCACTACCGCCGCGCCGACACCTGTGACTATGGAAACGGGCGCCATCTTGGCGAGCGCCGGGCTATCTGGTAGCGACAGAGGCGCTCCCCGTTGCTACGCGCCGGGGAGGCGGGGAAGCCACTGCGCAGGCGCAGAGAGCGCGGCGGCGGCGGAGGGGGGGACTGAGTGCGCCAGCTCAGGAGCGCGCATGCGCACTGCCAGCCGTTGGGGCGGAACCCGAGCAGAGCCGGGCGCGCAGGCGCAGAACGGCCCGAGGCGGGCGGGGTGGTGGGGCCGGAGGGCGCAGGCGCACTGCGGACAGCGGCCGGCGCGTGNTCCCGCCCGTCTCGCTGCCGGAATGGCAGCGGGGGTTGGCGGTGCCTCCGAGCCGCGCGTCCCAGGCAACGGCTGGAGACAGGCCCAGCCTTTGTTCCTGCCGCCCGGCCGCCCTGCCCCTCCCGGCGCTGTCCGGAGCCCTCTCGGGGGTTCCCTGATGTGGCTGCCGGTGGGCCAGAGCTTTGTCTGCCTTTCGGGTGTTGATAGAATCACAGAATGGTTCAGTTTGGAAGAGACCTTAAAGATCATCCAGTTCCAACCCCCCTGCCATGGGCAGGGACACCTCCCACCAGACCAGGTTGCTCCAAGCCCCATCCAGCCTGGCCTTGAACACTCCCAGGGATGCAATATCCACAGCTTCTCTGGGCAACCTGTTCCAGTGTCTCACCACCCTCACAGGAAAGAATTTCTTCCTAATTTTTTCTCTTCTCTGGGCTCCTCTTCCTTTGGTGTTGACCCATGCCTGCTTCTCTCCCAAAAGTTGCTGCTGGAAGTCATTTGGATAAAATGCCTGAGGAGTGCCATGGTTTCTGGCTTCACTAGCAAGATGGAGCAGTGGGCTGTGGTACTGAAGGCTTGTCTGCTGGAGATCAGTATGAACAAGGCTATAAGCTATTTTTGTGCAGAAAGAAGACTTCAAGCAGATAGCCTGTGTGTTATATGTGCACTAATTGAACTATCCCATTATATCCAATTACTGATGATACAGAGTCAGATAAATCAAGAGTCTCTTTCTTTATCATGCTAAATAACTGCCCAGCAAGTGTTGCCCTTGCAGAGGGACGGGTTTTCGGAGCTGTGAGAATTTGCTGCATTGTTCTTCAGCAGCCACATTGTGACTTGGTTAGACAATAGTGAAGCAGTGTGAGGGGTGAAGGTGTGTCAGGCTGTTGGTGTCCTCAAAGCCTTGGCCTGATTGCTAGGCCTGGCCTCCGTTAGACAAGTTACAGGTGCTTTTTAAAGAAATTATAACATGCTTGAATGTCAGTCTTATAGCTGTTTTCAGAAATGTCTTTAGAATTACTCAAACATAATACTGCTTTGCAGTTGGCATTTGTTGCCTTGGATCACGCCTTTTAAACAAGGTGTTGGAAACATCACATCTCCTTTCCTTGTGCCCAAGGGGTAGCTCAGAGAAATCACAAAGTTTATTTTTTATACAAAGAGTGTTTATGTTATTAACTGGTGGAATAATGTATTATTTGCCAACTCATTTACAGCACACAAATGACAAAGCTGGACATTGGGACATACTTTGTGATAGAATGTTCTGTTTTGTTGTGCGTTTAAACCCATGTACACTCTCACCCTAAGAAGGGAAGAGGATCAAGAAGTAACAGCAAGTCTAGAACCAAATTTTCAAATGTATCTATGGCTCTTTCCTGCTTGTTTCACTACAAATTGGGTATCTAAATACCTTTGAAAACTTGGGTTAGATGTAATTCATTTTTACTTTGCTGAGCCATGTTTGTTCTCACTTAGAGGCGTTTCTGAGCAGAGTTCTAGACTTTGTGAAGAAAAATCTGTATATGGTTAATCATCCTGCCTGACAGCATGTGTCATGTCTGCCAGCCTGTCTGCTGTGTGCATCCTTAACTTATGCTCTATGGGAAGGCTATTTCGATAATTATAGCTCTTACTTGGTTAAATACAGTGGTGCACCTTAAACGTAAGCACCTGTAAAATTCAACCCTGTGAAAACAAATGAACCATATTGAAATTAAATCAAAGTCAAGAAGCTGAAAATAAAAGCCAGTTTGCCACAGCCCATAAAAGCTTTTTAAACTGTTGAAGTGTGCAAGGAAGTTGGTGCCTCTGAATAGTTAGAGAAGGGGCGTTGCCTGCAGCTCTCCTGGGGCCTGCGGTCTCTTCTGTCAGAGAACACTCAGGTGCTTACACATTTCTGAATGTTCCATATCATAGAATGGTCCAGGAAGGGACCTCTAGGGTCATCTAGTCCGACCCCCCCACAGTCAGCAGGGACACCCCCAACTAGACCAGGTTGCCCAGGGCCTCATCGAGCCTCCCCTTGAATATCTCCAGAGAAGGGGCCTCAACCACCTCCCTGGGCAACCTGTGCCAGTGTTCCACCCCCCTCAGAGTAAAGAACCTATTCCTAATATCCAGTCTCAATCTGCTCTTCTCCAGCTTGAAGCCATTGCCCCTTGTCCTGTCACTGCAGGCCTGTGTCATTGCAGCCAAATAGGCTGTTCACCTTCTGACCAAGTGTTTGGTGAACATAATGCTGAAATTCTCCCGAGCAGGTGTAACTACATCCTACCCGCACACCCGAAGCTGACAGCCCTCTCAGTGAAAACTCAGTTGGCCTGTGCTTGATTAGGTCAATTTTGAAATCTTTATTCAGTCTTTGAAATGAATTGTTTTGCTGTTAGGTGTGTTTCTTTTGTCTGATTCCTTTCTTCTGGTGTGTGAGGCTGTGAGATACCTGTAGTGAAAACGGGGTACCTGGCTCACAGCACACCACATCCTGCCTGTTAGTGCTTCCTGGCTATTTGAAGGGCTGTTGGGCTCACCTCAGCTGTGGTGGTGGCTTGTTTTAGCTACTTTGCATGGGAGGTAGCAACAGCTGAGGGACTAAAACAGGAAAGCATGCTAACCATGCAAGAAAATGAGTAATAGTAAGATGAGTAAAATATTGGGACCTTCTCTGTGCTTAATCTCTACTCGCTGAGCCTGAGAGAAGGCTGAAGGTGGCAAGTCTACCAAGCTACATTTCCCCTTTGGTTTCCAAGGGGCAGATTTCTTCTTACTTCCAGCTCAAATTGTTGTGACAGCTTTCTTTTGAGCTGTGAATTGATCTTTTATCCACTTCAGTGCCCTGGAGATGTCAGGTTCATCTGACTGTAAGCTGTGTCTGCGCAGAGGCCATCCCTGCCACCCCGCTGTGAATCATGGACATTAATGCTTATTGTAAAGTGAGAATGTATATGTACAGAACCGTTATAGCTATCCTTTTTATCCTTTCCAAATTAAAATTTGAAAACCTTTGACTCAAAAGGCCAGCCAGTGTTAGTTTGTCCGTTACCTTTTGTGACTTTGCTAAGAATGTTGACTTCAGGGAGCCGGAGTCTGTATGAGCAAATAAAGGAAGGATGGGTATCTTCTGATTGCAAGAAATCTGACAAGCATAAATTAAGCTTCTAGTCCCTGTTCTTAACAAAGCTTGAACTCTGTAAACCGAAGAACGTGGCCAGTGATTATTTCAAATTCTACTTTTTTTGTTTTGTAGACTTCCTTTGTTGTTGATGAAGTCAGCAGCATCATTAAAGAGGTAAAGTAATATATTCATTTTGTTGGTGTGAGAGTATAGTACGTTGTACGCTACAAGTTGTTCAAGAAGATCCCATAACTGATATTTAGTAGATTTTCTAGATGGGTTGCTATCAAAGTGTAGGTAATTGTTGATTTAACCAATTTACATACTTTTAAGTGGAAAGGATACCTAGCTTTAGTTGTGACGTGTATTACAAATTCAAAAGATAATTAAAATAATGTCATATGCTGCTCTCTGGTTGCAGTGTATCCCTATTAGAGTTTCTAGGGGGATGTTGTATATTAAGCCCTATAGAGATAGAATTTATGTTTCTGTAACATACAGGGAATTTTATAAGCTGTCTACATACGCATGTTTCTGTGTTCTTTTCAGATGCTTTTCCTCCAAAACGAATTCTTGTTTGTTCGAAATGATTGAACTAGTCTTGTTGCTAAGAAATGTTAATTTCCTGGCTAGAAAATTTCCAGAGGGATATTCTGTGTGTGTGTGTGTGTGTGTGTCCGTCCAGAATTCCTCTTGAAGAGCAGACTGGTGCAATCTTTTTCTTGTTGCAAAACAACTGTTTCTGGTCAGACTCTGTAAATTGAAAATCCATGCTTTAATACGTGCTCCTTGCTCTTCTGAATCTGAAATCATTTTGCGGTTATTTTTTAAACAATTTATATGTGGAAAAAAGTTGTCAATGAAAAACATGCAGCTTGAATGTACTTTTATAAAGGGAACCTCTACTTATAAGCAAAAGAGATTATTTGGCTGAAGGCTTCTGCTCTGTAGAAGCAACTACATGTGTCTTTTGTCTTGATTTGGGGTTTTGTTTTCAAAAAATTATTCTGCTTTAAAATCTGAAATTCATTTCCATGGAAGAATATGAGCAAATGAGCCCTTGTGTGTGTTTTCTTCAGTCTTTTCAGGACTGTTTAAATGCAAGACCCTTTTCATGCCTCTGGCTTCAGGATACTGGGATAGGAATTGTAAATAATCAAAATACCACAGAATGAAGAGAAGGTGGTGGAATCTATGATAATTTCCCCTGTGCCTGGCTCACACTGTGACCTGCAAGTTCCTTAATAATTGAGAACTCTTCCAACAATCAGAATGGACAAGCTGTATTTTGGATTTTTTTCTGCCGGTGTGGGGTTTCATCGTTAGTGCTCCATGTTGGAATGAGTTAATAGGCATCTTGTAGCTTATTCTGTGTGTTTGCCACCCACAGGCCATAGAAAGTGCAATAGGTGGCAACGCCTACCAGCACAGCAAAGTGAACCAGTGGACAACGAGCGTGGTGGAACAAACCCTGAGCCAGCTCACAAAGCTGGGGAAGCCTTTCAAGTATATCGGTGAGCTCAGTGTGCACTTTTACTCATCAGCGTGTTATAAGCCTGTGTGTCTATTTACATGCTGTGCTAAGCAAAAGTGTAGTTTAATCTTGATGAGAAATTAATAGAAGCTTCTCTCCTGGGTAACAGTGACCTGTGTGATTATGCAAAAGAATGGTGCTGGGCTACACACAGCAAGCTCGTGCTTCTGGGACAACTCCAGTGATGGTAAGGAACACAACTGTTGGGTTTTTCAGCTTGTGACTTCCATGCTAATGTCCTCAAGATTAGCACTTGGGGAAGAAAAGTGCACTGCCTGTATTTTTGGAGTAGTAGCACACAGTTTGGTATTTTTCCATCGTGCTGTGATGGTAGCTCTGCTATGTGTGACATACTTAGCTGTTGTGAATGCCTCATTTCTTAAGACTCTTAATGTAAACAGTTACAAACATGTGTTTAATCGCTGTAACTTTCTTGTGTCTCTGAAACCCTTCTTGGTGTTTGTAGGAACCTGCACGGTGAGATGGGAGAACAAGACCATGTACTGTATTGTCAGTGCCTTTGGACTTGCAATATAATTGCCTTGGGATCATTCATCCTTCTCTTTTCTACTCCAGCACTTGATTCCATCTCTACTCAGACTGTGAATACACTGAACAACTTCTGGTTTTAATGTACTTTTTAACGATAGTTTTTTTTCCAAAAGTAGAAATGTGAAAACACGCTGTTACATGGTTTGTGTTTGTACCTAGTGTTGTACCAGTGTTGCCGTACTGTCTTAACACTTCAAGAACTTCTCTTCAAGGTGCTAATACTGAAATCTGCTGCAGTGTAAACACTTTCTCTAGATTTCTTTTCTAAGACCAATACAAATGAGACCCCGACTTTCACACTTTGTACTTTTGGTTAGCATTAAATTATTGAAGTTCATAACCATTGGTGTGACTCATTTAAGCTTGACTCTTCTGTTATTAAACATGAAAGTTCCGGTTCTTTTCATTGTCTTCAAGGTGGCTGAAGTACATACCAGAACACAGTGCTCTTCTGTAATTTTGCCAAAGGCACTGCAAAATCCCAAGAAAATGAGATGATGTTTATCAGAAGGTAACTTGGCTGTATCTTTGGGACCTGTGTGGTATTTAGGGCACAGAACGATGACAGAAATAACTGTCTGCATTGAACAAAGACAGGTAAGAAGTTTTTCATGTTCTAGACGTGCTCAGCAAAGCTCTACACAAGCAGCCACGTGCAGGGTTTGGGTAGGTCTTGAACTTACCTGCTGCCTTCTACATTGCTTTTGCTGAGGGTGAGTGTGGTGAGTTCTGAGACTTGGTGAAACTGCATCCCGGTGACAGGAATAAACAACACGTTAGTCTCCGGCCTCTAAAGTTGCAGAGGAATAACAAGTAAAACAAGTTTTCAGCATGGGCTTGGATAAGGTTTTCTCTGTCAGCTGATTCCAGAAGTGGGAGCACGCTGTGAGTTTCAGACCACCTCTGCCAACTGCTCTGCTGCTTCTGTGAGCAGCAGCTCTCAGGGGGTGAAGCTGCAAGACTTGACTTAGAGAGCAGGTGCGGGAGAGCACTCCTGGGCTAAGAGTCACTGACCTGCACTCCTTGATGTTTAGGAAGCCCTTCCAGCTCCCATTGAGTCAGGATTTACTTCTGGAAACACTTGGCTGCTCGGACAAGCCATTCAAACGTTCCTTGTCCTTAGTTTATGTTGTAATAGCAAATCCCTTCATTTTTTTGGGCTGCTTGTTGGTTCATGCACGTGCTGAGCTGCAGGAAGAAAACCCCGCATTTGAGCTGCTCGTCAGCATAAGAGCTGTTGGGGAGGGGAAACCCCTCTGCTTTATAAAAAAGTTGTAGTGTTCTAGATGGTTTTACACGTAAGCAATAATCTAGGCTTCCAACAGGCTGGGTTACCCTGGGTTTTTTTATATTAAGTCTTGCTGTTGCACAGTTACTGATCTGTAAATTTCACTTACCTTCAAACACCTTAGACTTAATCACTGTTTTTTTGAAGACTGCAGGCCAGCTCCTCTCAGTGCTGAGGTGAGCTTTGGGGTGGTGAGCTTGCAGAGTCCTTGCTCCAGGTAATTAATTTGCTGTTAAAAAACCAAAATAGCACAAAGCCTGGGCTTCAGAATGAAGTGCTGCTGGTAAATGAGCGCTACCATCGCTGAGATTAAAGCGTGTCCGTTTGTGCGGAGACTTTTACAGCCCTTTTATTCAGCACATGCCTTTGGCTGCCACCAACATTCACTATGGGACCACCTACTGCCAGCACGACCACAAGTGACCTTTGCAAAGCCTCTCTGAGATCACCAGTTGCTTTGGAAAACAAGCAACACATCCTTCCTCCTTTGAGCCCAGGCAGGGTGAGCAAAAAAACACCCCCAAAACCAGCCCAACCCCAGTCACAATTCCCTGCTTAATCTGTGCTTTCAGAGCCTTCTGGATCCCATCCATGTGCAATTAACCAGATGTAAGTATCCATAAGAAAAATCCATGTTTACATTACAAAAATGGTACAGTTAGTCATTTGGTAAAAGGAAAATAAAACCAAGATACAATATAAAGATATAAAACTTTATTATCAACATATTTAACAATGATTATGCACATTAAGTCTTCCAAGAAACTCAATACCCAACTTTTGCTTGAAGTAAAATATTGGTTTTTCCTTCATATTCCATATTAGCATGAAGTTTTCCAACAGAAATGGATAATCTGCTGTCATTAACACAACTTCTAGACACACAGAATATTTAACATGTCCTCATGCACACTTTCTCAAAGCAGCACTTAATTACAGCTTCTCATTAAACAGAGCACTTACCTTACTTATCTTACACATTTGTGTACCATTTTGGTACACGTTTTTTCCATATTTTCATTTTACATATTTACAAACTTCTAAAAAAAAGTTGTACAGTGATGCAGAGGTTATTCCTGGCATAAGCAAAAGGGAATGGGGGGAACATTAGGTGACTATGGATATGACGTTGTCTTTCGGCTCAGAGAAAGACAATGCATCTTTTTTCTCGCTGGAACTCTCCTCCCATTTTCCCCCAGTATTAATGCCACGGGTCAGTTGTACTTGCTGGTCCCTACTGGTGTTAAACCTGACGCTCCCTGTTCTTTGCCAGCGCTCAGAAGTTTTCCAGCCAACTCCAACTGGATTTATAAAGCGAATACTACAAAAAAAAGTGCTTGCCACGAATGGCTCACACACAGCGATTACTGAGTTCTTAAAAGTCCCTCTTGATCTCTCTGAATAACTGCAAGACTTCCATGTATAATAGAGGGCATCTCCTTTAGAGCAGGCACATTATGTGGTGGGCCCTTCTTTGCATATTTGTCTCATTTTATACAGCTCCATTAGTGATGGAATCTTTAATTCCCTTGGCAGGAACAAACCAGGCCGGTTTCTTACCCAGATCTCTTCCGTTTCACCCTTAGCTTACAACGCTTCACTGGGGTGAATGCATGTCACCTACTCCCAACCTGTCTACAGTCCATACTGTCATGTTCCTCACATCCTCTCTCTGCTTTCCAGTTGTGGAATTAAGAGTGAAAATGAGATTTCTTACCAGCAGAAGGATTTCTTCGTCTGCCTCACTGCTTTTGCCTTTTTACTGTACATTGGATTTGAGGCAACATTGCTTCAACCGAGCCTGTCATTACGCTCTAGCACTTTCGCAGCACAAAACTGTTTCACATGGCAAACCTGGCTTAAATATAATCTCTGAAAATTAACAAAGAAACCATTTTCCCACTATTTTCATAGTGAGATACTTATTTTAAGTACACATTTCCCATTCTTAGCTTTCCTGTTTTCCACTTTGAACACAGTGATGGAAGAAAGTTAATGCAAACAAAGCGGCAAGTGAAATGGGCTGAGAACAGCTGAGGAAAAAAATCATTGTCTCAAAGTTAGATTAAAAATATTTTCCTTAGTTACTGACATCCCAAAGCACGACACTTGTGTTTCAGGCTTAACTGTAACAACCAGCTCAGACTGTGGTAAGAAACATCAGTACACTTTGCACATTGCTCAAATCTAACATTTTTTTTCCCCTTCAGAAACAATTCAGATCAGAAATAAACACTATCAGAGCCAAAAAGATCTGAATAGGTAAGAATCATGTAAATACCCAATTCTGAAGACCTCGATTCCTGCATCTGCCGTTACTCCAATGAAAGTCAAAAGGCTTTGGGGAGTGCAACGGATGCCTAGTTGGCTCCCGAGCCTGACTTCACAAATTAAAACAGTTGTAGCCTCAGAGTAATAATGAGAATGGGCTCGTTTTAGGATACAAGGATACAAAAATTCTAAAAGTAGGTGCTGAAGGTACATCTTACTACAGTTCAGGGGAAAAAAACAAACACCATTAACCTGAAATACTTCTTTAGTGTTTTCCTATATGGTCTTCTAAACTGACACTAATTAATTAAGAACTAAAAGGAAAAAACCTTCCCCTCCCCTCCCCAGTTTCCTTGCTTTAGCCATAAAATAGTGCTTTGGCTTCTAAGAAATAAATGATCCCCGGGTACAGAAAGTTTTACATTTCATATACCCTCCAAAAATTTCACAGCTCTACATAATTTTAGAACATTTTCTCCCTCACACACACACAGAGTATCTTACTGCACCCGTCTGTAGGGGAGCACTGATTTAATCACTTAGTCTGAACTACTCTCCGACAGAAAGGATGCAACCACACGAAACAGTTCCTTTGGTCCTCTCTACACAAACTGCTGTCCTGTGAAGTCTCCCTGTTGTGATCTCCAACAGCGACCAGGAGAGGTTACTGCAGCGGGAATGGTCTAGAGCAGTTGTGCCAAAGCAGAACAAACCTTTTTCCCCCAATAGAACTCAGCAAATCGAGTAGAACTTCATCGCACTCTTTTGCTTGAATGAGTTCAATGATGAGCAGAATTCCCTGGTGTAAGCCAGCACCAGTTTCTAAGACATCAAGAGTACTTTGAGAGTCTCTTGTACAGCAGCAGGGCAGGGAAATGTTCCAAGAGTAAATCACAGTCACAAAAAAGGAAGATACTTTCTGACAGGTCAAGTACCTGAAAACAGAAGTTGTTTGAAACCAATAGCATCCTCCTAACTCCTAAAGAGCTGAGCAGTGGTGTAGGAGAAACCCAACTTCTGAATAGAGAAGCAGCAGCACTGTACATGGAGTACTTCATTCCCATATAACTCTGTTCCAGCCCAGACTGGAACACGGATAATCACAAAATGTCCTAGTAGAGGTTTTGATGGGTACAGGTAGCCACTGGTATGATGACAAAGAAGTGGAACTATGCACAGAATATGCCCCACTTTCAATACACGAGCAAACACAACTGTTCCTAGGATGTAAATTAGCTATCTATTAATACCACTTAAGGAAAAAAATCTGATGTAGAAAAAGCCCCTAGAAATGAAACATTTGGAAATACAAAATTAATCTCTATGAAGCTTTCACACTGTATTGTCTGTAAGTGTAACACTCTCCTCCAGCATACAAAAACCCAGAAAGAAGACTACAGGCTTCCTTCTGAGATTTGTTGCTGCCTAAGTATTTCCATTTGAAAGGGCTGTTTAAACAAAAACCAAACCAACAAACTAACACAAAACAAACAGAAAACAAAACCAAACCCAAACACTTCTGTTGTGGCAGTAAAGCATGTTATGAAACATGTATTATACAGATAATTTTGAACCACTGAGGCTATTTTGGCTCTCTAGAACTTGACTATTTGCACATATCTCATACTTAAAAATCTGGTGACCTCATTACAATTCATTTTAAAATTCATCCTTTGAATGAAGAATGGCAAGCTTGTGTTTCTTTGCAAAAAATAAAAGAAAACCCCAACAAAAGAGAGAGAGAAAACCATAAACCACTTCATTCCCTGCTTCCAGCTCAAAAGACTAAGGTAGAAAATTGAAAGGGAAATGAGGCACTTGGTACAGCAGTGCACAATATACAAAGGAGCCAAGGGATGAGTGACAATACGCTGCACGTAACCCTCAGAAAAACCCACCAGAAAACCAACCAGCACGGAAGAGATTTTAAAATCAGCATGTGATCAGTGATACTTCTACATGGAAATAGGTTTAGAGATTTTAGTCCATAGACATCCTTCTATCAGGCATTTTATAAGATGTGTAAAAATTTTGGTTTCTTACATTTTCACCACAACCTTTTCAAGCATTCTGGGTTTTCTTCAGCTTTAACTTTGTAAACAGAAACAGAAGCAGGATGTTCTTCCTGGGAGTCAGTGCTCAGATGACAGCAGACTAAAGAAGCCAAGGAAGCCGTCCATCTAGGAAAACTTCAGGATTGGTTTAATTCCACCTGAACAAGTCTGTCTACTTCAAAATCAATCACTGTCCGATTCCTCTTTATACTTGGCTCTAATAGCTTGGCCATTCTGAAGTGGCATTTCTTCATAGTCACTCCTGTGAAACAGATACTTGTTAACAATTCTGAAGACAATGTTTAGTTAGGAAATCCAGAATAAACAGGAAAGTTCTAAACTGTATCAAATTGTTATTTGGGTAAGAAGCTGGTAGGTGTCCTGCCTTGTCAGAGATATGAACAATATATTGACTTCTCTCCAGAAGATAATGCATAATAAAAGTTATGCCAGTAAGTACAAGCTGCTCTTTGCAAGGATTCATCTAGAAGCAAGCTGGTACTACTACTGCTGCCTAACTACGCAAAGGCAAGCTCTCTCAGACAGTGCCTGTAGCTAAAGCACAAAGTTGTTCAGGTTACTGCAGCATTAACCCCATCCTCACTGCTCCAGCTGCTTCAGTGTCCCCAGTAAGAGGTGAAAACAGCGAGGGCAGAGGAGTTTGTTCAAGACGCCTGATGGGGATGGGTTTTCAGCGCTCCTATAGCTCTCATAATACATAAACCAACAGAAGTCCAGGAAATTTTGCTAGATTTGATTATTCTTACTTCATTAAGTGATGGACACTTAAGAAGAGCCTTCTTAAGAATCCTCCTTCCCTAAAGGATTCACATATGAACTGCCTCTTTGCTAACTCCAACCGACTCCTGCAATCCTTCCCAGTTTAAAAGGAAGTTCTTCCATTTCACATCTCTTGCAGCCCTCACTCCATGACCTGCCAGCAGCCTAATTTAAAAAAAATCATTTACAAACCTAATTACCTGTTTGTATCAGTGCCATGGCAATCCCTTTTAGAAACCAAAAAAAAAAAAAAGAAGAAACAAAATAACATGCATTCTCATTGTATTTCTATTTCAGAACAAGGTTATGTTTCCGTTTTGTAGGCAAAATACTTTTGTTACCATCCTACAAAGCCTTCACGTATTTAATGAATAAAGAACATTAAAAAACCAATACACTAAAAGTAACTCTCTATAGGTATTTTATCATCTTACCCATAAATCACATCATCATCTGAATCATTCAGCATAGAAAAAGCAGGATTGTCTTTCAACTGTGATTCTGGAAGATACAAATGAGGGTTAAGTTAGCACATTAAATATAGGAAAGTGGCTGCACTTCCAACCCAACGCTGAAGCAACAGCCTCAACGGCTTCCAAGACAGTCACAACTACAGTTCAACAAAACTATATCCAAACAGGAATTCACTCCTCCAAATTCTTCACCCCTTTAGCCATAACGTCATGGTACTGAGTTAAAGAGATAAAGGCATAACAATCTAATCTTATTTTTAGATCGACATTCTCTATGTTGTACAAGCGGATTTCCTCCCTTGTGCGGTTCCCTATGTCATATTATTTCAACCTGCACATAAAAGTCAGACTCCGTTATTCTTAATCATTATTGAAAAGCTCATATGTATTTAAAAAGCACAGACCTCATTAACGTCTTGGTTATTTCTAAGCTACAAATGTAAGTAGACTGCAGTTGTAATCCCTTGTATGCAGGCTGATAATTAGTCAGTTCTTTGTCATCCTGGTAACAGGTGAAGGAAGGACGAGTGCTTCACGATGATGAAAGGAAGCAAATGCTTCCCATTGGCTATTTAAGACAATTCCCTCTACCTTGGCCTTCATTTCCTGCATAATCTGTGCTGTCGAGCTGCAGTTCATAATTATATGCAAGTAAAATTCAATCCAGGTATTTGCTATAAACATCTTTCTCTTGTCAGCTCTTTACTTTTTGCCTCCTATAAACTAATACTGCTTGCAACACAACAGCAAGCTTTTTAACCTTGTCTTCACCCCAGCGATTCTCCTGTCGTCCTTAATGGAAAACCCAGCATTTTTCTGCAACAGTTCCATCCTTCTTTACTCAAAAAAGTTAAGGACCAGCTCCACTGTTTAGTGCCTTTCCCCTGCACACACCTGAGCGTGCAAGTTGTGACTGGACAGAGAAATCTCATCTAGGCTCCCTTTCCCATAAAAGGTTGGACCAGATGATCTTTCCAGGTCCCTTCCAACTCGGGCTGTTCTATGGTTCTGTATTTTATACTCAATGCTTCGGTGGGAAATGGACTCAGTATAAAAATTTATTTCGCAGAATCTTTATCTGTTAGAGAGGGATAACGCTTTCTAATCATCGTGTGAGTCAGATTACATCCTCTGCGTAGGAAAAACAGAAGTGCCACTGATTAAATCCTTTATCTCTCTTTACAAGGCCTCTATGCAGCCCTGTCCCCAGAGCAAGTTCCTCAACACTTCCCCATGTTAGAGATCAGCTTCACTTCTACTTTTCCAGCAGCGTGCACAGAGGGCAGTTTCCCAAGATGCCAAATGTATTGACCTTAAAAGTACAAATGAGGTATCATTATTCCTCATGGACCATCTGTGAGGCAGTGCAACAGTCAGTGTGTTAGATGCACACATCATACTGACTATAAGCTGCATTCTAAGAATTCAAGTCTAGCTAATTAGTTGCATACATTTTATATGGTTGAATTTTCATATTTCCAGTACTGATGTCTCAGGAACAGTGCAGCTTCTGCTTATGTTAACTCAAAGCAAATTGAAACAACCAAAATAAAAATGCCAGCTCTTGTCATAAAAGTTTGCCAGACAATTGCTCCCACTTACCATATAGTGCATTCTTTGAAGGGGAATACACGAAGGCTAACGTGTAGAGATAGAAGTTCAATAAACCATAAAATGATAAGAATTCTGCTGGTAGGAAGTGTCAAGGATATTGGTCAATAGAGCTCCACTCACACTCACTTTGGATACAAGACCCAAACCATAGGTAAGCTGTTTCAGTGGAATGAGCGTTTACCTTACTAAAGTTTGAGACCGTGAATGGCTAAACAAAACTGCATGGTTTAAAGTCAAAGACAATGAATGTGCTCGTGCTCTTTCAAGGTAAAGCTCCCACTGAAGACAAAGCTCCAGCTTTAACACAGGTAATATTTACCGAGGTAACATTTTCTCTCGAGTGGTGGAGTGCGTGGTAAATGGAATAAGCTCTGCTTTCGGGGGTGTAAGAAAGCTGAGTAAAGGGGCTGTTCAGGTGGGCTTGTTTTGCTTCGTTTACTTTTTAAGAAGTTCTTTCTTGGCACAATGTTTGAGAAGGAAGAAGAAAGGTTTATCTACAAATAGATCACTGAAGATGGCTTCTTGCCATCATTTGGGGAAAATACTGAATGCTTTACATACCATTTTCTACTAGCTCCCAACACCTATCTAAGCTTACCAGTAACCGGAGCAGCTGCGATTACAGAGGCACTTTCAGAAAGTCACATGAACGAGGATCTTACGGTTCCAGTCCAGAAATACAGTTTGCAATCCTGTTGCCAACAGACATCTGAAATAGCCTTTCTCAAGCAACTCAAATTCTCTGCTATGATCTCTTCCACAGGTTGACTTGGCCCAACACACAAATACATTTTCAGTGACTTCTACACTATTAATTTCTCAAAGATTCCGGTACACCCCGTGCCAACTGACAGGTGTGGAGCAAACTGAATTCATACAGCAAGTACAGCCAAATTTGTCACTGTGACTTGTTAAAATTACTTGAACGCCCGCATATCTAGGCCTTCATTTCAAATGCAGTTGTGACATAAACAAACTAGACTGCAACTGTCACAGCTCAAAGTCTTTACAAACAGCTATTACAAAATACTGACATGAAGCCTCGATCAACATGGACTGAACTTCACAAGCCCACCTAGAAGTCAAAGGTCTCAGTTCTCAGGTACATGATTTTAAAGCCCCTTCTGCATGAAAACACATTCCTAGTTGAGCAGTATCACAACACAAGGATATAATTCTGATAATGAGTCGACAGCTCAGCAACAAAGTTGTCCTGTAGAACTTGTGCTCCAAAGCGTAGGTAGAGTATAACAATGCTGTGGAAAACAGTTAAGAGCACGTAAGTGTACTGTGTCTTTAAACCACAAAATCAAAATGGGAGCTGATGGAAAAGAATATGAGAAAACAATTATGTTAACATGCTGACCACTTACTTTAAGATACATTTGCTCTCATAGTTCTAAATTAAGAAGATTCATTTGCCATTACAAGTCACCACACTTTCCCTCAGATTTCATCCACTACAGACAACACAAGAGTCAACAGTAATTTGACATAAAGGATTGGGGTGGGAGAGGCAGATATTAACAATAACCTAAGAAACTAATTCTAAACTTCTGGTTTGACTAAGTGAAGCTTACAAGGCTCCAGAAGAGGTGAATGGTGCACTGCAGAGCACTCTGCAGTACAGGAAACATCTCTGCTAAGCAAAACTCTAAATCTTGCAGTGTACAGCTGTGGTAAGGGAAATGATACCAATTTAGCTCTAAAAGCCTCAGGACGGGTTAAAAAAATTAAGAAAAGCTTGCCATAACAATCATATCAAAAGACATTCCTCATTATTTCTGACAACTTTATTATCAACATAATGTATTCAAAGCCCTAAAAAAGAGGCTATAAACGTTACGGTACTGAGAAATGTACTTTGAAATGCCTTACCTAATGACAAGCACTACGAAGGTTAATGCAGTCAAGAATTTTAACCTGAGATCTGAAAAAGATTGAGAAAAGGTGTTATTGGAGAACTTACATCTGCATCTAGGAGAAGCAAACCTGTTTGGGGAAGAATCAAACGAAATAATCCTTACCAACATAAGGCATGTTACGAAGTTCTGAACACGCCCTCACTATCAGGAACAAAAGGTAGAGAACGTATGTGGTTGCCACCACAAGGAAGAAGATTTTCATTCCCTATAAGGAGAGTGATAGTTTTTTATTATTTAACGAGATCTGGTCTACTCCTCCTTCTCTCAATAGCGATCGTTATCTCCCAAAGCACAACCCAGAATGGTCCATTTAACCAGAGGAAGTAGGCTGATGAAAGAAGTACAGGGATGGCTTATACATCAAGGTAGGTTTTTGGGGCATGTTTAAAGGATGTTTAATGGGAGCCATCATTTTGTTCTCTGAGTTCACAGTGAGCTGAATCTCAATCATTTTCTAAAAACACAACTCCTAAGAACAACACAGACCCAGATAAATCAGATCTGCCTTTAAAACAAGAAAGTCTGACATTTACTAGGACAAAGGATCTTGGCAGGAATAAGGATTTCCAAAACTGCCTTAATAAGAGGCTTAAAAAAATTCCTTTCAATCCCAAAAGTCATGAGTCTATGACTAAACTTCTGGTGTTGAGTCTCCAGATGTGCAAGTCACTTTACTCTTCTCATTGGGATGGGGCTCAATATGGTTTATACATGATCTAAAGCAAAATTAAAAGTACCGGACTCAGAACGAGACCATTTGACCAGTGTTCACTATTTCCTAAACTGTGTTATAGATCTTAATAGATCAAACCCCTTGTATTGCCTAAGTGCACCTCACAATTGAACAACAAGAAGACATTTCTGACTTACCTGGAAGTTACCAGTGTCAACCCTGTATTGATAGGTGGGATCATGTACTTCATTAACGCTAGAAAAGATTCAAAATGAAAAGTGGTACTTAGACCCTTACGAAAGACAAGGTCAAAAAGCTGTACTAACAAAGAAAACCAATGGCAGACAAAAAGTTCAAAGTTAATATACAGTGTTCATAACTAAAGGTTTTGACTGTATAAATTGGTGCAATGACATTGATTCCAATGGAGTCCCAACAATTTACATTACATGACATCCTTCTCCTTCCCAAACCAAATTTTCAAGTAATATGGGGGATTTCACTTGTGAGCACGTTTAATTTGCCCACTTAAATGCCTTCAGGATTTAGTGATTTAACCTTGGTGACAGAATTATCCTTAAGAAGTATCTGGTATAAGCCCTTCCCTCTTCCCCCATAGCAATTCTGCCCATACAGCATTAACACGAGTATTTCATAGAATGATGGAATCATTCAGGTTGGAAGAGGCCCTTGGGATCATGGAGTCCAACCATAATAGTCCATTTCCTGCAACTGCACTGCCTTTTATTTATTTCTCAGAAACTTAGAAAGTATCTTCCTTCGGAGAAATAAATAACAGGCAAACACTTGAGACTATAAAACTGAGCAAGTTTTCTGGGTGGGGAATAGTGACACCTTTATGTTAACACAACTTTTTGGGAAAAAACACAGAGAGAGAAACACTAAACCAAAAAAAAGAACTGAGTTTTAAGGAGAGGTTACATAAGCTTGACCAAGCAGTGACAACACTAATTGTGCAGGTTCAATAGGTGGTAAGTTTGGTTCAACTGTGTAATAGCTAACTCCAGCCACAGCACTAGAGGAAGTATTGTAGGGAGCTCTGACGTATTGCCAAAGTAGTGATTTCTAGAGCTTGCTCTGCTCTATACAGTTATGTACTACTAGCTCAGCCATGGGGAATTCTGTTTTCAAATCAGTCACAGTTTCCAAAAGAAAAAAAAAGTAAGAATTTGAACTCCATTCCTAGATCATAATGAGAGCAATAAGAAACATGTATCACTAATTATATACAACCTTCTCATTCTTGAACACTCCCAGCTGGCTATTTTTGTACTAAACTTTAGATTACTTACGTTTGCCATATTCCCAATGTGACAGAGGCCAGCCACAATAGTCCAACAATAAAGAATTTGGGCAGATAGAAAGTTAAACACTTCCTTTCCCCCTGTTGAGAAAATAATATTGTGGTGAAGTAGTGAACCCACATTTGAGATTTCATTTGTTCTCAACTCACCTGTATTTTTAACCTGCCCAGGTGATTACAGAAAACACAAACTATAGGAATATGCTCCAGAATTCGTATTTCTCTTAGGCAGTATTTTAAAGTGGTTTAAAAACAATCAGCTACCATATACAACAACAAAACCCTTCAAGCAGACACAAAGCAGAATGGCATCATAATCCTGAAGACTGTCTTAGAGTGGATAGTCTAAAGTGGATTGTCCCATCTATCTCATTTCCACATGGTAGCCTCAAGACAATCTACTTCACCACATATAATTTTTAACTCCAAAGCTTCATGGGTCACACTGTGAATAAAATAAATGCCTCTTTTTGAAAAAAAATTGGTTGCATCTTCGTCACCTTTTGAGAGAACTGAAAAAACAAGTGCTGTCTTCTTTAGTAAATAGTAGATAACGTTGCACCCTTACCTGTACTCTTATACCATGGTAGACACAGAGCCAGAACAACAACAGCGCACACAGGAACAGTGACTGGAATAGATCATCCAGCATTCCAGGAAACCAGCTATTCACCAGAAAGGAAAGGGGGAAAAATGGATCTGGAACAAAATAAGAAGAAAAAAAAAGTTTTTTGAACAGATCAGGAAAAGCAGAGTCTTTCCCGTTATGAAAAGTAAAGCAGAATTTCCTTCAGAGGAACGAAAAACCCCAGATTTTCCCAATTGCACCAGTAAATGAAATTGAAGTTTGCTGTATCTAAAAGTAATTTACAAAGGAAATGGTGCCTCCAGCGGCACTGCTCTGTGCTGTAGAAATAATTTGAAATGGTCGCCAACATTTCTAGAAGATTTCAGGTTCTACGAGACTAAACCACTGTTCTCACTGATGACCTAAAGAATTACAGAATGACTGAAATGTAAATATTCTTTTGGCACCTGTACAGAGTGCTAGAATTTGATGTGATTTACCAGACTAGAAGTACCCTCCCTTTTTAACTAAAGTGCAATTATCTGAAAAATGAAGTAGGACTTAGCAGACAAACACAGAAATTGTGTTTAGATGTCACTATTTAAAGGTTCAGTATAGCTGCAGCCACCTATTCCAATCAGAGCTTTAAACAAATAGAGTTGATATTCACACGACTGAAAAGAATAAAATCTACCTACTTATTATGCCCTTGAACTCAATACACTTAAAAAGGTTATGTTGTTTCTGGTTTTGTTTTAAATTAGTTTTCTGCAGCCTTATAAACAGCCGCTTACGAGTTCAAGGCCAAATTCCATTTTATCTTCTCTCTCTCTCTCTATTTTTTTAAAAAGGAACTTTTCTAAAAATTCCAGGATACAAGTACCATTGTAAAGTAGCAGGAGGGGAAGGAGGATGGACATCCACTTCTGTTCAATACCCCAATCTCTCATGGAAAATTTCCGCAGGGAATGTGCAAACAGACACTATAAAATAATAACAACAGAAATTTGTAATAAAGGAATACAGCCTTATGGTTTTACCAGAGTAAGGAGATAACACAGCACACTGCAAAGGCAACTTCATGAGATCTTTGACACTGAGAACACTGTAAAACAAAGCGAATTTGTGCTTCAAATTAGCTGGCTTACCCCAATGCCAATTACTTAATCTAAAGCAAACTGAGAAGGAAACCAGCTAGTACAGAGCAAATCAACAATGGATGAAAAATTGTTGCCTGATTACTGGTCACACACTACCAACAAATTCCACTTTAACTCACTTTGAAAGAAAAGATTCCATATCCCATTCACAGTTACCAGCCGAGTGACATCACCTGTGTGAGAAAATTGCTGTGCAACTCTTCAGCACTTACGTGTCCTTACGCGGAAAATGATGCATTTTAGATTTATTTGTTTTTCCAAACACTTCTTTTCCAGGGGCCAAACCAGGTTGAAGAGGAGAGAGAATCTACATCGTAGCATAATAGAGGTTGTAAGGGACCTCTGGAGGTGATTCTGCCCATACTCACACTCAAGGCAGTGACAACTTTAAAGTTAGATCAAGGTCATATTCAACTGAGTTTTGCTCATTTTCAGAGATGGAGAACCCACACCCTGGGCATCCTATTCCAATGTCTGACCCTACCTGCACCACAAAAACCATAGTTTTTTCTAGCATCTAATCCTGATTTCCTTTGCTTAAGCAAAGAGTTCAAAAATACAAGTTTTCTCATTTATCCTATTTTCTTAATGTCCCTTCAATAATACTTGTAAAAATACAAAGGCAGCAACTACATAAGTATTTTAGAAACATTTTTTACACTCATCCAGTGATATCTCAGCTCTGCTGCCTGGGATGAAGTTACTAAACAC
The DNA here is from genome assembly GCA_013400055.1 of Nycticryphes semicollaris. Taxonomy (NCBI): domain Eukaryota; kingdom Metazoa; phylum Chordata; class Aves; order Charadriiformes; family Rostratulidae; genus Nycticryphes; species Nycticryphes semicollaris. Next base: position 708,855 of record VXBJ01002553.1, on the reverse strand, counting down.
AGCACTACAGAGCACTGTTATCAGCCACCTACATAATGTACTCCAGAAAAACTGAAAACAAACACCTTACCGTGACCATAAAAGTAAGAACTACAAAGACAAATCGGAACCATATTTCCACTTGTGAAAAAGTTGGATTGTAGGTCTTCCACTATAAGGAAACAGAAGATAAACAGCCCAATTAACTATGTTTTGACTCGAAATGCTCTGACACTTGGCCCTTTTTAAAATCTGGAACTAAGCAAAGGGGTTGTGAGTTTGGGGGTTTTTTTTCCCCTTAGAGCTAATTTTAGTGAAGTGCTTTATGCACTAGAATGGTACAAATATCAATATGCAGGACATTAATATATAACAATCACTTTTGCTTTACAGTAAGCTTTTTGCTTGCCACCTGCTCTGAATGTTGCAAACAGGCAGAACATATCATAACAAACTTTTTATATAAAAATTCAGTTTAGTTCCATTTTCTCCCAATGCAAGTGTTTCTCAATTCCTTTTTGGAGCAAATCAGTGCACGCTGGTGGTAAAAGTGTTTCATAAACAATCTTTAGCACTATGAACTGAGCTAGTTATTTCACTAGGGATTATTTTAATGAATTATTTTATTAGCCTCCTTATTTTAGCTGAATAAACATTTTTTGCTTACTCATAAGCACAGTCCAAAAAAAAAAAAATTTAAAAATCTTCATTTTCCTTTGAGTTCGTTAAATCTTTCTAGTCCATGCTTTTGTAAAGTCTGGAAAAATCTTGCTAATTCAGACACACCTACTGGAAAGGCTGAAACACATACTGTGCTTTAGAGAGGCAACACCTCTATAAGCAAATGCAGAAAACTGGATGTTCTAGTCTAGCTTGCCTACTGTTAATAAAATCTCCCAGGATTTTGACTAAATTTAGCTGTTCTAGAAAACACCTTCAGCAGTTCTGAAAGGAAAAGCTTTCCTTATAGAGTTAAAAAAAATTCACCTAGACCCTTGTTAACAGCAAATGCTAGAACAGTTCTGACATTAGTAGTGACAGAAAAATTGTGATGCATCTTTATGTTTACCTTCAAAAATGAGATAACTTTTATTACAGTTAAAGCAGACTTCTACAACACCAGTAATTAAGGAGATTTCTTTTGCTAGCATAACACTTTATACTTACCGTGAAAGTAATATTCTGGATGGTGTACGTTAACTTATTGAGGTCTTCAAAGCTAACAAATATGTTGTACTGAGTGTAGTTCAGGTAGCCAAGGTGAGCAACAATGATTTCACTGCATTTCTGCAAACACATACAGTGAAGAACAGTATGTAAAAGCCTTTGGTTTATTCCAGCACATGTACTGTTAGTAAAGGTTGGAGAATTTGTTTCCAAATGGTCACATATTGATGATGGTTGTTATATGCCTTACCAGTCTTGGTCAGATAAGACTCAAACAAGACCCGCAGATAATTTCTTGAAAAATATCAGACAAAGCAGAAGAAGCTGATAAAGTCAGTCAGCAGGATCAAAGGTTCAACCAAAAAGCAAGGCTAGCTTTTCACTTAAGGTGGTGAAAGCAACTGCTTGCAGCACCAGGAAGGATCTGAATAATTTCATCAGTTAAACTCTAGTTCATTGGATTGGGAGACGGGGCTACCTTGTGTTAACTCATTTCTAAAAGCTAAGAGGAAAGAGAAAACCCAAGCATACTGCTCTCTTGGCTGCATGTAATTAAATCTAATGGAACACTGTTCATTGCTTTCTGCAGATATCACATATATGTCTACATATAAAAAGAAAACATACGATTTACCCTACATGCTTATCACAAGAAACTTCAGCTACCCCCTTCCTAAAGAACTTGCATCTGGAGAAGCTGATTTGGATGTCTCTAAATTTAAAAAATTCCTTGCTTCAGTGCTGCTAAGTCTGTTTAGGTGGCTAAGCAGCACACCCCGCTTTGCTGGCAGAGAGCTACTTTTACAAGAAAGAAGGGTCTTTAAGAGGTAACAGACAAATCATAAAAGGAAACAGAAAAAGAGGGGTAGGTAGGCATCTTGCTAAGCATTGCTAGCTAGGTTGCAATTATAAATAAAACTATACTCCAGAGTCTTTCCTGAGATGCACTTAACATATAATCTTCTCATTTGCAAGGCAGTGTAACACGGACACAAATAGATTTAAGGAAATTGTACCTCATCAGTTTTGTTTAAGCAGCACGTACCTGTGCACAACTGAGTAATCTTGTCCGATTGTGAACTTGGTTATTAACATACGGTGTGCTTCCATCCTTCACCACTCCAAGTACTTTGACTGTCATAGTAACATTCTTTTTGAGGGAGACTGCAATTAAGAGAGAGACTATTAAGCTACTGCTACATGCAGAAATGAAATCTCAAATAGTTCCAAATATAGTTTAAAAACACAGACCCAAAGATGACTCAGTTATACTTTACTGGAGTAGGGGTCCAGTATATTAATTTAAAAAACCACAAAACTTCTTATTTACATACTTAGGCAGTAAGTCACAAATGCCTTATACTGTATCTTGACAGATTAACAATTACTAATATCGTATTTCTGACATGTTTTCAGGGAAAATTTATTAAAAAATTAGTATCATGACAACCCACACATCTAATTCCCCACAAAATGAAGGAAAAGAGCCACAGGTTTTCTAGATACTACTAACAAACAGCTTATCCCATACACTTGTTGCTTCCAGTTCTCAAGATCCGTGCTCTCCACGTCTTTTCTGGAGGCAAGGCATGGAGGGGGAGAAACTGGGTCAGAGGAAAAACCCACCAACCACAGCCAGAAGGCAACTGGATCATGTGTGTGACAGATGGAATTAAAGAAACAGTACACAATATACAGGTTGCAATAGGTTTTGTGAGAATTAGGTAAGATTCTCACCATCTTGCTGGTCCAACTCAACTACACAGGTCAGCCACAGCTGCTGATTGTAAGTGGACAGTGGAGGCGAACTTAAATTAAATGGTTTCAGCTGTAAAAAAAACCCCACAAGGTTAGCACTAGGCATTATTCTGTTACATGATATATCTGCAGCTACAATGATGTTAATTACATTTGTGACCCTTCATCTGCTACACAGCTTTGAACCTGTTCAACTAAAATTATGAAAATAGCAACTAATTTTCCACTAGGTTTCCTAAAATTCCATAGTCATTTCAAAAGCATGGAAGACATTATTAACAGATAAAAATCTATGTGCAGGAAAGACTTTTTTTATTTGATATAAAAATATGCTTACGAAAAAACCAACAAGCCACCTTTAATACAGTTCCAATCCAAACTTTATAGGTGACTAACAGACCAAAGGAAAAAAAAAAAAAGGAAACATTCCAGTGTATTTAAAGAAATTTTACTTTCAAAAAAATCAAAACGAAACAACAAAAACCTTTTTAGAACTACCAGGGAATCCTACTGACACTCAAGTGTTACTTTATCAGAAATCAGTGTGCAGAAGCATATAGAATTCTCTACCTTATCTGCTCACAAGAGACAACAATTTGCTGCTGAGCCACTCATGAAATAACACGGTGGTAGCAAAATATTGCACAGTCGGTTTCAAACTGGAAAGCACCATGTGGCCAAGAAGTTTTCCAGTAAAAAAATTTAAGTACTTAAAATAATTTTGGGGAAGGAAGGGAATGTTTAACATTACAGACATCAAATAAAGCCAGTCATGTAATGCAATGATATTTATTAACTCTTACCTTTAGGCTATTATTTAACTCAGTTCTTGCTACAGAAGTTTCAATTACATTGGGACCTACAGAATATATAAGAAGGAAGAAAGAAAACAATATTGAAGTATGTGTATTAGTGATAAGTAATGACATAAATATGGGATTTCAAAAGACTGTACAAAACACCTCTCTGCAAAACAGGTAAATACTATCCCACTTTTCAGATGTTTAGGCTGAAGAGTAAAGCACTTGGACATCTCAATATCATTAATAAACTTGGCCTGAATGTTCTTTTAAGCATGTCAGCTGTAGTATTTCTAGGCATGCTTAAATAAGGAAGCAAATTATAAATGAAGAACTCCATGTCAGAAGCCCCAAGTGTGTACTCTAAGCTCCTACAACAAACCACATGATCTTTTTCCCAAGCTGTGCACAGCGATCATGAAAGTACTCAGCTACAAAACAAGCTAGCTAAGCACCAGTGGTACTGTTGTTACAGCAACTTGAAGCTCAACAAGGGCTGCAAAAACCACCTGAAAACCATCATATTTAATCTCACAATAAAGTTTATATAGCCAAACTGCTACAGTTGGCTAATTTACATAGAACATAGTGACCATAATGCATTGCGCTTATGCATTGTACCAGGGCAAACACATCCCACTGTATCTGAGTGCATGATGCTAATGCCTTTTTATGTACACGTAATGCACTTGCTGGTACAATCACAGTCACAGTACCTCTTAGCTAGTGCTGGATCTTCATCGCAGTGGTTAAGCCAAAATACCCACATGCTCATTTAGAAACAGACTGGGCTCCTCCTGTTCTATAGAAATCTGGGGCTATATTATGTTACGTATATCGTCACATAAATATAATTGCATAAAAGTTCCATAAACATCTTCTCCTAAAACACACAATCCATTTAATCAATGGAGTTTCACGTCCAATTGTAGTAGGAGATGTTCAGTTCATGCCAGACTTTTCATGCAATTCTAACTACAATATTAACCATCTTAGAGACTTTAAATGAAAAAATTCATGTCACCCATCACACTTAAAGCTTCATACTAGAATTACAGTTTAACTTCACTAACAGCCACATTGCTGACCTTTTCAGTTCTCTAGTACATATAAACAGGGCAGATTTCTGGAAGGCATTTTTGTTTTGAAAAGCATCATTCAATTTTAGTAAGTGCTCACAGTCGTTAAGTCATCATGGCACAGTCATTAAGTCTTAACAAAAAAAAAATAGAACCAGCCTTTTTAAAAAGTTGTGGGTTTTTTTACCAGAAGATATGAACCAATAATGGGGCCATAGTCCCAGTTTTTAAGAGCAGCAACCAAAACCAGAATGGGGTTCTACTGCTAGAACTGGTACTCCTCGAGCAAGCAATCATAGAATCATAGTATGGTTTGGGTTGGAAGGGACCTTTAAGATCATCCAGTTCCAACTCCTCCTGCCATGGGCAGGGACACCTCCCACCAGACCAGGTTGCTCAAAGCCCCATCCAGCCTGGCCTTGAAGACCTCCAGGGATGGGGCAGCCACAGCTTCTCTGGGCAACCTCTTACAGAGCCTCACCACCCTCACAGGAAAGAATTGCCTCCTAATATCTGATCTAAATCTCCCCTCTTTCACTTTAAAACTGTTTGCCCTCATTTTCTCTCTCCGCTCCTTAATAGAGTCCCTCCCATCTCTCCTGTAGGCCCCCTGTAGGTATTAGAAGGGGATACGAGGTCTGCCCTGGAGCCTTCTCTTCTTCAGGCTGAACGACCCCAACTCCTTTAGCCTCCGTGGCCCTTCTCTGAACTCACTCCAACAGGTCCATGTCCTTCTTATGTTGAGGTCCCAGAGCTGAACACAGTGAACACAGTACTCCACAGTCTCATGAGAGTGGAGCAGAAGGCAAGAATCACCTCCCTTCACCTGCTGGCCACATATATTAAAGGTTTTTAAAGCAACTGACCAAAACAATTCTGTGGTCATGTTATTAAAAAATTGTGATTAAATTACATTGTTATAGTTTTTCTTCTAATCTTGCTCGGTTAACAGAATCACATCTGAAAGCAAAGAACCATCCTGAAGTGGTGAACATGAAAACTGCACAGGTACAGAAAATGAGCTCTGCACCTTGTCTCACCCCAAAGAAAACATAGACTCAGTGGGATAAAGGAAAGGAAGTGAGTGTAACTTGGGAAAAAACCTCAAGTCTGTGTCTGTCATGGGTTACAAGAACTGAAGCGCATCAACCACCTCAGTCTTGTTTTCTCAGATGAGAAGCAAGACTTCTGTTAGGCTTCCCAAACTGCAAATAGAGATTTTGAGTATGGGCAATTGTCTATTCAAACAGAAAATATGGATGTATCTCCTACTTTTTCATTTACTTAGTGGGTTTGGTGAGTTTTGCTCAGACTGCACCCTTTAATGAGGGCACACTCCATTGTTAACACCCCTCCCTCTATTCACAGGAAGCAAGGAGCTGTCAACAAAAGCCACAGAAAAACATCACACCAAATGTTCAGTGGGTCTCCTCCCAAGGTAAACAGGATTCTTTAAAAAAGTAATTAAGTTATAATGAACTGCCTTCATGTTTTGTCAACAAAACTATCCAGCAAACTAATCTTACAAAGACAAGAATCTCACAGCCCTGCCAGTTCCTGTAGGGGCTGACCTGTGAGTCCCTGGGACCCCAGCAGGTTGCAGATGGCCAAGGGTTACTTAGAGCAGCCAAGTGCCCTGGACCAAAGACAACCACATCAGAGATCACTGCACACAGATGCAATGCAACACACCAACACAGCCCCCTTTGAGGTTCTGCTACCAATTAAAAATTAAATACTCAGTTTTCTCTTCCAGAGTACTGCTTTTTGCCTAGTCTTACATAAAACAACTTTCTTGTACTTCTTGCAACTAGTTTGAATAAATACACAACTACAAACATGGTTCACTTTTTAAGCCAAATAGCCAAATGACATTAAGTTAAATAATTGCCCCTTTCCCCCTCCCCCCCTCTTTATCATTCATATGAAATGCATTTTTGTATTTTAGTGCTCAAATAATGCCTTTCAGCATCCTTAGGCAAGTCACAGGAATAGCAGTGGTTAACCTTTATGAACTAAAACCTGTTTGGACTTCAGGTTGCTAAATTAAATCAAACAGCAGGAAAGAAGATTTTATTTCACAGACAAACATTATTATTTAATGCTATTATGAAGAATGTACTGCCTACAAGGCATGAATAGGCACAAAAAGCCCAAACATCTGCCTCCAATTAACCCCCCTTCTTTCCAAAGCAACAGGAGCAGATGAGTCCCAGGGTTCCAACTTGGCCAACCCATCTCATTCTGAAGGAAGTGAAGGACAGGGCAGAAGTAGAGACACCCCACAGACAGGTCATGGGGTGTCAGAGAGTGGCACAGGAGAACATACTGGGTGACCTGGAAATAAACTGGAGGGAGGTGGTAAGGTTCTTTAATGATTCTTACAGGAGGGGTGGGCTGCTCTATGAGTACAAGTCCCTCCCTTCCTCTCTCCCCGTCACTTCTGTGTTGACAAAGTTATCCCAATAGCAGATTATTAGCTTATTAACACTGCAGTGACAGCACGCTGACTTCTTTTTCAAGTACATTTTAGACCTGGAAAAGCTCTCTGGCATGAAATACAGCGAGCTCCCACACTTTCCATCTGCCTAACGACACTCTGCATCTTTATCAACCAGACTTCCAGAGATGTCTCTGATCTCCAGGATAAGTATCCAAGCAATAAGTGCTTGCTTAGTCTCCCAGACCACGTCATGATTCCCCCAAAGGCCTTTAAAACCACAGCCCTAAGCTCATACACGTTCGACAACAAAAAAAACCTCCGTATTTTTATATTACTAAAATATTTTATATTTCTGTGGCATTTATCATCCAAACATTTAGAAGGCTTTACAGTTATCAACTTCCTCCTAGGAAAGCAAGTGTTAGCATCACCATTTCACAGATTGAAATACAAATAGGAAAATTGATGTAGTGGTCAGATGAAAAATTATTTCACAATGAAGCTGGTTTTGTTTTGCTTTACTTTGTCCTGCAAAGCAGCTGCAAATATAAGAACTATGTAGGTAATACTCATATAAAAAAGTGAGAGGGAAGAAATACTGCTCCCTCCCTGTCAAAAGTAATGCTTCCTCAGACATCTCAGGGTCACTAAGCTCATTAGGGTTTAAATACATCTGTAAATACCAACAGGTTTAGACAAAGCATAAAGAACTGTAATCTTTTAAAAAGGCAGCATCCTTACCTGCTATTCCGATGAAGACTGTCAAACCAAAACAAACAAAGAATACTACAAAGACCAGAACAAAATGCCGTTTGGACAGTGTATATAATCGCATGGGTGCCAGCCTACAGGAAGCAAAAGAAAGCACAGAATTAGCTGTCGGTCATAATTCTAAAGGGGAAAAAAAAAATAGATGCCATTCATTCCTCCACAAAAAAAATTAAACCGAAATCCAAAGTAACATGTAACACTAAGGAAAACAAAATACCAAAACAAATTAATGCTACTGTAAAGAGCAAGGATAACTGCTAGGAATTATTAGACATATTTATGTGCACACACCCCCACAGCCCAAAATGTATGAATTTTGCCCATTCTTTTTATACTAGGGTTTTCTATTGCCCTAAGACTTGAGCAAGAGAAAGCATTTATTAGAGGGAGAAAAAGTTAAATTTTTTTACTTCGTATTTTAATTATTTAAACATCTAAGACACCAGGTCTCCTGCAATGCCAGCTTAAGCTAAAGGGATGGACATCACTAACAACTCAGTTACCCGCACAGGATCTTGATGAGTTTTCTACCCCCTATATATACACTTCTTCTTCAGGATTGTGCCTAACAAGGAGAAAGGCAGAACTCAGATCTGCTGGATGTGCACACTCAGTCTCTGCATTCTTGTCTGAACTCCAGCAAAGCCTGGGAAATAGAAACCTGCACTTAAGTTTATTATTAGACACTTAAATACAAATACATATAAAAGCAATGACATTTCTTCCACAACTGGCTGGTGGTTATCATTAGGTTAAAGACAAAATAGAGGGAGGGGGGAAGCACTGAAAGGACCACCTGCATACTTTTGGAAATAGACAACTTCCAGTTCTGTTAGCTTCAAGGAAATATGATCAAGGGATTGATTAATCCTATATAACGTATCCCTCCTCTTTCTCTCTGTTAAACGAATAGTTCAAAAAAGAACAAATCCCACCATGTTTCAAAATACAGCCAACATTTTGGTTAGATTATACGAGAACTGAGCTGATTTTCTATCACACCTATTCCAGTAGGTGTGACCACAGAAAGCCATACAGTTTATATGGGAAAGCTGTAGGTGGTGGGGCAGGGGAGGGGTAAAGGGGTGGGAAGGGAGACGTGTTGTTTCCCAATAAATTTGTAAGAGCACCAAACTGGAAAGAAATGAAAGCACAAGACTTAAATGATAGTGCTCCCTTTCATAAATAATAAATCTTCTTTTCATCAGCTGAATGGTGTGCTCAGTGGTTCACCACATGAACGACTAAATGCAGAAATGATAGTGGAATCCTCTCCGTACACCCACCCTGAACTCTGGGACCAAGTACCCCAGGCCTATATAACTGGCAGCCCTTAAGAGCAAGGCAAACAATTCACAATAAACCAGTAAAAGGATTTTATAATAACTTCTATTTTCTTTAATAATCACCGCATTCTCTCCAAGCAAGGCAGAGAAGTCAAAATTTATGGGAAGAGCAAAATAAGATTCCTCTGGAAGCACCTGTTCAAACAAGTAAAGAACCATGCTTTGCTTCACCAATGGAAGATGCTTTAACCAGCCTAGCCAAGGCAGCCTGAAGCTCGTCCAATTGTCTGCAGATTTCTCAGGCAGCTTTTAGCACCTGCACTGCATTTTATCCTAACTCAGACAGAAACGAAGTATTCTGTAATTAAATCGAGTATGTCTGAAACTAAATGCAAAGGAGCAGAAAGCACTGAGCTACAAACAGAAATAGTATACTTTGACATCTCAAATAGCTGTCAGTAAAAACTAAATTGCACTGATGCAATCTGCGATGAACCATGGAAACGCAGAGCCATAACAACTGCAACCTTTCAGTAGCCACTCATACATGAGATGTAACGGTAGGTTAAATCTTATGCTTTGACTAAAGTTTCGGCTCAAATCGTTAAGCAAAATGTCTCTCATGCTATTCCTCATCTTCAAATCACTTCTCATACCTGCGCAAGACAGTCTTTACTACCATGAAAACCAGAGTCTTTCATACAACAGCTTTCACTTAAGACTCTCACTTTACAGATGGGAAGGCTGTGACAAAATTGGGATTAAGCAGAAGGTAGCAGAGTTGATATTAAATTCAGAAATAACTCACTTTTACGCACAGTAGTTTTTCTGACATACTAGCCACAACATCTCTGCCTCCAACTGCTCTTTTCTATTTCAGGCTCACTCCCAAATAAACCCATCAAAACCACTTTGATTTAGAAGATTACATATGCTACCTACGTTCATAGTACTGGGTCTGTCTGTACATACCGCACTTTCTCACAGTTTAAAGACATTGCTTACTTCAGTGTCCCTCAGAAGACCTTGAATGTCTTCTTGCAGATGTATTTCACCATGGTTAATAACTAATGAGGTGGCACATAGCTACATAAGAAGATGCATACAATTAGTATTAGCAGCACTACATAGTACTGTTACCTGACAACTGACAGGTAACGATGGCTACGCTGAACAGCTAAAGTGCACAGGGTTGGGTTGAGGGTTTTCTTAGTATCTTGCTTGTGGTATCCGCTGAAGTCTGAATAATTAGTCACGACTATGGCTCTGTCCATGCGGAGACATATCCGGGAAAACAAGTTTTCCCTTAACAGACCCAATCGGAGAGAAGAGATAAGGTGGGGGGTGGGGTGGAGGGGAGGTGCCTTATTCATCACGTAAGAGGGAAAACCTCACCCTTTCTCTAAAGAAGTGGGTAGTTACCACCAGGTTTCTGACTGGCGAACCATAGCCCCAGAAACACTAATTTAACCCGGGGCGATCTTACTTCCTTAAACGAGCATTAACGCGTATGAAAACCGAATGACAAGAGTCGGATCTTAAACAGTGGGAAAAGCTCAAACTACTGCACCCGGCCAGAGGACGGCACTTCTTCTCCCGGCCCCAAGCAAATAAGTATCTCCCGGTCCCTGTCCCGGTCGCGCCGTGTCGGTGCGTGCGCCCCCCACTCCTCCCCGCGACCCGCCTNCCGCCGGCCCCGGGTCTCCTCCCCGCCCACCACCACTCACGGCTCCATCCCGGCGCCGCATGCGCAGTGGCGGCACCTCGCTCGGCCGCCGCCGCCGTGGCACAACCGCCAGCGGTGCCTGCCGGCGGCTTCCGCGTGCGTCACCCGGCCGCCACGCGACTTGGGAGACGTCACGGCAACCCCCAGCACCGCTCCGCCGCCGCCGCCGCCGTAGGGCCGAAGGGCGAGGCCGCTGGCAGGGGGTGGCGGTGCTACGGCGGGCCGGAGGGGACACGGGCCGGCCCTCCGCCGCTCGCACCCGGGTGCGCCGGTGCCGGTGGCGATCTTTCCCCTCGGCACCGGCATCCAGCGGGGTGAAAACGCCGTAGCCGCCATCACCTACACCGCAGATTCGGGGTACTCGAGAGATGGGGTTGGTGCATCACGTCTACGGATGAGTCGGTCAGCTCACGAGCGCCGGAGATTAAATCACAGAAACACAGGATGACATGGGGTTGGAAGGGACCTCTGGAGATCACCCAGTCCAACCCCCTGCCAAAGCAGGTCCTCCTAGAGCAGGGTGCACAGGAACGTGTCCAGGAGGGTTTTGAACATCTCCAGAGACCCCACCACCTCTCTGNCCACCACCTCTCTGGGCAGCCTGTTCCAGGGCTCTGCCACCCTCAAAGTGAAGAAGTTCCTCCTCAGGTTCAGATGGAACTTCTTATGGTCAAGTTTGTGCTCATTTCCTCTTGTCCTCTCACTGGGCACCACTGAAAAAAGACTGACCCCTTCCTCTTGACACTCACCCTTGAAGTATTTATAGGTGTTGATCAGATTCCCCCCTCAGCCTTCTCCAGACAGAAAAGACCCTCAGCCTTTTCTCATAAAATAGATGCTCCAATCCCTCAATCATCTTTGTTGCCCTGCACTGTACTCTCTCCAGCAGTTCCCTGTCCTTCTTGAACTGGGGAGCCCAGAACTGGACATGGAACTCCAGATGGGGCCTCACCCAGGGCAGAACAGAGTGGGAGGAAGACCTCCCTCAAACTGCTGGTCACACTCTTCCTGATACACCCCAGGATGCCATTGGCCTTCATGGATACCAGGGGACATTGCCAGCTCATGGTCATCCTCTTGTCCACCACGACTCCCAGGTCTTTTTCCTCAGACCTCAAATCCTAAATTTAATCCTAACGCCATTACTTTTAACATGCTACGGAATAAAAATCTCCAGGTCGCACCCAACGCTGCTTTATGTTGACATAAAGTTGGATATTGTTCTGCTTCCCCATTAAATACCCTGAGACTGGGCAACAGTGGTGGGCAACCCATCCGTGGGTTGATTATGAGAGTGCGGGAGGTTTAGTGCCAAGTTATATTTTGTATTCATTTTTGTCACTGGTTTATAAAAAAGCCAGCGTTGCATTTACTTAAACATCTGGGGATACCTGGTGTCTAGTCCAGGGGAAAATTCAGAGTAATTTCCCAGCTTTTGTATTCAGCGTATTCATAAGGTAGAGCCATCTCAGAATGACCCCAGGAATATTTAGAAAGATCAGTCAGCATAAAATTTTAAAAATTTATCTTCAAAAATCAACCATTTCCATTAAAATCTTACTTAGATGGTTTTATCAGAGTGACTTTTTAAAGGCACTTAACATGAATAATACTATTCGTTACCTTCAGTTGCCCTAGGGGTAAATCACGTCATTACTGGGCCAACTGTGGGACCCAGTATGTCCTCTGTGTAACACCACTGAACCCAAAAGAAACACTGGGAATTAATTTAGTCATCCATACTGGTATTTATCCCCTTGGTTAGATCTGTGATTTACAGCACTGGTGTTCGTTTAGTAGTCTCATTAAAAAAAAGCTGTCTTGAGAAACATGTAATACCAAGTGATGAAGGAAAAGCATTTCTAAATTTTAATTCACTAAGAATCACTACTCTAAGGCAGAAAATAAAGCTTTGTGTGATGAGGACAACCTAACCAACTGTATCCCCTCAGAGGAGGACAGCAGTGCCAAGCCACACTTTGAAGTCACTACGTCACAGGTGACTATGACATGTGGTGTGGAGCTTTCAGCACGCTTCAGGCTTCTCCAGCAAGTTCTCCCTGGCCAGAAAACGATGGAATGATGCTCACGGCTTCTGTGACGGTTTCCAGTACTCTGTGAAGTGCAGCTGCAGAGTTACGACGGCTGCCATTGACCTGCTCACATCTGAGCCATGTGGTTGACTGCTCCAATCCCTCTGGCTCTCAGGTGTCTCACTGACATGAATGAATTTATTCTCCTCAAAACAAAACCGCATTCTTTTCACTGATCAGGGAGGAAACACATGAGGCACAGACTGAGCCTTGCCACAAGGCACTCGGAGAACGGTGTGGGTGGTAAAGCTTGAGATCCAGCTCACTCCAATTAGCCACGGGGACACATTTCTCTTTGCCACCTACCAACTTCCAAAGGGTTGTGAGCACATTGTAAACACATACCTTCCACCCTGTGAGTTTTGAGAAAATAATGGCATTGACTTTAAACAGAGGGAAGGCACCGTGAAACCCTTCTCCCTCCACAAACACAGAGTCATTCACTCTCGTTTGCTCCTTACAGAAGTGCCCCACTCTGTGACAGGGGTGAAGAGTGCAAGAAGCTACTGTCTACCTCATCTGCTGTAGAAACTGTCCTTCTGAGAAGACAGGCTGAGAGAGTTGGGGTTGTTCAGCCTGGAGAAGAGAAGGCTCCAGGGAGACCTTAGAACAGCCTTCCAGTACCTAAAGGGAGCTACAGGAGAGATGGAGAGTGACTCTTTATTAAGGAGTGGAGCGATAGGATGAAGGCTTTAAATTTAAATTGAAAGAGGGGAGATTTAGATCAGATACCAGAAAGAAATTATTTCCTGTGAAGGTGGTGAGACACTGGAACAGGTTGCCCAGAGAAGCTGTGGATGCCCCATCCTTGGAGGTGTTCAAGGCCAGGCTGGATGGGGCTTTGAGCAACCTGCTCTAGGGGGAGGTGTCCCTGCCCATGGCAGGGGAGTTGGAACTGGATGATCTTTAAGGTCCCTTCCAACTCTAACCATTCTGTGATTCTATGAAACTGGCTGGTGTATGGCAAATGAGGCCTGCAAGTCAATGCAGGCTGATCTGTGAATAAGCTGACTGCTAGCTCTGCCAGGATTCTATTTAGACTAACCACCTTAACACTTAGGCTGTACATTCATGACCTGTTTATACTTTCATGGCTGATACCTCCAGCTTCAGTGACAAAAGGTGAAATACAGCCTCTCTGTAGCTCTTTGATTTTTGCCAACACAAATATTTGTGCAGTAGAGCGGTGAATCAATTAATGGAAATGATCTGAGCTAAAAGTCACCCAGAAAAAAACAAAAACCAGTGTTCTGCTGGATGGCTTGCTCAGGCAGCTACAGGAGTATTTGTGGGCAGATGAGGAGGACAGCAGAAATGTAGAGCTACAAGGGCTTCTTCCAGCTACAGAGCCAGCTTAGGGCAACTTAAAGCAATCATGAAGCTACAGTATCAAGTCTCCTCCTCCTGCTGTTTCAAGCCTTCTAGCCGTAGCTGCATCCTTCACACTGGGGTCATTTGGGTTCTTCCCCCAGTTTTCAGGACCCAGCAGTTTGCCCTGGACAGGTACCAGAGAGAGGTACCAACTGTGGCTTGAAGAAGCCACTGAAGGTCCTGCCTGGGTCTGGAAAGCAGCATGAACCTTCAGCAAATTTGACTGTGGTTCACCAGCAAGGTCCTGCTGACCCCTTAGCTTCTTACAGACTTGCACTTTGAGCACTTGAGAGAGATTTTAAGAAGGCCTTATCACAACAGCTCTCTCTGCCAAACTTGTCAAGTTTCTTCTCTGAAGCATACAGGCACTGGGGGTTCTCTAAGGAAAAACAAACAGCATTTCGTTGTTGTCGAGCCTAATGATGTGCTGTTCTCCAGTCTTTTTGCCAACTGTGAATGAACCTTTCCCACTTGTTTTGACGATTAGCCGTGTTTTAATGAACTGGAAACACTAACAGGAGAAGCCAAGGAATTAAGAATATCGGTATCATCTATAATTACCTCATTACTTGTATACGCAACATCAAGCACTAGTTAAAGCTTCAAGGTAAATAATAGATTTCACAATGTTGTGTATCTAGTCTTTTTTTTCTCATGTACAAAATGCCATTTTATTGCATGATAGGAGTTTAAAATGTATCCCTTATTTAAAGCAGGGCAGATTGTAGGTCAGTTATCTTAATCTCTGGGTATTATTACTAAATTCAGTGTCGACACCGTGCTTCCCTAAATAAGCTGATTGGCCAGAGGGATGCATTTAGTAACCTAGGAATTGATTTTTCAAGAATACCAAGTTGTAACTTATAGTTATGCAACTCTGATGTTGGACCACAATTTGGCCAACCTCCTGCTCTCCGGGTAGAGCACTTTAATTGCTTGTTTTCCTATCAAAATGTTTTCAGCGCGGTGAAGTCTTCGACTTTAGGTAGGGGGTAGAGTTATAAAGTGACTGTTAGCTGATCACGAGGCCTGGTGTCTCCTGCTAAGCTTTGCATATCTCACTGATGACATGTGGAAGAGGTAAAAATGTAGATGGTTTAGTACCGTGGGTACTAAGCTCTCTTTGTACCAATAGTTTACTTAAAATTCCCTAGTGCAGGGAGGGAGCTGCCAGCCCCCCCATCAGCAATCCCTGCCCTCCCATCCCGGCCAGGAGGCATGCAAGGAGCGGAAGGAACATATTGGAGTGGGAGGGAGAGACACCAGCCAACAAACTGTTCATTCAAGTGGCTTGCTTGGAGCAATTTTTCAGGGGTATAAATTAGAACAAACCTGAAGCTGCTGTACGCTGATATGCTTTGTGGCAGTCCCCAGGACTGGTGGGAAAGCGTAACACTTCTCCCTTCTTCTGCCTTCTCTGAGCTGATCTGCTGCACCAAGCACCTCCTGGTGTGCCACAGACTAATCTTGGGTGTATCAAGACCAGACCAACCTTGTGTTGGGGTTACCAGTGAGGTTGTTTACTATTGTGCCCATTAATCTGTAAATCTACAGTCTCTTTTGTAAGCATACAAGGAAGTGCCGTGTCTGCCTAAGGGAACTATTAACCCAGATGGTGTTAATCAGTGTGCTGAGCCACGGCCAACCCTGCTCTCTCCACCTTTCCCAGATGGCTGGGCAAACTAGCACTCGCTGGTGGGGAAATACACCAGGAGGAACCATTTAGAGACTCTTCTGGGACACTGGGCAGAACAAACTCACTAACCTTGACACCCCTTCATCTGTGTAGTGTGGCTGAGTGCCCTGGGGCTCCGCAGAGTAGACTGAGTTGGCTGAGGAGCCTGCCACCTTTCATTGTCAACCCTGTCCAACAAACAGGCTGCTCACAGACAGCTGCTGAGCCACATGTTCAAGAGCACTGTGCTTTAAAGGAAACCATTACTAAAAGGTGTCACTAAACTGGGACAGCCTCAGAGCTGAATCAGACATTATTCAGCCAGCCGTGCAGCAAGACCGCACTCAGTGGGGATGGCAGCTTCACCAGCTGTCCCTGAGCTTGGTCACCCCCTCGCACTGAATCCCCTGTCACCGGGAATGAGCCCACACTGGCACAGCATACCAATAGTCACCTCTCAGCCAAGAAAAGCTGTTTGCCTGCCGGTGACAAAGGGGACTGCCTGCTGGCTTTCCATTTCTGTATCAGCTCTGCTCCAAAGCTTTCCAGCTCCAAGCTTTCCTGTTGACACTCAGAGAAGGATGTCCTTGTGGACATGAGGAGTGAGACTGTAGCAGCCGATTTGGTTTTTTTTCTTCCTAACAAACAGTGATTACTTGCAAGCTCATGTCCCCCTCCCTCTGCTTCCCTATCACTTAATGGGCTGGACTGCTCCATTTCTGAGGAGACAATGGAAACCACCAGCTGATGGCCAAATGTCTTTTCTCAACCAGCGGGAGGGGAGAGTTATGGCTAGTAGTAGTTGACAGCTGAACATCTGTGAATACAGCGTGCAAGAGGGAAAAAATCATGCTTTTATGTGGTTTTACCATCTCTTCCTTTTGTTAGTTTGGTAGAGGATATTATTTGTTCTTATTAAAGTGATTATTTTAAAGAACCTCATGGCTTGAAGTAAATAGAAGCCACGGTGCATTTCCTTGGTCAAGTTTCCAAAATTCCTTCTGCCATCAGAAGCAGGAAGGCTCTCCATTACATCCCTGAGTGTGCTCACTTATGACCTGACCAAATTGACTGAATAAAATAGAGAGAGAAAGAAGTATCCAATTCTCCTTCCTGTAAGTGAGAGTTGGCTGTAAGAAGAACACATGGTAGCATCAAGAAACCCTCCCCACCACCAGAAAAGCAGGTGCCATCACTACATCCATCCATAATGCTAAAGGAAAAGACTCACCAGAACTGCAGGTATGCAGCAACAGTAACAGTAAGCTTATTTAATGGTAGGTCACTCAGGTTAAGATCTTGGGAATGTAGAGAAGTACTAGCATGATTTCTAAGTCATGAAATGTTATTCCCTTGCCAAGAGCCCAACGTTACTCCCTTTCATTCACGACCTGTGGCTGATACCACCTGGGGATACTCTCACTGAAGAGAGGGCAATCTAACACTAACTCTACAAGCTCATTTGATTCAGTGGAGTAGCATCTTCTCTTTTCAATACAGAAAGTCCCTCCACACACACTTGTAGTCATGAAAATGAGTTAATGACAATTGGGCTTGGAGAGCTCGGGTTCCTTCTGGAAATAAAGCTGAATAAATGCCTCTCCCAGTACTTCTTATTTGTTACTCCAAAGCTTCTCTCTCCTTCCTTTCACCACTCTGGTGCCAGTATTTATTATTGTGCTGCCAGATGCACACAGGTACATTTCCACCACTCCTTATCACCTCCTGTGGCTCCTCACACCATGCTCAGGCACAAGGAGGTGCTGTTTTGACAGGCAGGATGTCAAACTCTGCCAAGCTCTCAGGCAGCATTTCCAACCTCCGTGACTGTCTGTAGTTTTTGCTGCCGTGAGACAAATTCAATCTAATGGACCACACACCTCTTCATTGGGAAAAACAGACACAGCGCACTGAAGTCAAATGATCTAAGCCAGAGAACTGGCACTGCACACAAACAGAAGTGTTCATGCTCAGATCCATAGTAAAACAGAGCTGGAAGAGACCTCACAAGGTTCCTAATCTTTCCTTTTTGTCTCAGGAGTGTATCTGCCAGATCTACGTCTTCTAGGTATGTGTTTGTCAAAAGCTTTTAAAGACCTCCAGTGATGGAGATGCTACACCCTCCCTGGATAACCCTTTCTATAGTGTTTTATCATCCATCCAACTAAGGTTCTCTTAGTATCTAATATGAACTTTTCTTGCTACAATTTAAGTTATTCTGTAGTATTTTGTCCAAATGAGCACAAATTTTCTCTTTGCAGAACCTCCTGCTCCCCAGTTTGGATGTTTCTTTTGGGTGAGCAATGCCAATTTCTCCTCACAGCTGTCTTCTCTTTCCATGAATAGCTAGTGATGGATGGAGAGTATTAATGTTTTGAGTTTCTAGTTTCTAGTTTGTGTTTCTCGTTTTCTAGTTTCTAGTTTTTGGATCATCCATATCTCTGCCCTTAGGCTCTCTTCCACTGTCAGGCCCTTGATGTGTGATGCCTGGAACCAGACACAGCTCCAGCCAGGGGCTGGAATGGTGACTAAATTAGATGGTTTAATTCATAGAATCATATAATTGTTTGAGTTGGAAGGGACCTTAAAGATCATCAAGCTCCAACCCCCTGCCATGGGCAGGGACACCTCCCACTAGACCAGGCTGCTCAAAGCCCCATCCAGCCTGGCCTTGAACACCTCCAGGGATGGGGCATTCACACCTTCCCTGGGCAACCTGTTCCAGTGTCTCACCACCCCCACAGGAAAGAATTTCTTCCCAATAACTAATCTAAATCTCCCGTCTTTCATTTTTAAACCATTCTATGGCTCCACTCCCTGATAAAGAGTGAAGCCCATCTCTCCTGTAGGCCCCCTTGCAAACTGCCCTCCTGTTTTATACCCTGAATTGCTTTTACCTTTGTCACATGTATAAGACAATGTCATTGTTGAAAAATGTTATTTTGTAAAGCATTACAATTCCCATACCTTTTTTTTTTTTACAAAAATGTTCTATAACTGTTCATTCCCCACCGTGTGTGTGTGTGGCTGCACAACATTCATTCTCTGTGTGAGCCCTAGCATTTGTTTCTCCTGATTTTCATTCTACTATTTCAGCCCCTTTCTTTGATCCCAAAATTCTTTCATTTACAACCTGGTCCTCCAGCACGTTCGGAGTCCCTCCTAGCCTCATGTAATCTCAAAACATTAATACTCTCCATCCATCACTAATTACTCATGGAAAGAGAAGACAGGGCCAAGCACAGGAGAAAACATGGGTATAGTCTGCTCACTATGGCTGTCCCTTTGGACCTCGGCCTTTGCCGGCCACTCTGGTTTCCTGGCCACCTTTCCACTACCCCCAGGATTGTTTCATGGCTGCTTTAGCCCACGTTCCCCCAGTTTGCCATGACAGCGGAAGNGCATCTTCTCTTTTCAATACAGAAAGTCCCTCCACACACACTTGTAGTCATGAAAATGAGTTAATGACAATTGGGCTTGGAGAGCTCGGGTTCCTTCTGGAAATAAAGCTGAATAAATGCCTCTCCCAGTACTTCTTATTTGTTACTCCAAAGCTTCTCTCTCCTTCCTTTCACCACTCTGGTGCCAGTATTTATTATTGTGCTGCCAGATGCACACAGGTACATTTCCACCACTCCTTATCACCTCCTGTGGCTCCTCACACCATGCTCAGGCACAAGGAGGTGCTGTTTTGACAGGCAGGATGTCAAACTCTGCCAAGCTCTCAGGCAGCATTTCCAACCTCCGTGACTGTCTGTAGTTTTTGCTGCCGTGAGACAAATTCAATCTAATGGACCACACACCTCTTCATTGGGAAAAACAGACACAGCGCACTGAAGTCAAATGATCTAAGCCAGAGAACTGGCACTGCACACAAACAGAAGTGTTCATGCTCAGATCCATAGTAAAACAGAGCTGGAAGAGACCTCACAAGGTTCCTAATCTTTCCTTTTTGTCTCAGGAGTGTATCTGCCAGATCTACGTCTTCTAGGTATGTGTTTGTCAAAAGCTTTTAAAGACCTCCAGTGATGGAGATGCTACACCCTCCCTGGATAACCCTTTCTATAGTGTTTTATCATCCATCCAACTAAGGTTCTCTTAGTATCTAATATGAACTTTTCTTGCTACAATTTAAGTTATTCTGTAGTATTTTGTCCAAATGAGCACAAATTTTCTCTTTGCAGAACCTCCTGCTCCCCAGTTTGGATGTTTCTTTTGGGTGAGCAATGCCAATTTCTCCTCACAGCTGTCTTCTCTTTCCATGAATAGCTAGTGATGGATGGAGAGTATTAATGTTTTGAGTTTCTAGTTTCTAGTTTGTGTTTCTCGTTTTCTAGTTTGTGTTTCTAGTCTTTGGATCATCCATATCTCTGCCCTTAGGCTCTCTTCCACTGGCAGGCCCCTGATGTGTGATGCCTGGAACCGGACACAGCTCCAGCCAGGGGCTGGAATGGTGACTAAATTAGATGGTTTAATTCATAGAATCATATAATTGTTTGAGTTGGAAGGGACCTTAAAGATCATCAAGCTCCAACCCCCTGCCATGGGCAGGGACACCTCCCACTAGACCAGGCTGCTCAAAGCCCCATCCAGCCTGGCCTTGAACACCTCCAGGGATGGNCTTGAATGCTTCCAGGGATGGGGCAGCCACAGCTTCCCTGGGCAACCTGTTCCAGTGTCTCACCACCCCCACAGGAAAGAATTTCTTCCCAATAACTAATCTAAATCTCCCGTCTTTCATTTTTAAACCATTCCCCCTCATCCTATGGCTCCACTCCCTGATAAAGAGTGAAGCCCATCTCTCCTGTAGGCCCCCTTGCAAACTGCCCTCCTGTTTTATACCCTGAATTGCTTTTACCTTTGTCACATGTATAAGACAATGTCATTGTTGAAAAATGTTATTTTGTAAAGCATTACAATTCCCATACCTTTTTTTTTTTTACAAAAATGTTCTATAACTGTTCATTCCCCACCGTGTGTGTGTGTGGCTGCACAACATTCATTCTCTGTGTGAGCCCTAGCATTTGTTTCTCCTGATTTTCATTCTACTATTTCAGCCCCTTTCTTTGATCCCAAAATTCTTTCATTTACAACCTGGTCCTCCAGCACGTTCGGAGTCCCTCCTAGCCTCATGTAATCTCAAAACATTAATACTCTCCATCCATCACTAATTACTCATGGAAAGAGAAGACAGGGCCAAGCACAGGAGAAAACATGGGTATAGTCTGCTCACTATGGCTGTCCCTTTGGACCTCGGCCTTTGCCGGCCACTCTGGTTTCCTGGCCACCTTTCCACTACCCCCAGGATTGTTTCATGGCTGCTTTAGCCCACGTTCCCCCAGTTTGCCATGACAGCGGAAGGCGCTGAGCGCAGAGGAATGCAACTGGAAATCGCTTTTATCGCCTATATAAGGATATTAATACATGAAGGTGTTGGTCCTCCGGCCCAGAGGCGNCCTGGTCCTCCAGCACGTTCGGAGTCCCTCCTAGCCTCATGTAATCTCAAAACATTAATACTCTCCATCCATCACTAATTACTCATGGAAAGAGAAGACAGGGCCAAGCACAGGAGAAAACATGGGTATAGTCTGCTCACTATGGCTGTCCCTTTGGACCTCGGCCTTTGCCGGCCACTCTGGTTTCCTGGCCACCTTTCCACTACCCCCAGGATTGNGCCCGTACCGGTAGTAGCGGTCATCCCTGTAGGGGGTGAGGTCCTCCTTGATCTCCCGGTAGGTCTCCCGCACCCGCCGGCAGAAGCGCTTGACCTCGTCGCACAGCGGGCTCCCGAAGGCGGCGAAATCCGCCTCCATGCCTCCCCGGCGCCGCTTCAGGCCCCGCGCTCCGCCATGGCGCCCCCCCAGTCAGAGCCCGCGCGGCCGCGGGGCGGGGGCGGCGCAGGAACCGCAGCGGCGGCAGGGGGGGGCGCGCCGGC